>CM028343.1:41584744-42180957 GCA_016618105.1 Dendrobium huoshanense | reverse complement strand
CCCCATTTCTTGTCTATCCCAACCTCAGTCAGAGTCAAAGGAGTTCTACACTTCCGGCCATACAAAGCCTCATAAGGTGGCATACCAATACTAGACTGAAAACTGTTATTATAAGCAAATTCGATCAAAGGAATATAATCTTCTCAGCTTCCTCCAAAGTCCAAAACACATAATCTCAAAAGATCTTCCAGTACCTGGATAGTCCTCTCAGACTGTCCGTCAGTCTGCGGATGAAATGCCGTACTGAAATGCAACTTCGTACCAATCCTTGCTGAATACTCTTCCAAAGTCTGGAAGTAAACCGTCCATCTCGATCAGATACAATCACTTTAGGTACACCATGTAATTTGACAATCTCCTTCACATATATTTGTGCCAACTTATCCACCGGATCCGTCTGTCTGATCGGAAGAAAATGTGCAGACTTCGTCAATCGATCCACAATCACCCAAATGGCATCGTGCCCTTGCCTTGATCGAGAAAAACCCATAGCAAAATCCATCGTTACCTCCTCCCACTTCCACTCAGGGATAGGCAACGACTGCAAAAGACCTCCTGGTCGCTAATGCTCTGCCTTTACCAACTAACAGGCTTCACATTTCGAAACAAAATCCGCCACATCCTTTTTCATTCCAGGCCACCAGAACAAACTCTTCATGTCTCCGTACATCTTGCCACTTCCCGGATGAATCGTATAGCATGAATAATGTGATTCGTACAGAATCTCTTTCCTCAGATCTCCAAACACAAGAATCCACAACCTGTTCTTGCAAAAAATAACACCAGAATTAGAAACTCGAAGTTCAGGCTTCTTACCAGATTCAATCTGAGTAATCAACTTCAAGTAATCAGAATCCAACTTCTGAGCTTCTTGAATCCTTTCTTCCAGGGAAGACTGAATGTTCATCTGAGTCAAAACAACAGAATCCGCACTAGTAGAGAAAATCACCTCTAACTGTAATCTTTCCATATCTCGTATCAGATACTCATCAGAAGTGAGCTGAATACCTGATAATCCAGAAGACTTCCTGCTCAGAGCATCTGCTACCACATTAGCCTTGCCAGGCTGATACTGAATTGTCAGGTCGTAGTCCTTGATCAACTCAAGACACCTTCTTTGCCTCAAATTCAGTTCCTTCTGAGTGAATATGTACTTCAAGCTCTTATGATCCGTAAAGATCTCACACCTGACGCCATACAAGTAGTGACGCCAAATCTTTAAAGCAAAAACAACGGCAGTCAACTCCAAATCATGCGTCGGGTAATTCTTTTCATGTGGTTTCAACTATCTCGAAGCATAAGCAATTACCCTACCATGTTGCATCAGAACACAGCCCAAACCTTTCAGTGAAGCATCACTGAACACCTGAAATCTTTCCGTACCTGACGGAAGAGCTAACACTGGAGCTGAAGTCAAACAATCCTTCAACTTCTGAAAACTAGCCTCACACTCGAATGTCCAAACAAAAGCTACTGACTTCTGAGTCAGTATCGTCAGAGGCATAGAAATCTGAGAAAATCCCTTCACAAATTTTCTATAATATCCAGCCATGCCTAAGAAACTACGTACCTCAAATACCGTAGTAGGCCTTGGCCAACCAGCAACAGCTTGAATCTTCTGGGGATCGACAGAAATACCTTCACCGCTCACTATATACCCCAAAAAAGAAATGCTCTTCAGCCAAAATTTGCACTTGAAAAACTTAGCATATAGCTGATGTTGCCTCAAAGTCTCCAACACAATGCTCAAGTGTCTAGCATGGTCTTCCTCAGAAGCAGAATACACAAGAATATCGTCGATAAAAACGATCACAAACTGATCCAGATACTCCTTGAACACTCTGTTTATCAGATCCATGAAAATAGCAGGAGCATTGGTTACCCCAAAAGGCATAACCAAAAACTCGTAGTGCCCGTACCGAATACTGAAAGCTGTTTTCAACACATCAGCTTCCTTTACTTTTACCTGATAATATCCAGATCTCAAATCAATCTTCAAAAATACAGAAGAGCCAGAAAGTTGATCAAACAATTCATCAATCCGTGGTAATGGATACTTATTCTTGATCGTGACTTTATTCAAATCTCTGTAATCAACACACATACGGAGCGTTCCGTCCTTCTTCTTCACAAATAGTACGGGTGCGCCCCAAGGAGAAACACTAGGACGAACAAATCCTCTATCCACCAACTCCTGAAGCTGAACTTTCAACTCAGAAAGTTCCTTCGGTGCCATCCTGTACGGAGCTTTCGATATCGAAGCTATACCCGAAAAAAACATCAATAGAGAACTCAACATTTCTATCCGGAGGTAAGCCAACCAACTCTTCAAGAAATACATCAGAAAATTCCCGTACAACCGGGATATCAGAAAAAGAACTCACATCCATGTTCATATCCCGTACAGAAGCCAAAAATACTAGGCAACCCTTCTTCCACAATCTTTTGACTTCCAATACAGAAATCAGACAGGATAAAACACCACGTAATCCTTGGAATACCCATCTTTCTCCATCCATAAGCAAGCTCACTTGCTTCTTCAAACAGTCAATCCGAGCCTCATACAGACTCAGCCAATCCATACCCAAAATCACGTCGTAAGAAGAAATCGGCAACAAAATCAAACTCGATTTTCACTTCTTGCCAGAAATATCAATCTCACAAAAACAAAACTTCCGGGCGATCAAATTGCTTCCAGCCGGCAAAATAACAAAAAGAGAAACCGGTAACAAAACAGAATCCAGATGCAAAGCATCAAAATAACGCTAAAAAAGAAACGATTGACTGGCTCCAGAATCAAACAAAATACGACAGGGCTAATCAGAAATATAAATCGTACCTGTCACCACATCCGGAGCGTCTCGAGCCTCTTGATGACTCAAACTGTATACTCGACGCTGAACTGGAGCTGGAGCTACTGAACCACTAGACTCCCGCTGACTACCAGTAAGTGGTCTCCGTGCCACAGAACTCGAACCACCACTTCTACCACCAGAGGATCCTTCAATCACAGTGCGTGGAGGAACAGTCCTCGGCCTTCCTGCTGAACCAACAGGTCTAGTCTCAGATCGGAACTCAGATCGTCTATCAAATCCAGCCTGTGGACACTCAGCAATCCGATGTCCTGGCTGACCACATCTGAAACACTGAACAGTCATCCTGTAACACTAGCCAAAATGTCGTCGTCCACAACTTTGGCACACAGGTGCCCCACGGACAGATCCAGAACTGGTCGTACTGGTAGTGGCAGTACCAGAAAATCCCGACTGTCCACTCCTTCTGGAGTCTCCAGAAACAAATCTCCTCTTGCCAGAGGAACCACTACTAGAAGTATCACCCCCGAACCTCTTCCTACTCGCAGTCCACCGCTGCTGAGTAGCCATCAGATCATTCTCTTTCAAACGAGCTCTCTCCACAAGCTCAGAGAAATCAGAAATGTGAAATGGCACTAGGGGCTGCCTCAGACTATCTCGTAGTCCCCTCAGAAATCGATAGCACTTCTCACTAGAAGTACTCACCAACTGCGGAGCATATCGGGCTAAAACAGTAAATTCTGTCTCATACTGCATCATAGTCCTGCTTCCCTAAACAAGTCTCAGAAAAGTCTCCTTCATCTGCTGTCGTGCAGAAGGAGGTACAAACCACGATCGGAATTCCTCAGAAAATTCTTCCCAAGTAATCAACAAATTTAATTTCCCTTGGAACTTCGCCTTCTGCTGGCCTATCCACTAGCGCTCTGCTTCTCCATCTAAAAGAAAAACTGCTAACGGTACTTTCCTATCCGACGAACACTGCATACCGTCGAAAGTCTTCTCTAACCTCCTCAACCATTCTTCAGCTGTTTTGGGCTCAACAGTGCCCTCAAATCTCGGAGGTTTCAATCTCAGAAACAACTGCAGATGTTTATCTATATCCTCAAATCGCACAGTAGAGGCTCTACTCTGAGTCTCGTTCATCATCTGAGCAACCAACGTAGCAAACTGAGAAAGTGTATCAGAACCAACTACTGGGATAGTACTGCCCACTGGAGCTTCCTGACTAGCACTCTGCCCATCTGTCATATCAGGGTCTGGCAGATCCATGATCACACAGAAAACTAAGCACAAAAATAACAAAATAAAAATCCAGACAAACCAAAACTACCACAGACAGACTCACAGATCACTTCCTATAGGTCTGTCTTACAATCTAAATTCCAAAATCATTGCTCTGATACCACTAAAGCTTGTCACGACCCAACCCGACCGGGACGGATCCCGTTCGCATCGGGCCGCGACGGAGCCAACAAATCCAGGATCTGGCTTTGGAATTTGCTTCAGAACTTTCTTCCAAATATAATACAGACAGAGAAACACAGAGCTACTATAAACATCCAAACACAGCGCAGATCATCTATCTTTTCATTCATCAAAATAATCATATACAGATACAGTGCATGATTTCAGATAGAAAGAACAGAACAGAAAAGTCATAACTGTACAAAAATCAAAAGTATCAAGTACCTAATCACAGATCAGACTCAGAACGTCTAGTCCAAGACCTCCTTCCCTTTCCCAGAACCTGAAAACCACGCAGAAAATAAGGATGAGCTAACAGCTCAGCAAGACATCAATCACCAATCCAAATCATCAGAAACTGACATCAGAAATCATATCAGAAAAGTAACCGTACAGAATTCGAATAATCATACAAAAATCGTATAACAGACAGAACATATAATAGCTCAATCAGAAATTAGCTTACGGATATAGAAAACTGAAGTCATGTCGAATCGGAATTCAGAACATATATCATAAAGCTTTCAGAGTAGACAGAATCGTACAGAATAATCAGAATCGTACAGAAATAAGAAATCAAATAATTCACAGAGCAGATTCAGATATCAGATTTCAGATGTCCCTAACACAAAAAGAATCTCGACGGATTCTGGCCCCTTATGTCTCCCTTCCCTGACACAGACAAAATCTCAACGGATTCTGGCCCCTTATGTCTCCCGTTGTGCTTATAGCACCAGAACAGAACATATATCAGAGGTTCCGGAACATTTTCAGATTTCATAGCTCATTTCAGATTTCAGAATTCCCTGAACCAGACAACGAAATCACGTAGGATTCCGGTCCCTTATAACTCCCTTCTGGTAGCATACAAATAATCAATTCATTCAAAAGCTTCCATTTCAGAATTTTAGAAATCGTACGAAAATTCAACGGCATAACGGCAGTGTACGGAATTTACACAAAATTCGCAGATCCAGAAATTTACCAAATTACCCAGAACATTCACAACAACATTATAAAACTTTCATTGTACTGACAAAAATATTTTCCAACATCCTGATAATTTGTAGTTCAATTAAAACACCGCAGAATCCAAAATATCCGATAAAAATCTTCCAGAAAATACTCAAAACGTGCATAATTAACATCTCAAAGACATACCAAAAGTTACGCGGTAAAACTTTTAGCAGTGCAAAATAAAATCAATTATTCGCTAACGGAAACAAATTTTGGAACAGAAAACGCGTCAAAAATCTCGTTTCTGAAAATTGAGAAAGGTGGAATGTGTCTTACCTCGAGTCGATCAACTTCTCTAACTACCACAACGGACGAAAACAGACCGGAGTTGCCCAAAAATCCTCTTTTCCTTCTTTTCCTTCATTTTTCTCTCTCCTGGACGTTCTTTTCGTTCCAAAATATCTCATTTCTACATATATCAAAACTGATCGTCCCGGACGATCGCAACTTCGTCCCGGAGGATCTATGCTCTGGACAAATTTCGTCCAAACGAAATTAATTACCGTCACGTACGACTGGGCTCTGGACAATTTTCGTCCAGACGAAATTAATCATCGTCCCGTACGATCTGCTCTCGGGACGATTTTCGTCCAGACGATCCGACTTTCGTCCAGACGAACCATACAGCCAGCACTGTTTTCCTGCACAACCTGTACCGATCGTCCCGGACAATCGAACTTTGTCCGGACGAACCTGGGAGCAAAATGGTCTTTACAAGCGAGCAGCCGCGCGGGAAGCCTCGGGAGCGCGGTAGCGTGCTGACAAGCGTGGGCAGCTTCGCGGGCAGGGGTCGGGCAGGTACTTGAGCAGCAAGGCAGACGTTTTAAATGTGTTTTTGGGTCGACCCGGCAACCCGTCGGGTCAACCCGGCAACCCGTCGGGTCAACCCGAATCTGACCCGTTTTTCAAATTGGTTGAATCCGGGAACCCGAACCTGACCCGATTTGAAAACAGGTCGGGTCAACCCCGAAATTTCTAGGTCGGGTTCGGGTTGGGTTTTCGTGTCGTGTCAAATATTGACACCCCTAATCTACCATCAGATTAGCCTTACTCAATAAATTTTGAAAAAATTTGATAACATTATAGTTATCACCTTCTATAACAAACATTCATTCTTGAATAAATTTCCTCAGAGAAAGAACTGAAAACATTTCAACTTGTGAGCAATCCCAATGAAGACAATTGAATCCAAAAACACATAAGAACCGTTACAACAATACATGATTCAACATGCATTGTTTAGTAAATTGGAAATATAACTTCTTGAATGTTTCTTCAGATTCATTACTTGTCACGGCAATTGCTTCATAGTCAAGAAAGTCTTAGAATGCTGGGAGATACCTGCTTGAGCTTAGTTCACAAATTTATAACGCAAGCAAATTCAAGCTTTTTTTTTAAGGGGAAATTGATGTGTAAAGAGTGAGATTTACGATATTTCCTATTTTGAGGAAGATTTGTTGCTTCATTCATTTCGAAAGAAATGAAAATGATCAAGAAATTTGACACAGACGTTTAAAAAGCTAGTTTGCTTCAGATTCCATGATTCATTGAAGCATTGATTCACTTGTGACGTTTACAATGTGGATGAAACAAGGTAAAGCGCATGCTTCCTAGATAATGCAAAAAAGAGATCGACCAATATGAACTTGTATAAGATATGCGACAGAGGTGCAATAGCTGAAATTAGGGAATAGTATTATAAAATTTTATAACAATCTATGGACTGATTAGTGGGAAACAACAACAACAACATGTCTTTATCCCACTACGTGGGGTTAGCTACATGAATCCTTTTTCTCTATTATGTTCGAATAAGAGTTAGATTCTCATTTAGATCTAATAAAGAAATATCATTTCTAATATTTTCTAACCAAGTCTTTTTAGTCTACCTCTACCTTTCTTAACATAGGTTAAATCTAATACATCTACTCTCCTAATCAGGTCATCAGAAGGTCGCCATTTTAAGTGACCAAACTATCTAAGGCGACTCTCTCTAATCTTACCTACCACAGGAGCTACTCCAACCTTTTCACGTATATGCTCATTTTGTATCCTATCTCTAACAGTAAAGCCACTCATCCACATGAGCATCATCATCTCTGCAACACTTAAGATAATATTATGCTTCTCTTTTAATGACCAACATTCTGCTCCATAAAGCATTGTAGGTCTAACCACCATCTTATAAAATTTTCCCTTAAATTTGAGTGGTTCTTTTCTATCACTCAGTAAGCCCGATGCATTCCTCTAATGCATCCATCCAACTTGAATTCTACTAATAATATCCTAATCTATTTGACCATCACTCTGAACTATAGACCCAAGATATCTAAAATGTGTACTCTTATTAATGACTTTATCGCTCAAAGTCACAGACTCCCCACTAGAACTATTACTACAAAAATTACACTTCATGTATTCAGTTTTAGATATACTCAAGCGAAAACCTTTAGACTCTAAGGTTGACCTCCATAATTCAAGTTTATCTTCAACTCCCTCTTTAGTCTTATCAACAAAAAGAATATCATCAGCAAAAAGCATATACCAGGGAACATCCTCTTGCAAATCTCTAGTAAGAACATCCATGACTAAAGCAAAAAGATATCGGATTAAGGCTGATCCTTGATGTAATCCAACTAAAATTGGAAAAATACTTGGTCAAAACCACCGTGCGTTTGAATACAAGTAAAACTCCAGTATATATATCCCTAATGACTTGAATATAAGCATTATTAATCACTTTCTTTTTTAGAACTCTTCATAACACTTCTCTTGAAACTTTATCATATGCTTTCTCTAGATCAATAAATATCATATGAAGATCTTCCTTAGCCTACATGAGGAGCATTAGCATTTATAATATTAATAATATTATCATCAACAATAATTTTCAAAGCTATAATTTTATCTCCAATTCTATCAATTTTTACAACATTATCTTTTAAACTCTTGTATATAATCACACCTATATCATTTCTAGTATGACTTAACTAGAATACCAAAATTTAAACCCTAAACTATCAATCTACTTAGCCTTCTCTCTCATCCATTTAGTTTCTTGAATGCATAGAATATTTATCTTCCTATGAATCATAATATCAATTAATTTCATTAATTTACCTGTAAAGGAACCTACATTTCACGATCCTAACCTAATTTTAGTTTCATGGACTAGCTTTGTTGCCTACATCAGTCCATGATATGGGAACCCTTGCCTATTTAACATTGCATCCGGGTGTCGATGCAGCGGCTCTTGCACTTCTCACTATATTCAGGCCATACAATGCGTCTCTTCTAGGGAACACCCTAGCATTAATACAATGTATTAAAAGATTCATGTCATGATTATTCGACAAGTTTTATGCTGGCTGTCGACTACCTAATGCAACCATCCACTTTTCTCATCCAAGACTATTGATTATTCAACAAGTTTTACGCTGGCTGTCGACTACCTGGCAATGGCAGTGTTACAAAAAAAATAATATGACAGCGGAAGAGTAGATAGGAATCTTATGGATCAAAGATAGATAGGAATCCTATGGATCAATGATATGGCAGTGGAAGAGGAAGGAAAGATGGTAGAAAGACTTGATGAGTGTTGGTCTCAATTGGCAAAAAATTATGCAAGAGTTTCACAAATTCAAATAGATGAAATATACTGAGCGTGTCATCAATCATATGAAAGAGAGACTTATTAGCTCACATATATTAAGCTTGCATAACTTTACTAAAGGTTTTTTGCTTCCTGTCATGCATTTGGCATAGGAATTGGGGGTCAAAGTGGATAATCTGTAGCTTATTTTATTGGAAAGTCAAATGATGTGAAACACATATTTCAAACTTCATAGTCTATGATGCATGTTAAATGTATTGAATGTAGAGCATTGCAATATAATTTTCTTATATTTTTAGTGTACTTGGATATGTATTTTCAAGTGCTTCACAAGTATGAATAACAGCTTCTGGAGGAAAGTCTTTCATTACTGTCATAAGGTCTAGTTCTTTCTTGGTGTGGCTGTTATCCATATTCTTATTTTAATTTCTGTACTCGTTAATTTTGCATGTTATTGGAATTTCATCAAACCACTATACACTATCCAAAATGGAAATGAAAGCTTAACAAATTGCATCCATGCAAAGAGTATAATATGCATTTTAAATCAACACCATTTAACTACACTTACCGCAGTCGAAACATGAGTCAATCCTTCTGTTGGTCCTTGTCTCGCCAAGCCAAAGTCAGATAGTTTTGCATTCCAATGCTCATCCAATAAAATGTTGGATGGCTTGAAATCTCGAAAAATAATCTATGAATAAATCAACACAAAGAGTCATGGAAAACCAAATTTTAGAATAATACATGTTCTCAAAAATTGTCCTAAACCCTAAACTAAAGCACAAAAAAGTATTGGAAAGCGAAAAAGCTATTTAGAAGACTTGGGTTTTGTTTAGGACAGCTTTCTTACTACTTAAAGCAGTTTCTAGTACAAAATTTTTATTTTTTATAGACTTCATTTGGGACGGTTTTCTTACTGCTTCTTAAAATAGCTTTCTAGTATAAAAATTAAAATTTTTTAGTAAAACTCCGTTTTAAGGAGCAATAAAAAAGCCATTCCAAACGAAGCCTAGGATAATTTTTTGTCATTGCTTTTTTGTTACTTTCAAGAAATTTTTATACAAGAAATTGCTTTAAAAAAATTAGTAATTTTTACACTAGTAAGTTAATTTAAAAAACAGTAAGAAAACGATTCCAAATAAAACCTTATATAAAGAACTTTTGACATATGTAAATACTTAAAGTCCGTCAAATTTCCTATCTAAACCCATTCCATCTCAAAAAAATTGAATAAAGTACTATCTCAAGAATTCCACATTCTTCAACCACAGAAGTTCTCAAAATGAAATATTAACAACTTCTGATCATTTTACAAATACCATCATTTTAGTTGAATCATGTAAGGGAAATTCAGAATATAAACAAATAATCAGCCGCCAAGCAGCTCAAATTCATGACTACAATACAGCAAGATTATGTTGCAAATCATATACTTGCTTCCCTTATGAAGAAAACTGAGTTAAATTCCTCATTTTCCTGAAGGAAAATCAGGAGAAACCATAATATAAAGATATAAATAAGATACACAGAAAGGAAAAGAAAGTACCTGAAGTTCCATCCTTTCATGTAAGTATGTCAAACCACGAGCCGCATCAAGAGCTATCTTTAATCTCATGGCCCATGAAAGAGGGACAGATACTTTTGGAGATAATCGATATTCTACGCTTCCATTTTGCATATATTCATAAACAAGCAGTCTCTGAATTCCTCTTTCATCATCTTCAGCACAATAACCAACTAATTTCACAAGATTTGGATGCTCAACCGCTCCTAAAACATTTACCTCAGTCAACCATTCCTTATGTCCCTGGAATTGGAGTAAAAACTAGATCAACAAATAAAATTGCAAGGTTTTTTTAATCTTTTTCATTAGATAACTGATACAGAAAGACATTATCTTGGATTGCTTCTTATTCAATGCAGAAATGAACAAATCTACTGTAACTATAAATCTTAGTAAGCAAAACCAAAAGAAATATTCTTATTCAGTGAAATGGTGTGAGAAAGCTCAGTAGCCTTAAAATTTTCTTTCAAGAAATAGCGTTGAGAATTTTGAGATATCAACTTATCAAGCAGAACAAATATGCAGGACCACAAAGCAGATCCCTTGTACTGAGTTTTTTAACCTTTAGACAGTGGCCGAGATCTATATCAGATTTTCTCAGCAAACCAAACTTCAGCCACCTACCCCATCTCTTCTCTGTTTTACACAGCCAACTCTTCCAACAGTAGCAACCACCCTTCACTCACCCAACCACCTCTTCCAGTCATGCTTGCTACAAAGCCTTCCAAACAGCCCTATAGTCATCTATACTGCAACATCAAGCCAACCTTACCCCAACCAAGCCAGTCACCAAACTGAGGATTATGATATGAATGTGATGCTAAGTTAGTAATGATGATTTTGTCAAAGTTGTTGACAAGAAAAATAGGAAAAAATAAATAAAAATATGGTGCAAGATTTGAAGCTTTCTGAAGGTAGACCTACGAGATCTAAAATTCCTTCTAAATTCTGCTGCTAATGGTGATTTCTGTTCTCCTACGGTTGCTATGTTCTGTGGGGTGTTGGTTGAGATATTTGGTGGGTTACTGCTAGTTGTTTATCGGGTTGGCTATTTGGCTTGGTTCGTTGTGGTTTGGTGGGCTGTTGTTGTGGATTCTTTGCATTTTTCCTTGGAGTTGTTTTCCTTGTTTTATTGCCTTACTGTTTTTCTAATTGCTTGCAGGGAGTTCGCTACTGGTGGCTCTCTCCGGGCTGTGGGCTATACTTTTGGCATTTCATCTTTTAGTTCTTTGTTGATTGGCTTTGGGTGTTGGTGCCTCGTTGCTTTTTTGAATTGGGTTGTTAATTCTTTCCTCCGTGGTTTTAATTCTCTTGATTATTTTAATAGTTTGGATCATAGGCTAATTAGTTTTTATTCCAATCATATATTTCTAGAGTGCTCTTGATCTTTTAAGGTCTTTTATTCTTTTTTATTATTAATGTGTAGGCCCCATTGTGAGTTTTGTCAAAAAAAACAGTCAACCTTCAACCTCCAACTTCCTATACAGTGAGCCCACTAGTTCTCCTCCCCATCTACTCCCTCAAACCACAAAAGCCTGTAAACTCCTCTACCTGCAGCTGCACTCACAAAAGCCAAACAGTAGACTTCTCCATCTCTTCTTCCCCAATCCGATAGCCCTCACAGACCTCACTACCTACAGCGGCCCAACACTCAACATTTGCAACCACATACAACCCACAAACAGCCCACTAAACACCTCTTCCCCTTAACATCCTGAGCACCTAATTCAGCCCATTCCACCTCCAACCACACAAACCCAGCAGCCCTCTTCCTATTTCCTATTTCTCACCCAACCAGCAGCTTCCGCCTGCCATTGCAGTCACCTATACAAGCACTCCAAGTTGAACACTCAAGACACCATTTCTCCAAACACAAACCAGCAGATCCCTCACATTTCTCAACACCTCACTAGCACCATCCCTTCTCCTCACCCAGCCCAACAGCGACTTTCACTCCACAGGAGCCCACTACAACTCCTAGCCGACCATTACAATCATCTCCACCTAAACCTGCAGCAACTACAGTCCATTCCAGCTCCAACGTTCACCCAAACAACCATACCTCTTTCTCTCTATATCAGAGAATATCCAACTGTCTCTAAGCCGTTTCATCTCTCTAGTTAGTTTGTTGTAAAAAAAGAGGAAAATGAGATTAAATAAAAAAAGAAAAGAAAGGAAAATTCCAAAGAGAGAGAGAGAGAGAGAGAGAGAGAGAAAGAGAGAGAGAGAGAGAAATTGTGTTTTGGTCCTTCGTGCCCTTGCCGCCGTCATCGTCGCTCCTCTTGTGCAAGGTATAAACTCTCTAAACTCAAAAAGCCCCCAAATCCCATTTTCGGTGCTTGTGGTGCAACGAACAGACCACCTATGCATGATTTTCTTAGCGCGGTGGGAGAAAGCTCGGTACAACGCTTGCAGCGAGGCTGGTGAGCCTTGTGCATGCTTTTCTTAGCATAGAGGGGTAAAACCTAAGTACTCGTATGTGCTTTCAAGCCGACGGGAAAATTTTGCAAAGTTTCGCGCAAGTACTCTTGCAACCCAAGCATGCCTTTCTTAGCGTGGTGGGGCAGAAGATCATGGTCGTGGTGTCGCTCTACAAATATCATGCACGTCTTTCTTGACGTGATGGTAAGCCTAGACTCCCAAACATTCCCCTAAATAGGAGAGAAGGCAGGAGGCTGCCAAAATTCAAACTGACAACGAACAGGACTTAAGAAAAATTGTAGGGAACAAAACTTAAACTAAGCAGGGAACTGGAATTTAAACTGATAAATGCACAATCACAATAAAAATGCAAATGCTAAACAACAGTCTTGGTCATTCAAATAAACATAAATGCAAGCAGGAGACTTGTGGTGGAAAAACCTCCAAGCATAATTTGTTTGCAAGCAATGATTAGCAGGAATCAATGATAATGTGTAATTTAATTGCAAGCAAATGCACAAAATTCTTTAACAAACAATGCAAACCACGTATGACTGATAGTAGTTGATGTGTAGTATTCGTATCAATTATGCAAGCAAATTCACTAACCTTTTTGCAAGTAAAGGAGGTTGACATGCCGTGAACACAATGATTTGTTAATTAACATGTATTCAAGGAATTCGAAGAAAACGCAGTTTGCATGCAATCAATGTTACCTGATTGCAAACAAACAAGACAACTCATTTGTAAATAATAATACTTCTTAGTTCTTACAAATATACACAATGCAACATGCAATGAATGCAATGACATCTCTGCAATCAATGTCAATCCATTTGCAAGCAACTGCAGTATGTAACACATCGTCTACAAGAAAGGACAAAGGATCCGCAATGAACACAAGCACCTACGAGCCACTATAGGAGACTCGTCATGCACACAGCATACTATCTACAAGCAAAGAAAGAAGATATGCAGTAAACACAAACGCCTATGAACAGAATTAAGGAATCTGTGATGCATATGTTAATTTGTATGCGAGACAAGGTAGTGGGATTATGGCAGAATGTATAATCTTGTGGTGCATACAGTAATCCCATTTGTAAGCCAAAATAGAAGATCTGCACTTAATATAGCCCGCCCATAAGCCAGTGACAAAAGACTAGTAATGCATATGATGATCCTGCCCATAAGATATATTGGGAGATGTCACACTGAGCACAGTCCACCTGCATATAGTAGAGGGCGGCTTTGAACGTCTACGGCTTACCCGCAAGCAGTATTAATGAAATCAAGGATCCCCTACAAGCATAAATAAGGGGATTGCAATAAACACAAGATACTATCTACAACCAAAGGCTACAAATTTATGATGAATATAAGCACCTGCAGGCAACTGTAGGAGGCTCGTTATGCTGGAACAGTTCACCTACATGCAACAGCTAGTGACTTTTGAATGTCCATTGATGATCTACAAATAAATTTAACAAAGCTTGCATTGCACGACAGCTTGCCTGTAAGAAGCAACGAGTGACCCCTAGCACAGCTTTATAACTCACCTGTAAGCAAAAATAGGGAATTTGTAGTGAAGGCTACGAACTTGTGATAAATAGAAACAGGAAATTGTTGACACCAGGTCATCACGTCGAATAGATTAGCTCACTTATGAATGAAGAGTGAAGGACTCGTGACGCACCATGCAGCTCATTTGCAAGAAAACATGCACTCCTACAAGCTAAATTCAGAGAAATTGACATGCAAAAGATGAAATGAGCTAAACAATGCAATCAGATCCGTAACATTCATACAAGTGGACAGAAGACATTTATAGGCCCCTAAATGAAAACTTGCACATTTTTCAAATGATAATCACCTGCACAACCGGTCATATTTGAATATTTGAAGAACACCCCCTCATATATTGAAATGCGCACTAACAAATTCAAAATATGCATATGAAATTTTGCAAATACTTTAGAAGGCATGTAAAGCGCACACACACATTGGAATATGCAGGTCGCACTAAACAAACATATCATTCAATATTCAAAGGACACCACACTGTGGTGGCACATCACATTGACATACAATCACACTATGCATATACACATTGCAAAATATAGAATATGTCATGCAAGCATATCGTCCAACATGCAAGATTTATTGTATCGCAATAACGCTCTATACCGACATGCAAACACATTATACACTATATGGGCGCATTTGAATTATTACACAAATGCATTATTGAAACATACGGGCAATATATGAATGCATTGTACACATATGCTAATGTATCATACACCATGTTGGTACACTAAGCCACCACACAACATGTCACGCAAGCACGTCGAATAGTGTGCAAATGTATACGTCAGCATATATGCATGCAAATATATAAATATATATGTTAGTATGTCAGCATGCAAATGAATACATGAGTGTATATATGAACATGCATATATTTCATATACATCCACTGCATTATATACATACAGCCACCATATGAATACATTATGCAAAATGCACTCAAAAGCATGTACATGCATGAGCCCCGATGAACGTGATATATGTACATACGTGACGTCAGAAGATATTGTACGGGTCAAAAGTGAACCGGAGTTCAAGTCTGGTCCTTCTCTTTGAACGGACCAGGGTTGACACGACTTGAACCACTGAACAAATACACGGTCGTAGAGCCAGCCAAAGTATTTGATTTTATACATCCATATTAGGTAATCAAGGTCAATTATAAGAAAAATTCACAACTAAAAGCATAAAGCCAACAACAAACTTGATCCTTAGTTAGCAAGTAGATAGAGTCAACAAGGTTCAACAAATAAAGTAAAATTACCCATCCCCGATGATGGTCGTGTTGATCAAAAATATCAACCAAAGTGAACTCCAAACATTTAACATGCCATTGCCACCCAACTTCCTATAAAATACAAGTGTCTAAATTGACTTTAACATCATCCCAATGATGATCGTATTAAATGTAAATATCAATTGGAGGGTTCAATTCTCAAAGATCTAAATCTTTACAACTATTGATAATATTAATATTCAAAATTAAAATTAATTACCTAAATATTTAAAGTAAAAGATTCATCTACCCTCCACAAATATTTGCCAAGGTGGATAAATTTTAAAATCACTTTAGCTCACAAAGAGTAAATGTCTTGCCAATAATATCACTAGGATTCTTTGTCAAATCATCTCTTACAAGTAAGGATGTGGCACGTGTCCTCTAACCAGTGATTTCACTGTCAAATGATGTCACAGTTAAACGGTTATGATCGGGACCCTCTAACCGGGTGGTTTTGCAGTTAAATGGCACCATTAAATTACGGTCATGATCGAAGCCTGTATATTCTCCAACAACTCTAAATCATTGAGTAATGAATAAATACGGAATAATCGATAGGGCACAAAGCCCTTTGTTAGCTAACGTGGACTTAAATCTGCCCCCTTAAGCAAACATTCACCCCAAGTCTACAAGTTACCCTTCGACAAAGCAACCCATGGTTGCTGACAAGGATCATTCGATTAGGTTGGGTCGATTATCTCCTCTAACTGAATAGACTAGGAACATGATGACCCGGGACGACGAAACCATGGGATCTTGATCAGGTTCATCATCATTCCCCAATTATCCGCTTTAAGAGCAAGGTGATGAATTTCTAAATTTAAATATTAATTTTCACATATAAAATTATTGTTACTATATGTTGGATACTATGTATCTATTCTAACGACTAGCCTTAATCGAAAGTTCTTTCTTATTATCGGGAGGGGTTATTAACTAAGGATCTTGTGCCTATAAGAAACCTAAACTTAGATCATAAAGTCCTCGCAAAATGAGGGCCAAATTTTTGGGTAGTATCTTATATAAAACTAAAGTTTAAAATTGTGCAATTGGCTATTGAGGCGTTTTTCGTTAGTGAGGCGGTTTTGAGACAAAAAAAGCCAAAAACCTAAAAATTGCGTGAAGTCAAAATAAAAGTTAAAAGTGATTTTTTATATAATATCCTAATAAAATGTTAAAAGATAATATATTAACTTTCTATTGAACTATGAAGTAACAAATTTACATATATGTAACAAAAAATTGTATAAGATGTGAAGTATTAAGTAATAAATTATATGAAATAGAATTGAAATCCAAATATTACATGAACAAAAACATATATAAAATATATGAATTGCATAAAAGTATCATATAACATCAAGTTCAACTTAATTTTTTTCCAGTTGCCTACTCATCTACGTTTAATTCCAAAAGAAAGCTGAAATAATTGACAACAACTCAGAAATCATCTGTACTATCATTACTAAGGTGATTTTTATTTGAGTCACTTTCCTAACAAATTAGTCTCTTTCCTTCCTCATCCTGCAGGGTCCAATACATCACAATTTATTTCTTCTTCAATTATTTCAGTCATCTTCATCTATCATAAATGTTTGTCATCAACCTAAAGATAATACTCCAAAATTTTAAGAGGAAATAGTGGTGATATGCGGCTTTCTAGTGATCCCCTGTGGCGGCTACGAAGGTGGTGGCTACAGTGAAGGCATTGGGCTAGAGGTTAAGGCAATGGAAAGGAAATTGCTGTGGCTTGGAGGTGTAAGAATGCATGATTTTTTTGGGCTTTTGTATAGGATTTAGGTAAGTTATATATATATATATATATATATAGTGAGGCATACGCCTTATGCCAGCGAGGCAAGGCACACCTCAAGGCGGGCCTCATCCAAGATGAGGCGTAAGCCACGAAGCATTTTTTACTGGAATTGCGTTGAGGCGGGCATCAAGGCGAGCCTCATATTGCACAATTTTAAACAATGGACTAAAACTCAATCTACCTTCTGAAAATTTACCTCGGAACATAAACTTATTAAAACTCTACTCGCAAACAAAAAATAAAGGGGTTGTTGAGAGGCTAGGGCTCGAATTTTCAAAGCCCATAGTCGGTAGTCATTGTGCTGATAATTTTTAAATAAATTTTTTTGGTATGATATATATGTCCTAAACAATGATTTCCATATGTGGGCTAAATTGGGTGACATTTAGAGATATTATAATTCACATATTATCATAACAAAACTCATATACATATTTTTAAATATAATAGCATTGAACAAAATAAGTAGTATTTAATAGAGAAGACGAATATTTTAATAACACTGACATCTAATTAATGTTGAACCCTTATCTTAATCACCAATAGTGAATCAACCAAACAAAATAAATATGTGCAATTAAATGCTAGATTTCAATTTGTTTTTGCATCTTTACAAACATGATGTTCTAGAATGGCTGGCATGCATGCCTTGAACCATTACATAGGTTAATATTAGAGGCGAGGCTTTATATTTTGCAGAACTATCACGAGGATATAAAATTCTTGCAATATGAATACTATTAAATAGCATTGTTAAAAAAAAAACCAATTTCTTGCAGTATGTTCTGGCACTAGGTTCCATCTTGATTTGGCATGTCGCCGAGATAAATATGTTAAAATCAGTTTTGAAATATCATTCAGTACTAAGCAGAATTGGAATTCACAATGCAGAATGAACAGAAAAAGGAGATCATTTACACTAGATGTCTTATTGTTGGATTAATGGTATAGAAAACATATATAGAAATTATTTACTCTAGCCAATTGGTGCCTAATGAATCATAAAAAAGGATGAATTCACAATGATATTTCCAAGCATTCAATGAACTAACCAAGAAGCAAATCAAGTCACATGAGACTTGCCTGCAAGCCCACACGGCTTAGTTTTTTAACAGCAATCTCAAGATTTGCATGTAGATCAATAGAACTCTTGATTGTGCCTCTATATACACATCCAAAGCCACCTTCACCAAGCATCTGTGAGCGGCTGAAGTTTCGAGTAGCAACTTTTAGTTCTTCAAATTTGAATATCTTAAGATCGTTTAACCTCTGAGAAAATCTAGAGAATTTAAATCTCCCTGTAGAGTCTGTACTCATGTCTGAAACGTTTCTGGAGGTCAAGTCGGATACAGATTTCTTTGTATCTTGATCGGTCGATGTCGTGCTGCTTGAAAAATGCATTGCCATCTTACTTACTTGAGGTTCTTGCTTCCCTTCTCTATTCAAGAAATGAAAACACTTCATGGACTCAATTTGAAAGGCACTCTCAAAATACGTTTACTATCTGAGAAATTCACAAGGGAAAATAGCTTAAGAAGCAGGGAACATTACTTGAAATGAGAAAGAGGATGCCCATCTATAAGTAAACAAGTGATAGCAAATAAACATGCATATGAAGCAAGGCTTATCCCACCATCATGCAGCCAAAGAATAAAAATAAAATCAGCAGCTAGAGAGACTTCAATTGAAAGGAATAATAATCCCCACATATTTCTTCCCAAGTCAAGGAAATAACAAATAAAATAACTTAGGCTTTGTTTGGGACAGCTTTCTTGCTACTTCTTAAAGCAGTTTTTTAGTTAAAAAATTAAAAAATTTGTGCTAGAACGTTGTTTTAAGAAGCAGCAAGAAAGTTGTCCCAAACCAAGCCTTAGGCTTAGTTTGGGACGGCTTTCTCACTACTTCTTAAAGCAACTTTCTAGTAAAAAATTAAAAAATTTGTACTAGAAGGTGCTTTAAGAAGCAGTAAGAAAGCCGTCCCAAACGAAGCCTTTAAACTTCCCTTCAACCATTAAACATGCAAGAGAATAAAACTTTGCACCTATTTCTATCCAAGGCATGATATATAGTAGTTGTTTGTGTCACATCCATCCAGCACCAGGAACACCTAACATAAGCGTCATAAAACTAACAAATAATAAAAAGAAATCAGCCTAATGTGTTCTTTGAAGAACAAAGAGAACTTCCAAAAGCCCCAAATCTAACCAAAACTACCAACTTTCTCTACAAACCATGGAATGAATCCAAAAGAAACCCTGATAAGAAACTTAGCGAAGTACTTATTATAGTTTTCCGGCCATTCTCCCACTGAACTTTCTAGTACTCTTACTTGATCCCATCTTTGCGCTTTTTTCTTAAATAAACTTATGGAAGGTTAGAAATCAAAACTTACTGAAGCTGTAGTACAGAATCAAAAGATCACCCTTTCAGACTGAAGGAAAATTTCAAGCTTCAGTTTCTTGGAACTGGCTCTCCGGAGGTAAACGACTCCGATGAGCTTCGAAAACCCCATGCGCAACGACGTGGCCATTAATGCCATAACAACCTGGGCAAAGAAAGTCAAGAGGATGAACAGATCAGCTGTATTAAATTACTTGGTTTCTATCTGCCGAGAATTATGACAGAGCAATGTAATCCGAGGATGGAGTGTAAGATAATTTGTTGGTAAAAAGTTTAGATTTTTTTTTGAATGTTTTAACAAGAAATTATAATATAAATTATTTAAATTTATTATTTTGAAGAGAAAAATGTCTCTCTTGATTAAGAAGCAATCAGTCTTTTCATAAAAATTCTAAATAATTATCAAAATTTTGAAATTAAATTTCACCGCAAGTTCTAAAAAAGTCCATTAAATTAAACGGCTGTTTGGCAATTTGGCTACAAATAGGATTTAGTAAATTCAAATTTAGATAAATCTGAAAGTATTAACCTCTAAATCAAGTTCGCATGATTAATATTAAATTTAATTATATTCTCTTAATTTATTTGAAATTTGTTTCAAGATATCAGATTTAAATGAGTAGATAATTAACTACTGTAAAAGGATATAATGCCCATTGGTTAAATGAAATTATTATATATCCAAGTTCAAGCCATATATTTTAAAATTGTGTATGTGATGTTGTGATTATGTGAATTTTTTCACTTACTTTGCTTGTTTTTCAAATATTGGTGGTTGGGTGAATGTCGTGTTTATATTTGTGTTCTAAAAAATGCATATGATTTGCTTGGATTTTTGCTAGACTCTTATGAAATAAAAATTTTTATATTGAAAACCAATAGAATATAGAATAAAAGAACTTAGAAAGATAATCAGTTTATAATGCAAATGGAGGTTTTGCTAGGATCCATTGTATATGGTATTTCTATTCCTTGCTTAGTCACCTCCTAGTGTCCAAATTTTGATAAGTCACTTGACCTATTAGGGTGCTTGTTGTATCCCAGGTAGAAGTGTAAACGAGTCGAGTCGAGCTCGAGTTAGGGGGTGTTCGAGCTCGACTAGTGAGTTAAATACCGAGCTCGAGCTCGACTTGTGACACATAAATGAGCTCGTCGAGCCGCTCGATTTTTGTTTACCTCCTGCCATTCATAATTTCTCGCCTGGTTTCTCGGCCAGCGACATTGCAGACGCCCGAGTCGAGGCCAGCAATCCGAGTCCACGACACAGAAAAACGCTCGAGTCCACGCGGTCCGTTTCTTTTTCCCTTGGATAAAAGATGTCCATGTGGTTGAGGCAAACAGTTTAAGTCCAGCGGCACTGCAGACACCCATTTTTTGTTTTATTCTTGTATAAAACATTTAATCCATTGACATTTGACAACAACTTCTCTTGAGAACATATCCCAAAATTTAATGTATATGCTTTTGGAAACTGTTGCACTATAGGTGAAGTTTAACTTCTTCTTCTTTTTTTTTGGTTGAAAAACAAACTACAGCCATCTATTTTTTTTAAGATTTAAATTTAATAAAAATAATAATTACTTAATTTATAAAAAAAAAACTTAAAATTTTGAACCGGCTAACGAGCTCACGAGCTGAGCATCATCAAGCTCGAACTCGAGCTCGTTTACTAAACGAGCTCGAGTTCGAGCTCGACTCAAGAGCTTCATAAGCTCGGCTCGCGAGCCCATAAACGAGTCGAGCTCGAGCTGGCTCGGCTCACTTACACCCCTAATCGCAAGGGAGGCCTATACTTTAATTTAAGAAAATATTTAATTTATAAGTATTTTTAAAATTTTAAATTATTCTAATTTTATATAAGTTAATTAGCATGCATTGCATTAGAAATAAATTTTAAAATAAAATTTAATTGTATTTAGCCTTAAATGCATAGCTACCATTCTTAAGTTTGAGATAATTTAGGATATCTAGATGTCGGTCCCAAATTCTTAATGCAATTATACCCTAAACATCTTGCATTTGCATAAGATTGGACATATGGTTTTAAAATTGATATGTGATATTGCTAGCATTCCATTCAAAGGGAGATGTAAGTTTAATATAGTTAGGCACTTTTGCACTCCATTTGAGTAGGTTCGGGGTAATACCCTGTATGGCCCATATTAGCTCTAGGTTCTGAAGCTAATTGTTCATTATAAGCCCTAACTCTCCAAGCATTTCTTCATTAATCTTATGATCAAGAATATAAGTCCCAATTTTTTAATAAAATGTCAACTTAAAAAAGTATAGTTTGAGATACTTTCGAGCTTCTCATAATCATGTTTCTTCTACCCCTCCCCTTCGACTCCTTAAAAATAAAAATGTTCCACGTTTGAACCAATCCCTTTTGATATTTCTAAATTTAACAATCCTTAAACAATCATTAATCCTAAACTTCAAAAATCATTAACCTAATTATCACAACATTAATCAAAAGTTTTCTTTAAGGGATTCCTATCCCTTAAGATATAATTACTTATAAGAATTTCCCTTACAAGGAATAAGTAACCTAGCTTAAAATAAACCTTATTTTATTTATAGGCTTTAAATAAAGTAGAGTAAGAATCTTTTGGGAAACCACTGACCAAAATTTAAACTTTGATAATATCATTATTCTCGTATTTGAACCCTTAGTAAAATGATATATTCGTTCTTCAAGATGCTATGTTATTTTCTAGGATGGTTTTATTATGGGATTAATGAAAATATCTTGGATTATATAATTGAATATCATTTTAATCTCTCGGGATTGAATGATATTCTTTATGATAATTAAGTCACAATAACTAGGAGAAAACTTATATTTCTATATTTGAATTCAATGATAAATGTTTTTTTATATTTGAGATAATATATTATTCGCAATGACCTATTTGATTACAAAATAGAAATTTAAAATCATGTTGGACTTATTTTTCCCAACATTAACTCAATCAAATCATAAAATAAAGCATGGACAGTACATTATAAACATTTCTTCATATTGTTCCAAATAATTATATTTCCAGATAATTGACCAAATTAGATTGAATAGTACTATGTGCATTATATATTACAATATTGATATTGTAGTGCGAAGATGATTTATAAAATTTTCTTTTACATTACAACTTTCAAGTGTTCAGTGACCTTACACACACAAATATAACCAAATAATAAAATTAAAAATTAATCACAAATACAACCATTCATAACACATGTATAGCATACATATATAAACAACTTACTATTGACCACATTTTTAGATGAGGTTATTGTTATCCTTTTCTCTAGGAGAAATCGTAGCTCTACTTATCTTACCCCAGAAGGTGACCCATGAATGTACATTGACTCAACTCTAAAACCTTAAAACCTTCTTAAACATTCATTAGGGGCCTTAGGTGGTGTAAGATCTCGTTCCCTTACTGTTCCTCTCTGAATTGGATTTTCCTCCCAGAATCGGCCGGGACGAAGTTGAGATCGTCCAGGCCGATCAGTGCATTGAAAACAGCTGATTTCTGGAATGTTTTCTGGATGATTTCTGGACAGGATCGTCCGGGACGATGTTGAGATCGTCCAGGCCGATCTGTACTGTTCAAAATATCGTCCTGATCATAGCCCTGGGAACGGTCCAGGACGATCAGAATTTGGTCTGATCGTCCCGGGACGATCTGGCGATCGGCCAGACCGATATGTATATGATATAAGGAAATGAGCTCGTTTTGAGGAGAGAGAAAATCCGATTTTAAAAATCAGATATTTTGAGGAGAGAGAAAGAGAAAGAGAAAAAGGAGAAAAGCTGGTTTTCGGAGACCGCGGAGCGCTTTTCGTCCGACGCTTTTCTGTTTTCAAAGATATTGTGTTTTGATCGAGTTGTGCACTGTTTTGTGTTTTCGTAGTCTACTTTTAGACCTGATTTAGTATTGACACAACTTTCACCGCACAACTTTTAGTATGTTATAGATATGACTATTGTACACGATTTGACTGTATTCTACAAAGATTTTATCGGTCAGAATTGATTCTACGTGATTTTACTTGAATAGAAAATTATCAGGACTTGATTTGATTTGGATTCTTTACATTGATAGTCTTGTATTGATGCCGTGGATATTCGTTGGTAATTTGGAGAAATTCGGAATTTGTATCTTTTTGCAGGATTTTTGTGTAAATTCGATAGACTACCGTTACTCTGCCTGATTTTCGTATGATTTCTGATTTGACTGAAATTGATAGATTGAATCGATATGCATATGATTATTGATATGATTGCTTTAATATATTGATTATTGATTGATTATTGATACTGATCACAAGTGGAACCTGGTTGAACATTGGTTGAAGATTGATGATACCTGTACATGATGGTGGGCCGACGGGCTTTCCTTTAAACATTGATTATTGATATATTGATGGGAGTCATAAGGAGTTTATTGATATGCCGACGGGCGAAAAGAGTGACGACTCTTATTGATTGAACAAATGTAATTGATATCTACAACAGCAATATGGATTCTACAACAGCAACATAGCCAGTAGATTGTACTTGTTCAGTATATAGTATTGAATTGCATGTTTATTGTATTGATTTACTGATTTATTGCTTTATCGATTTCTGCTTTATTGATTTGATCGGATTTATTGTATCGTACGGATTCTATTGATTTCATCGATTGATTATCGAGCATTGAGCATTGATATGGACATGGATAGATATAGATATTGCATTGATAACATGAATATGGACATCGTATAGATTCATTGTACTACTGCCTACTGTTTCTGCACTGTATTGACTGCTTTATAGATTCATTGGTTCGTATTGCTTTCCTCGATTGATTTCATTGAATAGATTGTATTGATTTGACAGCATCGATTTTATTGACGGATATTGATTGATTGAGTGGATTTATCGATTTGCCTGCCGCTGTATTGACTGATTTTATTGACTATTGATTTCCGGATTGCATCGACTACTGATTTGATTTCCGCTGCATAGACTCATTGACCATTGACTGATTCGGATTGATAGATTGACATGCATATTGATAGCATCGCCGTGCTTTGATTTCAGTTATAGGTATTAGGTGACCTGCTGAGCTTTGTAAAGCTCATTATATGTGGTTGATATTTTCAGGTCAGGGCTTGGGAGCAGGAGATAGGAATTAATCCAGATCTTCAGGTTTTTGTCTTTTGGTCGATTGATAATTCTTTTGTACTCAGGACAGGATAGTTTCTTTACTTGTATTGATAGTGTAGTTCCTGAGTATTGTACATGATGTTTTGAGATATGAATCGACTGATATATCGATGTTTAAATTTTATAGATGTTTGATAGAATGCTTACTGAAGGTTTTAGATAACTCTGGTAAATTGTTTGAGAAATTGATCGACATTCTTTCCAAGTTAGATCTTGGGGCGTGACAGGTGGGTGCCTAGCTCAACTTAGACCTATGCACTAAGCTTGATAACCCTAGATTGAACTTAATGTTCCTAAATTTACCAAAATGCCATCACCCTTAACATATGGCTCAACCTAAAACCTCGGCCTTGGGCTTGGTATAAACTAGTCCTAAACCTCCATTAGGATAAATTTGACTCACCCTTAACCCTTAGTTAACTGAATTGACAAAGGTTCTCCTAAATTACCTTAATACCCCAAGCATATGAGCACTCAAACCTAGGGGTATCAAAATGGGTATTTGGGTCAGGTTCAGGTCGAACCTGGAATTGACCTGGGCCCAATTCAGTTGAACCGAACCGGAACCAATTTTGTAAATGGGTAAGAAATATAGACACGGACCCGACCCGCTAGGTTATCGAGTTGACCCAGTCTGACTTAATTTTTAAAACTACTGTGAGATCGCGTGCTGCAAGAACTAGTGACACAATTGTGGGTGAGGGCGTCCCAGCAAAACCGTGCAAGTGTGTGGGTGCGTGGGGAGTGCGAGCTTGCGCTACTGCACAAGCAGGATGCGATTGGGCGAGTGCACGGGAGGGGTGCAATTTATGTGTGGGTGCACGATGGTGAGGGCTATATTGTAGGATCTCACATAGCATATGACTGCACAGGTACACTCATGTGTTGTGCATGAGGTAGTGCAAGTTGCGGGGTGATTAGAGAGTGTTACTGGGTTGACCCAAACTCGACATGATTTTCAAACCGGACAAAAAAAAAAAAACTAACCCTGAACCATTTGTTAAATGGGTCTATCTGAACTTTTATTTTATTTTTTTTATATTTGGTCAGGTTTAGATCGATTTATCAAGTCAGGTCAATATTTGACACACCTTCTCAAACCCTTGGTTAACCTAATTGATTTTGATTGTAGCCTATACCTTAAACCTTTTAAACTCACCCTAGGTCCCTCTTAGGCCTAACATAACCTATGGTCAACCCATTTGGCCATGATCAAGCCCAAAATTAGCTAAATACCCTAAAATTATCTAATTGGGTTTCCTTAGTTAAAGCTCACCCTATACTTAAGATTGTGTACCAAGACCTTTTAAGCATCTCATTGAACTTAACTAAACTTATTTTTAACCTAAGTTACCTAAATGACCGAAACACCCTCTTTGATGGACTAAACATAAACTACTTATCCCAATACCTTCAAACTTTGTCCATAACCTCTTAGCATCATTGGCTAGTTGTCCTAACCAACCTAGCACTTAGTTAGCCCAAGCCACCCAATTGGGCCAACCTAAGGCGAGAACAAAGTAGTAAAACACTCAATATAATCCAATTCCTTAGCTCCCAGATATCCCTTGAAGCTTTTTAAGTGTTTGCTAGTAAGGAGGGACACCTGGCCAGCTCTTGCTGGCTAGAATTCTCCATGGCATGGGTACCCCAATGCTATGAGATGTATGAACGTAAGCTTTTGGTCTCCATTCATAGAACGTAATCAAGTGGGATCTATGTGTACAAATTCATGTAATATGTAATATAATGCACATTAATAAAAAGTAACTCTTCGGAATACATGAAGTTGCATATCTAATCAAAACTTCTTATTTCTAGAAGAAGATAATGCATGTGGAATCACTTTAGGTGATGTATGACTACCTGTATAATGACATGTAAGTTTTCTCAGTTATATAATTTTCTTTTTTAACTCATCAATTACACATTTTATAATCCCCTACAAGCTCAAGCGATGGCTTCTGTCATGTAGCACTTTGTCCCACATAGAGTTCAAGAGGTGACTCCCATGGCGTAACACTTTGCCTTGTATGGCACTTAGCTCCCATCTTTTCGGCTGGTGTATTGCTCTGATACCATTTGTATCAGCCCAAACTCTTAACTATCGAGATATTATCCGCTTTGGCATAAGGGCCTCACGGTTTTGTCATGTTGGTTTAACTTCCGAGTAGGTCACCCATCCTAGAATTGCTCTAGGATAAGCACGCTTAACTGCAGAGTTTCTTACGAAAATTCCAGCCATTACACTAAAAGGCGCATCGATGTTTAAGAGTTAGGCTTTCTTATTACTTAAGGGGTTTCACAATTCCGATCACCTCAAGTGCAGGGCAGGCTAAGTGCTGCAGGGCGTGGCTAGTGCCAAATGCGAAGCCGAAGCAGAAGCATGGCATGTAGGGCAGATCGAGCTGACTGGAGTAGTTAAGCGGGTCAAAATTTGAGTCATTGGGTCAACCTGAACCTGACCCGATTTTAGAAATGGGTCAATATCTAGAACCCGAACCCGACCCTTATGGCAAACGGGTTGACCCGAACCCATAAATTTTCAGGTCAGGCCATATATATTTTGACACTACTACTCATAAGTCGGACTTGAAATGAGAGAGAGCATAAAGATTTATAGAAGTTCAAAGCCCTGTTTGACGATCAATGTCGACAACTATCACCCACCACTGCCATCACACGCTCATCATTTGCCCATTATCTTTTTCATACTACCATTGTATCATTATCATTGTTCGACCATCCACCCAACCATCATTATTGGACCATCGCTAACAGTCATTAGCACTCGAGTACCCGACCATCACAATTTAATTGTCGTCACTTGATCTACACCATCATCCTATTATTTCTTCGTCATTCTCTATTGCTGTCATAGGAGGCCTAGACAGTGTTCTATATATGTTCAATAATCTTGTATTCTTCAAATAAGGAGAAAAATGAACTACTTAGATTATTTCAATTATGACATGTCCTTTTTTTTTCAAGTTTTGCTCAGCCGCTTTTGAACTTCTCTTATATATATGTATGTGTATTTTTCATGCAACATCAAAACATAAAACTCACACTCTACCGTTTTAGCAATCAACAATATAATGTTCATCGAAACATTTAAGTCGATATTTATAAGAGTTTTATTTATACCAAAATATTCTAAATGGACTTTTGAAAAATCATCTCTCTTTAAAATATGACTTCAAATTCCCTGAGATTTCTTACTTGCTTGGGAAATGAGCTCTTAATTAATGTCAATGTAAATACTAATTACAATGTTGCATTTTGCTAAGCTTGGTTCCTCTTCTTTTTTATGCCAATAAAATATTTTTTTTTCTCGACGTGAAGGGCATGACATTGTCATATCCGTATGCGACAAAAACACTTGAGAAAATCTATATATGTAAAATTCCAATAGTTTTTTATTAAAGTTCCACTACATTTGATATTGTGGGGATATCATGCGTACATAATGTCATAAAAATAAGTAAAAAAAAAAAGGTTGAATTGGAACAACATGGGATGTACAAGGACAAGGTTGTTTTTTCTTTTATTTTTTATTTTATAAAATATTTGTTTCGCGATTTTAATATTAAATTAGAATGATAATTCTTTATTTCATTTAAAAATAGTTAGTTTAATTTTGACTGCAAAATATTTTATGTATATTCTGATCCATTATAAAGTTTTATTATTTAAAATATAACTAATAACTTAATTTATCATCTTTTTAAATTAAGATTTTTTACTAATAAAATTAAGGGGAACCTAATTTTCCAATTTTAACATCGTTCACTTTGGAAGATTAAGGTTTCGTTTGGGGCAACTTTCTTGTTGCTTTCTAAAACGGTTTTTAAGTATAAAAGATTTTAGTTTTGGAAACTTTTGCACTAAAAAGATGCTTTAAAAAGCAGTAAAAAACTATTTCAAACGAAACCCAAGACTTCGTTTGTGAGGGCTTTCTTACTACTTAAAAAGACAACTTTCTAGTACAATTTTATTTCCAAAAACTTGATTTCAAGAGGTGTGAAATTCAAGTTTATCTAATTTCAATTAAGTAAATATAAAAAAATTAGGCGAGAATGTTCTAATTAATTTTAATCAAAAGGATCTCAGCCATTGGGGATTTAATTTAAAATAAGTGCAATATATAGATAGTCAATCAAAATTTGTATTGCAATTATGTCGATTTTAATGACTTTGAGAGTAATCATGATTAAATTTTGATCAGGATAATTTGATACAATTAAATTTTCTCTAATAAATATTTAAAATTATTTTTAAAATAAGATTAATACTATGAATTAAACTAATATATAATGCAGTACATGAAGAGTAATTATGTTCCTCATATAGGATGGATAGGTACTTCAATTTATGTTCATGATCATTCATAATATTTTATAAGTGTTATATACATATATATATATATATATATATATATATATATATATATATATATATATATATATATATATATATATATAGGCAGAAGTTCAAATCAGTTTTCTTGATTAAACTTGTATGTATCTTGTACTTATATTGATTAAAGGAATTGTGGTAAGAGTTATTGATTAAGGCTTCATTTGAGATGATTTTCTTATTGTTCTTAAAACATCTTTTTAGTACAAAAATTAAAATTTTTGTATTAAAAAATTACTTTAAGAAGTAATAAGAAAGCAGTTCCAAATGAAGCCTAAATCTTCAGTTGGCAACAAATATTTGAGTAAATTTATATTAATTTTGGCACAATCATGTTAATTCAATTATAAATTTATAATAAATCTGTATTCATATTTAATTGGTCTTTTTATTTTCCATCAACTAAATTTATTATGTTAGTTGGTGCTTTTTATTTCTCTTAGAGGTTTTTTCGTTTGAGATGACTTGATGTTTATATCTCGTTGATTTTTCCTGCTGCATTATATACCATCATCAGTAGCCATTACATCTACTATTTTGGCATGATAAGATACTGATTATATTATCTATAAAATGTTAGGTCTTCAACTCCTAAGGTTCATCTTCTTCCCTTCCTAACTAATTGTTGTGCAATTTAAGGAAGAGGAAATCTTAAGGTTTGTTTGGTTTGATGGAATTGTAAGAGAGAAAACAAAATAGTTAAGGCCCTGTTTGGTTTAAAGGAGTGAAGAGGAAATGAAAATGATAAATTGTTGAGTTCAAATTTGTTTTCACACATTTGTTTGGTTGAGAAGATGCAATTCAAATAGTTAGTGTAACTATAAAGTCTATAATATTTATTGCATGACAAGGGGTTATGGTTTTGCTCCCTTCAATTTCACACGGTCTGCTTCACTCTTGTTATTGTCTCATTATTGATATATCATCAAGAGGTGAACTGGCTAATAGCTGCTCAGCATAATTCCTCCCAAACTTCTGTGAAGAACATGTCTGTGATTAATGTTTATTGCAGCTACATTCTTTCTTGATTGTGTGAATTTATATTAATTTGTTTTTTAATGTGGCTTGACTTTGATTTAGGTTAGCTTATTTGTGTTTAAAGGCCATTTGCTTGTTGATATTCGAATGGAAGCTCCTATTGTTCAGCTGCAACATCAGGTCATAGTGTGCGTGAAAAAATTGATATTACTTGGAGTCATTTCACTAAAGTCATAGAGTTTGATGGAAAGAAACAATTCAAATGCTTACATTGTGGCATTACATATAAGGGAGGTGACAAAAATTGAATTAAGCAATATTTAGTAGGAGTTAAGGGAATATAGCTACCTGTAAAAAAACGTCACATGATATCTGTTATTAAATGAACAAAAATTTAAAGGATATATTAAAAATGTATCCTTTAAATGACGTAGTAGCTGAAGGAAGAGAATCTTTTTCTCTGCCAAAATCATAAACATCAGAAGTATATAGGACATGAGTTGATACATGAAAAAAAAAAAAAAAAAAAAACTTAACAACATAGAGAATTTCTTTGCTTTTAGTACCAAGACTGGATCTCAACCCTCTCTCGAAAGATACTCATGATCAGAAGACACAAAACATTGTACATATATGGACTATAAGAAGATTTTTCTTTGATTGTTGTATCCCATTTTATGCCTTGAATTCAATCTATACATATAAAGCTATTGATATCATTGCAGCCATAAGTCCAAGTTACAAGATTTCATCATATATAGAATACGAGTTAATATGCTTAGAGATTGCAAAGAGGAGTGCATATTACTTATTGATTCATACGTATAATCTTGGAAGGAGATGGGTTGTACAATCATGGCTGATGGTTTGACTGATAATGGAAGCATAACACTCATAAACTTTCTTGTTTATAGTCGAAGAGGTGTATATTTTTTAAAATCAATTGATGCTTCTTCTCTCACCAAGGATGTTACCACCTTGTGTGCTCTATTCACTGAGGTAGTCGAATGGGTAGGTCCAGAGAACATAGAACAACTAATTATTAATAATACTATGCAATATAAAAAGCTGGTGAAATATTACATGAAAGATTCAACAATATATACTGATCACCTTGTGCAGCACACTGTCTGAATTTGATATTGAAAGATATATGTTACATGGCTCATATAGAAGAGCTTGTTAGAAAATATTAAAGGTGGTAATTTTTATTTATAATCATGTATTTTTATCTTGCATGTCTTAGAAAAAGATCAGATTGGAAGGAGATTGTACAACCAGGAGGTACAAGATTTGTTACTACCTTCATTACTTTAAGAAGTGCTTATATCACAAGCATGACTTGCAAGCTTTAGTCACCAATAAATTCTACAAGGAATCAAAATGATCTAAAATCATCAAAGGAAAAGTTGTTGTTGTAATTATTTTATATATGAACTTTTGGAATGATTGTTTAGTTATATCAAAAATATCTAGTCCATTGATTAGATTGCTTTGTATAGTTGATTGAGATGAGAAGCCTTTATTAAGGTATTTTTATGATGGCATGTACAGGGAATAAAAGGCAATAAGGACTATCATAAAAAATGTGAAGAGATTGTATAAGCCATATATTATTATCATTAAGAGAAGATGAGATTCTCAACTTGGGCAAGACATCCAATATGCTGCATATTTTTTGAATCCTCATTTTTAGTATGATAAGGAAAATTATTGTTATAAGCTAGAAATCATGCAAGGACTTGTTGAGTTGATTGGGAATAAAGACATTTGTCCAAATTCTAAACTTGAAATGAATGATATTATATTTTTTAGGATGCCTTCGAAAGTCTTGGAAAGCCGATTACTCTGACATTGTTAAAAGAAATGCAACCAGATATTTCTTTTATAATGTCAACATATAGTGATATTTCAATTTCATTAAAATGAAAATTCATTAAGACCTCTCTCTTTATATTTTATAGATGAGTGGTAAAAGATGTTTGAATCAAGTGTTCCAAACTTGCAAAATTTACAATAAGAATTCTAAGCCAAACATCATCCTCTTAGGCTGTGAAAGGAATTGAAGTGTCTTTAAATAAATTCACTTAAAAAGATGCAATCTTTTGGAGCATCAACAACTCAATGATTTAGTATATGTTTGATACAATCTCAATTTGAAGAATAAGTATAATTTTTAAGTATATTAATATTGAATAATATTTTTTACATTATATGATAACATACTAATTAAAATAATTCCATCACTTTTAAGATTTTTGCATAAGAAAAGAAATTATGATCATTTAGCTTACACATATGTTGAGTTGGTGGATGTCTGAGATATTTGAGGATGAGCCAGTACCATTTATTGTCTTAGAAAATTTAAAGAATGAGCTCTATACAAAAGATGCAACACCAAATGTTGAAGAACAAAATATGCATTTAACTCAATAAAAGGTATAGTAAGTTGATAATTATATATTGAAAATTATTTGGAAAAATTAAAAATTGAAGCCTTATGTCATGTTACTTTGTTGATGAAGGTGATATTGATAACGAAGGGAATGGAGATGATATAATCGAGTTTGATGTTATAGAAGAATTTGGAACAAAAGATTTTGGCAAACTAGGACTTGGAGAGTCAACCTTTGTGGCTAGTTTTGATGATACAAATTTAACTAATATTTGATTAGCTTCTTGTAAAATTATTTGAATTATTAAACTAAAAACTTTTGATGATACAATTATTTTATTTTTCTTTTATTGTATGGATTAGGTAGATTTATCAAATTTGAAATTTATTTGATTAAGCTGCTTTAATGCATACGTGTTGCTTTGATGCTGAGTATTTTCTGAGTATGCTATTTTAATTTTCTTTCCGCCTTTCTCGCCAGCAATCTCTGCGCTCTCTCTCCTCCCCTGCTCTTACTACCCCTGCACTTACTGTTTTTTGTCCGTACCATTATATATCTTTCTTGTCCGCCTGCCTCGCAAAATCCAATTCGGTTACTGCTGGAATGCTTCACCACTCATTTCTCTGAGCTGCCCGCGTAGTCAAACTAGGCTTCGAGATGCCGGCGGCCCTTCGACTCGCCGCTGCCATTTTTCTCTTCTGCATCTCGACGATCTGTTGTTTGGAAGACGGCACCGTCCCTGACTTCAGCAATGCGTCTCCGGCGGCGTTGCCTTACTTTACCCAAGTCTTTTATGACCGCTTCTCGAACTTCAGCGAGAGCTTCGCCGTTGAGATCAGTCAGCATCTCGGGTTCTGCATCAAAGATCCGTACGGATGCTCCTCACACTTGGATTCTTGTTTTTACTGTCCGGCTTTTGGGTTCTGGGATTGATGCATGAGGTTTTTCGTTTTCAGGAAAAAGGACTGGAACGGAGCGTTCAACTTCTCGTCTGATCTGGAGTTTGTGTCTGATTGTATCACTGATACAGATGGTATGATCTCTAGCATTCAGTTAGACAGCTGTAAGGAAATTTTAGGCTCTGTTTGGATCCTGGGAATTTGAGTGAAAGGAAGTGAAAAGCAGCTATAGAATACCGATTCATTGATGATTGACCCATAAATTGCTACTATTCTCTTCCATTTTCTCGAACTCCCTCCAATCTAATCAGAATCTACAGTAAATTTTGTTTAAAGAAACTTAATTGATGTTTCCATGGCGTGTCACTTGTGTCCATTGGTTATATGGTTAACTTTGATTGGTTCTAAAATCTCTGTAGTTATTTGACTCTGTGGAAATCAGATCAAATTCTTCATTTAGGTTATTATTCACCTACTGCTGCACAGCTTTCTTATATATCTTAATCAATGATGATTGTATAAAATTGTGAAGTAGGCTTTACTGCTCTCTTTCTGGTGTCTGGGAATAAATCTAAGGGATCAAAGTTAGGCAAGATAAATCTGAGTAAAAATTATTTTTAACCCCAAAGTCTAAACCTTTAGGGTAGGGCCAACTGCTTGTATTTTACATTAGTAAAATTTTCAATCATTCTATGCGCGACCAAACTCAAAGCTTAACGGGGCATGGGGTTCTGGTTTTATCTGCACCATTAATGTTTGCGTTGATTTATATATCTTTTTGAAATTTCACTGGAATGTTATTGAAATTTCTTTTCTTAGTCAGTACTAACAATTTAATTAAGCTCCTGTTTCCTTGGGGTCCCTTTCAGTGCACAGCGCACTACATAATTTCTAAAATTGAACCGCTACCAACTATAAATAGACCACAACTTTTTGATCCTTTCAACTTTGATTGCTCCAGTGACTTCTTTCAACTTGATCAATACCGAAGAATATCTCTTTGCTAATTTTAGATGGAATGCATTATGGATGATTGCATGGTTACTGTCGGGTTGACCTCAAGGAGGTCTATGCTTTGACCTTCATAGGGGTGAAGATCGTAGGTAGATACAAAAATGTCTTTTTATAGGCATTGTCTGAAGAAGTGTTGTAATAGAAATGGTCTTTGATACAATGACATACGAAGAAATGTTCTTCAATACAACTAGATCATAATTTGGAGAATACAAAAAAAAAAAAGAAAAAGAAAAGAAGATTATAATTTTGAGAATACACAAAGGAGTCACCTAACATTAATGCACAAAACTTCTATGAATTGCTAGGCTCAACTCAACAACTAATTTGGGATAGGTGCACCACTCATTCAGAGTTATCAATCGTTGATAAAAATGTAAGTATTGAGACATAATATAATGTTCCTTGTGAGTCATTTAATAAGATTATTGGTTTGTTTACAGAAACCAATCATATGGACAATTTAATTCCTTTATGCTTGTACATGAATAAGATGTTAGTATCCAAACTGGGATTGAGTGTTAAAAAAATAGACTGTTGCATGTTGTACTACAAAGATGATTCCACAAAAAACATCATGTCTCCATTGTAGCGCACCTCAATTCAAACCAAATATGAGAAGTAGTTAAAACAAAAAATATGTTTCATTTTTTTCGGTTGTTTTATTTATCTATCGCAATTCAAGTGAGCAACCTTTATGGATTGGTGAGAGTGTTTGGGGTGATTTGAATAGAGCTTTGGGCAATCCTGATTATATCAAGAGGAGGGAGCGGAACACCAAAATAAGCTTTTGATTGTGGGGGCATGGGGTGCTCCCCTTCATACTGGTGGCTTAGATCCTCATATTAATGATAGATGATGTTTGGTAAAATATGCTCCTTTAGTGTAAAAAGAAGTTGACTAACTCATGCATACATCTTCCTCATTAACTGCATTTATTTAACGTATTTTTTATAGAAAAAATCACTTGTTAGAGATCTCATTGCGTTGGAGTTATATACTTTCACCTTTTAATTTTAGAAGAATCACCAGAGGGTTGATTAGAGATCAAGAAAACCCCATGTGAGTTTTAGAATTTATATAATTTTTATGTTTTTAAGTGACGTCTACAAGGTTTTATATGCATTTTCTACATTTCATAAGAATTATGTATGGATTCATGAGAGTTGGGCTTCAGCTGTTGAGGGATTCTCTGTTGGATCAACATAATTTTTCAAACTACAACATGTGGTCGCATTGGGAGGTACATAGAAAGGGAGAGTATATGATCACAAGCCTATGTGCGAGAATTGGATAGATCAATTCAATGGAACCTGTCCATCATAAATAAAAGCAGGCAAAGCCGAGCGAGATACACTAGCAGATGTTGTGCGTGAGTGGGTTGATTGATCGAGCAACAAGTTCTCGGGCAAGTGTGGGTTTTGGAGCGATCGTGAGCTAACCTATGTGACTCCTCATCAGAGATAAGTGTTGACACATTTTTTTGCGTCAACTTGACTCAAACTAAGTCGAATCAAACCAGATCGGGTTTGATTGAACCCTAATCAACTCATTTGAGCCCCGTCAAATCAATTCAACTCAAATCAACATTGATTCAAGTCTGATTTTATAAAATTGACTCGATCAAATTAAATTGAGCTTAATTCAAGCTCAATTTGAGTCCAATTGGTTCAATGTAAACCCAATTAACATTCCAAATCAAAGAATTCTAATCAACGACTTTGATCCTCTTGATTTTCACTCTCTGCACATGTCGTTTTCCCTCAAATCCCATGTATCAAGCGATCGAGCGTAGGAGCATCCTTCCAAATCCATGAAATCAGTATGCAAAAGGATTTTTTTTGGTTTTCGTTCTTCCTTCTTTTTGTGTAACTCCCTGCATGCGTCCCTATGATGCACCGACACGGACACGGCGACATGGACATGACACGACACGGACACGGGACACGACAATTTTTAAAAATATAGGACACGGGTATGGCGTGGAACACGACATAATATTTTTTAATATAATATATAATAATTTTTAAAAATATAGGACACAGACACGGCGTTGACAAATGTCTCTTTTGAACCTTCACCTAATCCACCGCTAGTAGCATAGCTCATTTTGCTAGCAAACCAATCATACATATGAGTACACCAAATTAAATTGATATGAAGTGAAATCAAAATATCCCAATAATAAGACAACATGAATACAACAATATACCAGTCTGCCGGGGGTCCAAGGGGGCGCTGCCCCCTGGCGGGGTTCGACCTGCCCGGTCATGTAAGTTGTTTGTATGAGAAGATACCGAGTGGTACCGAGCATGTACCTAACAGTACCGAGCATATACGTAGCAATACCGAGCATGTACCTAGCGGTACTGAGCGGTACCGAGCATGTACCGAGCGGTACCGAACATGTACTGAGCAATACCAGCATGTACTGAGCAATACCGAGCATGTACTGAGCGGTACCGAGCATGTACTGAGCAATACCGAGCATGTACTGAGCAATACCGAGCATGTACTGAGCGGTACCGAGCATGTACTGAGCGGTACCCAGCATGTACTGAGCGGTACCGAGTATGTACTTAGCGGTACCGAGCATGTACCTAGCGATACCTCATTTAATAACAGGACACGCGTGTCCGATTTTAATTTTAATTATTTTAATTGCGACACTCCAATGCCGTGTCGGACACGTGTCCATGCCGTGTCCGACGCTTGTCCGTGTCCGACACTACATACCCTCTCTAAGTGCCGTGTCGGTGCATCATTGATGCGTCCAACCGAATGAAAGAGGAAGAGCAATAGAGCACTACTATTTCAATTGTTTGGTTTAGAGTTATATTACCGTGTTATACTGCTTTATTATCATATGATTCTTGATTGTTGATAATTATAAAAGAAATTGTTTTAAATGGCTTTTTATTATTTTTTTGTTACACATTTTCAACTGATTTTCCATTGGAATTCGTCGACTACGGAAAACTGACGGGCGTTTTCTGCTGGACGAAATCAACCGGAAAGTCTGTCGGATTTTGTCCCGCCGGTTCCCAGGACTGAATTACTAGTGAATTTTTTTTTCATAAATATGTTGTAAATTTGCCTTAAAATTACTGAAGTGCATTTTCCCACTATAAACACTTTTCTTACTAACTTTTTAGCGATGAATTATTATCCGCTGAAAAATAAAATTTTCGACGGAAAATTTTGTCAGACATAAATTTTCTATAGTGGGATGCGATGTCACATTAATTGAGTTCAAAAAGTCTTGATCACATTTAAAATCACACGAGCATTGCTTGTTCAAAAAACTAATTGTGTTAATGAATTTGAAATTCTAAAATTATGAAGGAAGGACACGCATATTGATTGCATTGTCGCACAAGAAAAATTTAAAGTTTCACCATGTATAAAATGAGGGCGAAATTTTGACATGTATGAGGAACGAGAAAATACATAAGTCAATATAACTATTAGTTTCATTTTCTTACTAAATTATTTGATCAGATATAAATAATATATATATATATATATATATATTATATATTATATATATATATATATATTATATATATATATATATATATTAAAAAATTAATTTTTTCGTCAAATCTCAGTCAACTCAAATCCTTGAAATCCCTTCAGCTTAGTATTGTAGTGCCATGCCAATCCTTTTTCTTGTCTCTATCTTATCCTGCTATAGTCATGAAAAGAAACATAACTAAAAAAGAATAATTTAAATCAAAACCCCACTCTCATCTCTGTCTCACAAGCCCAACCCACCTTCCTCGCTCTTATTGTTTGATGTCATTTTACTCATTCTCTTTTCAATATCCCATCCTTAGTTGAACTCACTAGCCTCCTCTTCAACTACCACCACATAGTCTCCCACTCTCATCCATCTATCAACACTCCAATTGAGAATCCTAGTCTCACACAACTCCCTCGCTTCTCTCCTTTTGGTTTGCGCACAATTCAAACCTAGCCAACAATGCTGTATATAGTCTCTCTCTTACTCTCATCTTCTCCACCAATGAACAACCTTCCTCTATCTCATATGACGATCTATCTGTTAGACTGGTCCCTATTGGACCGGTCCAGTCGGCCCCTTGCAAAGGGCCAGCTCACGTGTATAGGGGGCTGGCGGCAAGAGAGCGGGAGAGGGAGATGGGGCCTACTAATTCAAATTCAAATTTTTTTGGAGCCAAAGGAGAGGGCGGCAAGGGCAAATTTGTCCTTTGGTGCTTAATCGATTAATTGCATGCTTTAAGTAGGAAGGGAGGATTAGGGTTAGGGCATGCTTTGTTTTGATAAATGATTTTCAGAGTTCTTGTCTTGGTGTCTTCGGCCCTTGATTCGTGAAATTGGGAGAGAACGATCCTCCTCTCAAATTGAGGATCAATTTTTTATCTTTCTATATTGCTTCCATTGTTTGATTTCCACCATAAAAAACTACAGTTTTGCTGTTTTCCTTTAGATTCGTGAAGTTTTCTCGCTGTTTTCATCAATCTTATTAGGGTTTACTTGAAATATTTAAGTATTTCCTATTACTCGCTAATCTTCAATAACAATATGTATGAGAAGCTTCTACCCAATTATGTACTAACCAATCCCCAAATTGCGAGTAAAACTCTAAAAGATCTACTTTTATTCTTCATTTTCTTACATCGGCAAACTCAACCCAACAACCACCTCTAAGCCTCCTCTCTCGTTCTCACTCTAAGAAAAGAGAACAAAAAAAAAAAAAAAAAATTCTCCCTCACTCTCTTTCTCTCTCTACTTGACTCTCATTCTCTCTATTGCTTTCTCTTTTTCCCTTTCTCTTTCTACTTCTCTCTCTCACTCTTTCTCTCTCTATTTCTTTCTCACTCTTATTCTCTCTACTTCCCTCTCATTCTCTCTACTTCCTGCTCTCTCTTTATCACCCTATTATTACGGCTCTCTTTTTCAAAAAAAAAAAAAGATAAAAAAAAAGAAAAAAAAGGAGAAAAATTGTGTATTCTTGCTGTGAATTCCTCATCACTTCATCATCAACAATGCCGCTTCTCACAAGGTATAATGCAAAAGTTTTAAAATTGAATGCCCTTACATGTTGTTCCAAAATGACTGAGAAATTTTTAAATTAATTTCTCTAGCTCATTGTTTTGAACGACAGAGAAATCTTGTGTATTTTCTTGTGTATGTATTGAAGGCCTATTCATGCTTTTGTTAAGTACTGTGAGTTTGAAGATCTCCTAGCCACGGTGTCTTATAACATTGATCCAGCATGCTTTTTCAAGTATGAGTAATGGGTGGGAAGGCCTATCCACTCATGAAGATGCCTCCTATATGATGAAATGTCAGGAGACTGTCAAAATTTAGATTAAATAAACTCACAGGAAACAATTAAAGGACCTTTTAAAAACAAAAATGCAATTATAAATGAACACCATAAATAAAAACTTGCAACATGGATGATATGAACACTTGAAATATAACGTACGTGGCAATGAACAAAGATAATATTTGAACTAAAATAAGACTTACAAGGAACTTGCTATGAACTTGAAAGATTAACTGTGAGTGTGTATAGGACCTACACAGAGCTCCTAACATTTTGAAAACTCTACAGATTATGTAGTGATTGTAAAAATAAACTTCGATTTGCTCTTATTTATAGAAGAAAGAATTGATCCCGGTGAGGGCCGTCTAATTGAAATTCCAACATGTAAAAATAATAAAAATGGCATTATGGAACATGTGATAAGATTCTTACTTGCCTTTCTTTCCACCATATCTGTAATATATGTGCGAGCAGATAGAAGACGATTGTAAAATTCAAAATGAAACATTTCACATGCTCTAATGACTAAACATTCATGGAAATAATAAATCTAGCTATTATTAAGTAATGTGAAAGCATCTCAAGGTGGCTTCCAAACTCAACTGCCATATATTGAGAAGCATGCAATTGCCTCGAGAAACATGCAGATGCCTTGAGAAGCATGCGGTTTCCTCAAGAAGCTTGTAACTACTCTGAAACACACAAAACTATTCTTAAAATGTGCAGATGTTTCAAGAAGCATGCAATCATCTCAATAAATATTTAACTATTCTGGGAGGTTTACCATTGTTCTAAAAGCATGGAAAAGCATCATGTTAACAAATAAAAAACGGAGAAATGTATTGACATATGCGCCAAAAAAATATCGAAATGTTAATTCCAAATTTCCAATGCACTGAGAAATATGCAAGAGCTTTGAAAAAATATGATAAAGTATAATGCACATGCACCGGAAAATGTGTAAGTGCACCATACAAATAAATTGAAAATATAGATGCATATAAAAAATCTTGCAAGTGCACTATGTACACATAAAAAAGCTTGTAAGTGCACAGTGTAATTGCATCTAAAAACATGAACACTTGCATCGTAGCATAAAATTTTGACACTTCAGCTCACTTAGCATACTTTTCTGTAGATATCCAAAGTGATTGCTATTCATCAAATTAATGTATTATCTTAGATGAGGTTTCTTAGTGCTAGAAGTTCGCTTAAAATGCTTGTTTGCATGCTAGCCTGGTGAAATTATTCTCTTATTTGTTCTTTATTGGATTAACAGGGGATTTAACCCAACGACTTTGCACAGCAGCGGAAATTAAGTTATACTTCAACAGTTTCTTTATTGATGGGGGAAACAATGATTTCTTGAGGCCTAACAAAAACTGTAATACGACTTCTTGGATTTCTGGTTGTGAGCCTGGATGGGCATGCAGTGTTGTTGAAGGCCAGAATGTTCACATAAAAGATTCTGCAAACTTACCTTCTAGAACTCAGAATTGCCGTCCTTGCTGTGAGGGGTTTTTCTGCCCTCGTGGAATTACCTGCATGATACGTATGTATGCGAAAGTCTTGATTTTTCTCTTAGAATTATATTTTCTTGCCTTCAGGACTTCAGTTTGCATTTATTGTATATATTAATCTATGTTTGTGTTGACCCGATATGCTAAAAAAAAAAAAAAGAAAAAAAAAAAATCAAATCACTTACCTGCTCGCACGTCGGCCATCCCGTGCACGATCGATGTCGTTTCATCGCACGACGACCTCGCGTCGTTAAATGGCCAAAGGAATGAGGCCTTCGGCCTCTTCCTTTGGGCTCTGGCTCAAGCTCACTCTCTTGCTCTCGATCTCCATTCGCGCGCTTCTCGTACTGCTGTCCGACCCCGCTCTCTCCCTTGATCTCTCTCGACTTCGCTCCTAAAACGACTTCCTTTCCTTTAGGATCGGAAGTTACGACACTCTGGTTGGAAGTGACATCGGAGCTCGCTTGCTGTGGAGGAGACTTTCTCCCCTTTGTGCGGCTTCTCTAGTTCCGTTGTGGTCGGTCGACTTCGCTCCTTAAACCGAATTTCCCTGCTTGTAGGATCGGAAGTTACTACAGTTTGATCGGAAGCAAGAACTGGAGCTCGTCATTGTGAAGGTAACTTTCTCCCTTCCGTCGCTGCTCCGACTCCTCCTTGACTGCTCGACTTCGCTCCATCAACGACTGTTGACTGTATAAAAATATATACCAAAAAAAAATTTTTCAAAAACAACCGACATACCTCCGAGCCGGCCCCACACCACGAAGCGAAGCAACTCCTCGCTAAATAACTGTCGCTCATCATTTAAAAATGACGGACAAAGAGAATAGGAATTCATTCGCATTCTTCCATCGCTCATCTCATTCAAAGCCTCCGCCCCCCCTTGGTTGCTGTTCGGCTTCGCCTTTCGTCTTCTCTGTTCGTCGTTGCTGTTTGGCTTCGATTCGCAAGAGAGGAGGGATCACACAAGTAGTTCCTTCGACTCCTTGTTGCCATCCGACTTTCCTTGGCCGACCGACTTCGTTCCTTTGCAAGAGGAGGTAGATAAATTGCACGTGAGGCATATTCGGCTCTTTCATTGCCGTCCAACTTTGTTACTCCTCCGACCTCTCGCCTGAGCCGACACCGCCAGCTCGACCCTGAAGCCGCCGGCTGACCCGAGCCCCGCCGTGCGTGATCCTTCCGCCTCCGACCTAGGCCGATCGGGCTCTACCTGATCACTCTCTTATATTATATGTAATATATAATAATATAATTATTATATATTATATTATAATATATTATTATAAATATAATTAAAATGATATTATATTCAAAAAATATGTTTATATAAAAAAAGAGGATTTCAACAGGTGTCGAAGACCCCGGCCGTCGTACCTTAGGTCCGACCGGGATGGTTTAAAATTGAAGACCCGCGCCATCGATCTTAGGTCTGGGCGGATGATTTTACAATTCGAAGACCTCACGCAGTCGATCTTAGATCCTGGTGAGATGGTTTGCAATCGAAGACCCTACGCCGTCGACCTTAGGTCCGGGTAGGAAGAATTACGGCAGAGCCGTCCCGATTTCTCCCTCGGTGGGGAGGTGACGCTGGGAGGCTGCCGAAATTTCAAGAAAAAATTATAGAACTTTTTGGAACAATTTTGAAGCAATTAAAATTTGAATATTTGATTAATAAAAATTTTTACTAATTAAAATTAATGAAAATAATTGATTGATTGTTTTAAAGAAAAATATAAAATCAATGAGTTTCAAAATTTGTTAGCCAATTTAATGAAAATGTTGAATACGAGGATTTCAAATTCTGAGAGTTTTAAAATTCGAGAGTTATTAAAAAATTTTGAGAGCAGTGGAATTTAGAATTGATTTATTGGTTAATTATTTAATTAATCAAATGAGAAATTTTTAAATAAAAATACAACAAAGAAGAAGAGAGTGTTTTCACTAATAAGACATATACAAACTCTCAATACAATCCTCACCAACTCTCCAACTCCCAAACTCTCGAAATAACTCAGAAATCTTCAAATTCCTTTACATGCTCTTTAAGGCTCCCCTGTACGAACTCCTGCAGCTATCTTTGGGCTCTATCCTCTATAACTACGAGCCCTGACTGCTGCAACTACTGACTACGAACACCTACGAACAAACAAATGAAGATCCATTACCACATAAATAAATTGAATAAATGCTGAGAAATATAAGCTACGACATTTAGAATGAAATACTGGAAAGCAAGAAAGCCAAGTACAAAAAACTAGTAAAACAGAAGTTCTAAAATAGGTAGAGTCATGGACTACCGTAGTAAGGAAAAGACTACAAGTACAGAATAACAAAAAAAAAACACTAACACAAGTGTCAAAGCTCTGAAGTATCAAAATCACAAATTCAAACCAACCCAACAAACAAACGATCAAATTTAAATCTCTGGGCATCTTAGTCTAAATGATTAAGTTGTAAGACCCGCTTTTCAGGCTACTTCCTAAGGGAAGCCATAAGTCCTACTCAAATAATTAAAATCTCTGGGCAGCCTTGTTTATAAGAACTCGGTTGTAAGACCCACTATCCGGCAACTTTCGTAGGAAAGTCATAAGCCCGACCTTTAGGGGGAAATTTTAGGTAAAAAATTGACCTAACTCCTAATATCTAATTAAAACTACCCGGCCACTTCTAATAGAAGCTGTAAGTCCGACATTTGAGGGAAATGTTTAGGTGATGACACAAACCTAAACCCCTCACCTGGGCAACCTTGTTTATAAGAACTTGGTTGTAAGACCCACTACCCGGCAACTTTCGTAGGAAAGCCGTAAGCCCGACTTTAGGGGAAAGTTTTAGGTAAAAATTGACCTAACCCCTAAACCCAATTAAAACCCCTGGCCACTTCTAATAGAAGTCGTAAGTCCGATATTTGAGGGAAGTGTTTGGGTGATAATACAAACCTAGACCCCTCACTTGGGCATCCTAGTCTATAGGATTAGGTTGTAAGACCCACTTTTGGGCAACTTCTTAGTGAAGTCGTAAGCCCCCAATGTTTTAGAAAAAATTACTAAATAAATTGTAATGAACCTAAAACCCAAATAATCTAATTCAAACTTTTGGGCACCCTAGTCTAAAGGACTAGGTTGTAATACCCACAACTCGGGCCGCTTAGCTTACAGGACTAGGTCGTAAGACTCACCGTTAGGCAACTTCTAAGGAAGCCATAAGACCTATCAAACTGAAATTCTCTGGGCAACTCCTAATTGGAGTTTAAGCCCCAACAAAACAAATTATTCAGGCAACTCCTAATTGGAGCCGTAAGCCCCAAACTAAACAAACTATCCGGGCAACTCCTAATGGAGCCGTAAGCCCCAAAACTAAATAAATTAACGGGCAACTTCTAAGGGAGTAGTAAGCCCCAACTCAAATTAAATCAAAATTAAAATTCAAATCTAACCATTTCAGTCTATTCGGGATCCCTGAGAGGAGGCAACCCATGACTGCTAATCAGATTCCCTGGACACTGCGATCAATGATTGTTAGTGTTGGTAGATTGGAACTACGGTATACCCGTGACGACGTAACCATGGGATCTTGATCAGATTTACCTTCATCTTTCTCACAATTGAGACTAAACACTTAAAAATTTATCCATCATTAATCGAGAGTTCTCTCTTACTTGTTAAGAGGGATAATTAACTATGAGTGCTTGCGCTCATAGGAAGTAAGAATCCCAGATCTTTAAACCCTGACACTACCCTCAGGGGAAATCTGATTAATTTCAATCTGACTTAAGGGAAATGGAATCCTAAGGTTGCAAAGCAGGATTCGTGCACTCGTGCCATTTTTCTTGAGCCAAAAGATTTCTGGCGACTCCGCTGGGGAATACTTTTCTCTCCATCTTTGGTTGAAAAGATAATTTATATTTAGTCTCACATAATGAAACATCTATAAATAAATATAGATGTTTATTCAATGCAATTCTGTGTTTTCTTTTCCAGCAGAATTCAGGTTGACTCTAATCCCTGTAAGTTCTGTTGGAAGGTTGATAACATGATACCTGCAAAGTCCTTTATGACTGTGAAACTGAGTGAGGGAGCCAGAGTGCAGTTCCCTCAAGCTGTTCTGAACACAGGCTATGCTGGAGCAACTATTCAATTCGGAACTATTTCTGAAGTCATGAAGTTCGAACAGTTCATTCCTGAGAATACTGTTAGTGCACCTACTGTTAAAGGTGTCGCTAAGAAGTCTACTACTGAAGCTGTTGATGAGAAGGCTCCCAAGAGGGCCTCTGTATTTTCAAGACTCTCCGTGGCACCTGTTGTTGCTCCAGCGATTCAAAAGGAGATCCCTGAGCCCAAGCTGCAATCTGTTGGCATGAATACAGTCAGTCAGAACATAATCCAGGATGAAGTGCCTGAAGAATACAATGCTGAAATTCCTGAAGCAAATGCTAAACTTTCCAAGAAAACCAGAAGGAAGGCCAATGCTTGCCTACGAGCTAATGGCTGGGTACCCGAGACCTTTCAAGAGTCATCACTGCAATTAGAAACAAATGTACCAATCAATAACGATTTTGAATCGTTAAAGTGGGTAAAAAGAAATGATGACAAAGGAAACTTAAAGAAGTCTTTCTGGGAGACTTCACATCAGCAGCCACTACCACCAAAGAAGGAAGAATCTGCCTCTTCCAAAATATATAAAATACTGAAGGCTGTCAAAGATAAAAATTTACAACGAAGACTGAGGAAATCTGCTAATGAAGTTATCTACTAAAAAACTACTCATTCTCAGAATAACAATTTATCAGCAAGATTTTATAGAGAGGAGTTTAAACGTCCTCCATACTATCGACAACCAAAAGAATTCTGTCCTAATATGGGTCAATATCCATATTATGGAAGAAGACAGTCGGGGGAGCCTTCTGATAGTCTACATTTAAAAGGCTATAATCGAAGATATGATGAACGAAGGCACCGACAATGGTATCATGAATCTGGCCATTCAAAAGTACATTCCGATGTTAGTGGTCATCGGTATGTAACTCCGAGAGGACAGCAGGTTTGGGTTCCAAAAAGACCCAAATATCCTCGAACTCAGAAAGATGATCTTGATCAACAAATCTATAAAGGGCGACTTAAATCTCATGTCCAGAAGTTGTCCTCTAATAAGGAGGCTTCTGTTGATGTGATTATGCCAAAAGAGGAAAGCTTTCATATCTATAAAGAATCCCTCGACTCTCCAGTCATACATTGGAAGCGGCGGTCCCAACTTGGAGAAGATCATGAGTTGGATGAAGATGATAATGAATATAATAATGATAAAGAAATAGAAGAGGGTATTGGTCCCATGGACGTTGAAGTTGTCCGAATGGTTGATTAGATACCTGATCGAGTTAATCAACGATATACTCATAGAAGTGCTGCACTGAATTTACAAAATGAAGAACAACTACGAGATGATCAAGAACAAGCAGCAGTTGTGAATAGAGCTCCACAACTAGAAGAAGTTGAGGAAGAAGAAGCTGAAGAAATCGTAAAGAGGTTGCAAGCATAAATGCAGTCTATGCAATAGAAGAAAGATCAGGAAATCCATCATTTAAATGCCCGTCTTGATGAGATGAGTAATATGATGAAACAGTTGTTTGGACAACTTTGCATGATGGCTACAACTAATCAACCACCTATAGCAAATTCTCAAGGGAATGTCCAAACTATTCCTGATGCATTGGCACCTCCTGACAGAAGACCAGAAGAGTTACAGGAGCCAACTTTGATAGCTTCTAAGGAAGACGAAATGGTCAGCAAATCTCAAATTGAGAATCTCATCAGTCAAAAGGTTAAAACAACTATTGCTTCTAAAGCTGTTGAAGCCTTGGTCGGAAAAGGTCGTCCATGTAATAGATCGTTTCTTTGATTTCCTTCTGAGACCGTTCGAGACGATGTTGAGATCGTCCAAAACGATCATTGAAACAGCTGATTTCTGGGTGGATCGTCCAGGCCGATTTTTGGATCGTCCTGGGACGATCAGTTCATTGCAAAGTCAGTGAGCAAGGGATTTTATCGTCCAAGGAAATTAATTATCGTCCTGAGATATCGTCCTGGACGATTGGATTTTTGTTCACATCGTCCTGGACGATGTGGCGATCGGCCAGGCCGATTAGGTCGGTTTTATAAGAAAATCAGCTCGTTTTGAGGAGAGAGAAAATCATTTTTATATTTCAAAATATCTGAGGAGAGAGAAGGAGAAGGAAAGCAAAGGAAAAGCTTGATTTCGGAGGCCGCGGAGCGCTTTTCGTCCGTCGCCGTTGTTGGAAGGATTGTTTGTCTCACGGTAAGGACTCCGAATCCTATCTTTATTTTCGAAGATGTTGAGTTTTGGTCGTTTTGTGCACAATATTGTGTTTTCGTTACCGATAAACGCGCCGCATTTTGTATTGACGAAACTTTCACCGCACAACTTTTGATATGTTATTGATATGATTATTCTACACGTTTTGAGTATTTTCTGTAACGATTCTACCGGTTATTTTGAGATCTGTGCGATTTTGATCGAATAGATAAAAATCAGGATGTTGATTAATGTTGTTTCAGTAGAATAGAAGTCTTATATTGTTGTCGAGCACGTTCTGTATTAATTTGATAAATTGTGATTTTTAGGAATTTCTGTGTAAATTCCGTATACTGCCGTTATGCCGCTGGATTTTCGTACGATTTTCCGATTTGTCTGAAATTGATGATTTGAACTGATATGTATACGAATGTGAATATATATATGATTGCTCTATGGTTATACTGAAAGACAAGTGGAGTTTGGTTGAACTGTTGGTTGGAGATTGATTGACCTGTACAGGATGGTGGGCCGACGGGCTTTCCTTTAAACTATTGATCATTAATATATCGATTGAGAGGCATAAGGAGATTCTTATGCCGACGGGCACAGAGTGACGATTCTTATTGAACCAACATATGGATATCTACAACAGCAATATGGATTTCTACAACAGCACTATTGATTATTGAATAGCCAGTAATTGCACTTGTTCAGTAAGACTATTGTATTGAAATGCATGTGTTCGACATTGATTCATTATGGGTTTATTGCTTTATTGATTTGGATTTACTGACGGATTTACGGAGTTACTGTTATCGTACGATTTCATTGATTTATATTCTGTCACTGCGCATTGCTACTGTTATAGATACTGTATGGATATGGATACTGCAATTGATTCATTGATACTATCGCTTCTGCATTATCTTGAACTGCTGCAATTGATTATTGATTTATGATTTCCTACCGATTGATTTAATTGACCAGCTAGTATTGTTTTGATTGATTCGATTTGATACGATTGATTTGACTGATCGCTGATTCTTTCTACTGTTATTGATTCTTCTACCGCTGCATTGACTACTGATTGGATTTCCGTATTTTGTATAGATTCATTGATCATGTGAAATAGACTGTTATGGATTTGATTGACTGACATGCATATTGTTTCCAGTACCGTGCTTCGTTTACAGTTGTAGGTATTAGGTGACCTGCTGGGCTTTTTGAAGCTCATTATATGTGGTTAATATTTTCAGGTCAGGGCAATGGAGCAGGAGATTGAGGTTGATCAGGAATCTCTAGGTTTTTGTCCTTTTTGGATATAGTGATTCTTTTGTACTCAGGACATGATAGATTTCAGTTCATGTGTTTTTGGTGTAGCTCCTGAGTATTGTATATGATCTTTTGTGATATGAATAGTATTGTACATTGATGTTTTAAATGTTATAGATTTGTTTTGTTAGACCGTTTGATTGAAGTTATAGATAGCTATGGTAAATTGTTGATGGTTTGATTGAAATTCTTTCCAAGTTAGATCTTGGGGCGTTACAGTCCATATCCGGCAGAATATGACCAAGAGAAATATCCAAAGGGGTACATAGTTCCAAAGTTCAATTTATTTGACGGCACTGCAAATCCTCGCCAACATCTAGCACAATTCAAAGCTACATGTGAAAATACAGGAGGCAATGATGCTCTGTTACTACGTCAATTTGTCAGTAGTTTAACAGGTACAGCTTTTGAATGGTATGCTGAGTTACCCAACGACTCAGTGAGAACATTCGCCGAATTAGAGACGATGTTCATCAAAAGATTTGCCAGTGCAACAAAGAAGGTGACTATCGCTGACCTCGCTCTTGAGAAAAGGAAAAGAGAGGAATCAGTCACCAAGTAAATTACCAGGTGGAGAAATCTCAGCATGAAATGCGAGCAACAACTCACTGAGAAACATGCTGTTGAGTTATTATTGGGAAACATAGATGATTATATGGCTCCATATCTGGCGATGGCTGCAATCAATACGTTTCAGGAGTTACTTGATCGTGTAGCCAAATTTGAAAGGTTACCCAGGCCTAGAACTGCTGGTTTCAACTACAACAATAATCCACCAGGGAAAAGAAAACAAATTAAGATTTATGATCCAAAAAGGGGTGAAGTAAATGCTACATTTTCGTCTTCCTTGAAAAAGAAAGAAAAAGAAGATTCAATGAATCCATCGAAGATATTGAAACAAATGAGAGAAAGGCAAAAGCCTCCTACCTTGCAGAAGAAAATCAATAAGACATATTCTTTCAAAAAAGAATGTACTGGAAAGATTTTTAGGCAAGCTCTAAAAATCGGTCTTCAATTGCCAGAATCTCGTCGATCAGAACAGGCTGGCATGACAGATGATCCAAATTATTGTCCATATCATAGGATCATAAGTCACCCAATCGAAGATTGTTTCATATTCAAAGATTGGGTTGAAAGGAATTATTAGCATGGTGAACTTACACTTTCTAATAGTGTTCTTATCAATCCTAAGAGGGAGAAAACCAATGTTATCTCCTCTACTACCTATCAAAACACTGAGAATGAGAAAGGGAAAACACCCCAGGAAGATGAAGGTGGTTGGGAGACCTTTATTTAAAAGAAAACTAAGCAAATGATGAATGTCCTACTGGCTATTGAAGGCATTCGTCGAAAAAGTGCATTAGAATTAGAAGTTGATCCAAGACTCCTTCCTTCAAAGAACCCAGTGGCAGGAGGGCCCAGTTCAAGCAAGAAGAAACCTTTGAAATATTTCAAAGATCAAAAAGAAAAAATAAGTCTAGATCAAAATCTCAAAAAGAAAAAAAGAAGAAATTAACAAGCGGAATACTGTAATACAAAAATACATCGACTCCATCGATGAATATCAACAACCTCTAAGGCGTCCTGTCAAGTTAGAGGAGTATATGGCTGATTTGTTTCTTGACTCGGAGTCAGAAAAGGAAGAGAGTATTCCAATTGAGACTTGCAGAGTCATAAATCAACGAGGTGGAAGGGCTACAAGAGGACGCAATGCACCTCTTGCTATCTATAAAGTTGACACGAAAATTCCTTCTAAGGAAGTACATCGTACACCAGCACCTTTCACCGACTCAGATGAAGACTTATATTTTTCCGATGAAGAAAGTGATCATATGGGAAAGAACATGCCTAAAGAAAATTGTCCAAAACTCGGAAGCGGCTCAGACTCCGAGGAAGTTAATGATTTGAAAATCTCAAAGAATTCTCAAGCTGAAGCTAGTTCATCTTCAGAGGTGACACAAATTCAACTGAGAAGAGGAAAACAGGTTCCACCACCACAAAAGAAAAAGGATAAGGAGAAGAATATCCAACTCAATGAAGCTGTTATTCCACAAGAGCCTCCTAAACCCAAGGTGGCTAGTTTAAATGTGGATTACAACATATTATTTCATCTCCGCAAACTACCTGCACTGTTGAGTGTCTACGACGCCCTTCTGATGTCTAAGAACCTTCGGGAAACACTCATTAAAGCTTTGCAAAATCCTGAGCAGTATGAGGCATTCTTTGCTGAGCAAAATTTGAAAGAAATTTTGCATACCCAGAATACTGCTACAATCACATTCTAAATAGAGATATGCTCCTAGGAACTGTAGATCATAATCGACCTTTATATGTTACGGCGGAGAGTAACAATATTGAAATAAATAGGATTTTGATTGATCCAGGTTCCACTGTTAATCTAATGAGCCTCAAAACACTCAAAGGATTGGCCCTAGATGTCCAGTATTTGAATAGAAGCACAGTGTTTCTACAAGGATTCAACTAACAAGGGCAAATAACCTTGGGATCTTTAGTTTTGCCTTTGAACTTTGGAGAACGTAATACAGAGGCAACATTCCATATCATTGATGCCAACACATCATACAAAGCACTTCTTGGAAGACCATGGCTCCACGAGTATGGTATAGTGCCTTCAACACTTTATCAATGTATGAAATACATTCGAGATAATGAAGAATATCGCATTGATGGTGATGAACAACCATTCTTGGTGCACGAAGTTAAAATCTACGATGATGCCAAGTACTTTATAGCTCAAAAGCCAAAAGGCAATGAGCTTCCAAAAATTCAGTCTCTTATACTGGATAAGAAAAAGCTAAAAGATAAAAATAAGAATCAATCGAAACAAATTTGTTCAGTGCCTCATCTCGGTAGTGATTCCGAAGAGGATGATATCTCTACAACTTTCAAACCCTTGATCATAGGGAAAAGAAAGAATGAACTATCAGCTGCCCCTTTTGATTATGAAGCTAATCACACAAACAATGTACGGTGTTCAAGTAAACCGACCTTCGAAGCAGAAGAAGAATTTGTGTATCAGCCCAAGGGTACTACAGAATCTCAAGAGGAAGGGAACCCAACACCCAATTCCATATCTAAGAAATTGCAGAAAGTGTCAATTTCAATGATAAGGGTGTCTGAAGAACAAATATCTACAGATATCATCAAAATAGTGCCTATGCCAACGGCACATTCCAAATCATTGACTACCTCGCCAAATACAAACATAGAAATGTTAAGAACTTTTTATGTCCCTCCCAAAAGAGGTCTCAATGAGCGTGGATCCATTTCTATGAATCAAGAGTAATACCACATCACATTACTCATGAAATAGAAAATGAAAATGAATGGGATTATGAAGATGTGGATAATCATTCCTCAATATCCTTCACCCAGTATGAGAAAGCTGATAGGAAGAAGAATATTTTTCGTACAAACACGCAAGCGAGCTCGTTATTTCAGAGAACTCTGGCATAATGAGCATGCACAAAAACCTGTTGGTCATGGTTTGTCAACAACATGGGGTCTTGGATATGCTCGACATTCACATCTTACACGAGCATCATCCTATCATTATCTGGAGTGCCCTCAACATCCACGTCTTACATATGCAACCTCCTACAATGTTACAGGCAAGGAGGAGAGACTGTCGGAGTCTGAAAATCAAATTGAAGATCTAATAGTATATCTAAAAGAAGCTCCAAAAGAATTCGAAGAAGGTGGCCAAGCTACTGTGGATGAGCTCAAAGAAATAAACTTGGGTACTGAAGAAGATCCAAAACCTACATTCATCAGCTCTGATCTCTCGCAAGACAAGGCAGAGGAGCTAAGAATGTTACTTCTCGAATATAAAGACTGTTTCGCATGGAACTACACTGAAATGCCTGGTTTATTACCAGAGGTGGCAGTGCATAAACTCTCCATCGATACAAAAATACCGCCTGTTAAGCAAGCACCCAGACGAATGCGACTTGAAATTGAAGAACAAGTCATTGCTGAAACCAAGAAGCTTATTGAAGCTGGTTTTATTCGAGAAGAGAAGTATGCTAACTGGATCGCTAATATCGTTCCAGTGAAGAAGAAGAATGGTCAAATTCGTGTATGTATAGACAACCGGGATTTGAACAAAGCATGCCCAAAAGATGATTTTCCACTGCCCAATGCAGAACTTATGGTCGATAACACTTCGAATCATGACATGTTCTCATTCATGGATGGATAATCGGGTTATAATCAAATCAAAATGGATCCGGAGGATGAAAAACATACCTCATTTCGAACTCCCATTGGCATATATTGTTGCAAAGTAATGTCATTCGGTTTGAAGAATGCTGGAGCTACTTACCAAACAGCGATGACTCGAATCTTTGATGATCTTATCCATAAGCATGTAGAATGTTATGTGGATGATTTGGTTGTAAAAAGCAAAAATCAACATGAACATGTAAATGATCTCAAAATTGTATTCGAAAGAATTCGCAAATTCAATTTGAAAATGAATCCGCTTAAATGCGCTTTGGTGTGTCATCCGGTAAATTTCTCGGATTTATTGTACGCCATAGAGGGATTGAAATTGATCTTGATAAAATTCAAGTAATAGTGGAAATGCCACCTCCAAAAACTCTAAGACAACTTCGTTCATTATAAGGAAGATTGGCATATATCCGAAGATTTATATCTAATCTCTCGGGTAGATGCCAACCCTTTTCAAGATTGATGAAGAAAGATACTCCTTTCATATGGGATGATGCTTGTTAGGAGGCATTTAATAGTATAAAATAATATCTATTGAATCCTCCAATCCTTGCTGCCCCAATCCCAGGGAAACCCCTAATCTTATATACAGCTGCTCTTGAAGAATCACTCGGAGCATTGCTAGCACAAACAAATGAAGACGGCAAAGAAAATGCCCTTTATTATATCAACTGACGATTAATAGGGGCAGAATGTAAATATTCACCAATTGAAAAGCAATGGCTAGCATTAATCTTTGCCACTCAAAAATTACGGCATTATATGTTAACCCATAAAATTACTTTAATATCTAAAGTGGATCCATTAAAATTTCTAATGACTAGACCCACTCTCACTGGTCGTCCAGCTAAATGGGCTGTCTTGCTAATGCAATTTGATATAACGTATATGCCACAGAAAGTGGTGAAAGGACAAGCTCTAGCTGATTTTCTAGCAGCACATCCTCTGCCTGCAGATTCTCCACTCAACGATGAATTTCCAGATGAGCAAACGCTTGAAGTGGAAGAAGGAGAAAATCTGCTAGAATGGGAGCTCTATTTCGATGGAGCTGCATTAGTAAAACTATCTAAGCCACCTAAATTTCCAACAATTCAAGTAGGCATTGGCCTTATATTCATTTCGCCGCAAAAAGGAATACTCCGATTTTCCTATAGCTTAACAGAGCCTCTCTCTAATAATGAGGCTGAATATGAAGCTTTAATAGCGGGTATTGAGTTGACAGTTAATATGAAAATTGAGAAACTCCATATATATGGGGATTCTCAACTCATAATCAAACAAATAATGGGTGATTTTAAAATTACTAAGCCTGAATTAATCTCTTATTATGAGTATGCTCTAAAACTCCTACGACAAATTCCTGAGGTAACTCTCACAAGGATTACACGTAGTGAAAATGGCAAAGCCGATGCGCTGGTAAAGCTAGCTAAAGAACTAGCAAATCCGCAAGAGGATCCAATTCTCATAACTATTCAAAATAGGCCGCATTAACTCCAGCAATCATACAAGATAAAAGAGAAGAAATGCGAGAGAGCTTGGCTATATCTGATGAAAATGATTGGAGAGATCCATTCATCAAATATTTTAAAGAAGGGAGATTACCCGAAAATAAATCCACAACTTCTCAAATAGCACGAAGAGCGCTAAGATATGATTTTTTGAATGTACATTATATCGTAGATCATTTGATCAAATGTGGCTATGATTTTTGGGTCCCGATGAATCCCAAAAAGTTATAAGCGAAGTTCATGAAGGATTGTGTGGTGCACACCAATCTGGACCAAAAATGAAAATGAAAATCAAACGTATGAGATACTATTGGCCAAGTATGGCTCAAGATTGCATCGACCATGCTAAAAAGTGCCATCAATGTCAAGTGAATGGAGATATCATGCATCGACCTCCCAATCCGCTACACCCTACAGTAAAATCATGGCCATTTGAAAGTTGGGGTACCGATATAATAGGTCCAATAGAACCACCATCTTCTTTAGGACATCGGTTCATCTTAGCTGCCACTGACTATTTCTCAAAATGGGCTGAAGCAATTCCCCTAAGAGAAGTTAAATCATATAATGTGATGAAATTCTTTCGGGATAACATTGTCTATCGATTTGGAGTGCCACGTCGAATTATATCAGACAATGGTACCGCCTTTAAAAGTACTAAAATTTATCGATTTATAGAACATCATAAGATAGACTGGCGTTATTCATCGATATACAACCCAAGAGCCAATGGTTTGGCCGAAGCTTTTAACAAGACTTTGGTTAAACTACTCAAGAAAATTCTCTCTAAAAATATGAGAGAGTGGCACGATAAATTGACAGAAGCTCTCTGGGCATATCGTACCACTTATAAAACTGCAACGCAGGCCACCCCATATTCGCTAGTTTTCGGAACCGAGGCAATATTACCTCTTGAGGTTGAGTTGCCATCTCTTCATATTGCTGTTCAATACGAATTAACTAAAGAAGAAAATGATCTTCTACGACTTGAAGAACTTGAAGCCCTTGACGAAGTTCGACTCCAGGCTCAGCAAAGTCTAGAATCCTACAAAGCAAGAATGACTAGGGTCCATAATATAATGGTTCGTCCTAGAAGTTTCAAAGAAGGTGAGCTTGTTTTGGTTCGCCGAAGACCTATAATCCTTCACCGTCGCATTGGCGGTAAATTTGATCCAATATGGGAATGACCCTTCATCATTGAAATAGTGCATGATTGAGGGGCCTATCAACTCATAGACCTAAATGGCCAAATGCCTATGCCACCAATTAATGGTCAATATCTAAAGAAATATCATACATAAAAGAATGTTATGTATAAAAAATCTGCCTACCAGGCAAAAGTCTTATAAATTTCCTCCTGAAAGACATGAGACAATTTTATATTCTCTTGTAAAGAAGGAGAAAAATAGAATCCGCTCTCCTCCTGAAAAGACAGGAGGCAATTTTTATATTCTCCTATAATGTGAGAAATAAAATTCGCTCCCCTCCTAAAAGACATGAGGCAATTTTTATATTCTCCTGTAATGGGAGAAATGAAATTCACTTCCCTCCTGAAAGATAGGAGGCAATTTTAATATTTTCCTGCAATGCAGAAAGCAAGTTTAATCCCCTCATGAAAAGTCAGGAGACAATTTTATCTCATTTAGTAAATAAAATGAGTGAAGTATAGAATCTCCTATGCTCGTAAACCTAAGGGTCGAGTTAAAACACATTGGTTCAATAAGCCTAAGGGACGAACCGTTAAATCTTCTGTGCTAATAAACCTAAGGGTTGAGCTAAATCCACAAAGTTCAACAAGCCTAAGGGCCGAATTTTGCAAATTTTTTATGCTCATAAACCTAAGGGTCGAGCTAAATCCATAAAGTTCAATAAGCCTAAGGGCTGAACTTTGAAATCTTTTACGCTCATAAACCTAAGGGTCGAGATAAGTCCACAAGGTTCAATAAGCCTAACGGCCGAACCTCTGAAATCTCCTGAGCTCATAAACCTAAGGGTTGAGCTATTTTTCATCAGCATATCTAAAGGATTGAAATCACATGATCAAAAATTACAACGAATTCATTGTGTGAAAGTCACACAACAAATTCGTTGGGAGGCAATTTGTTGACTGTATAAAAATATATACAAAAAAAAAAAAACCAACATACCTCCGAGCCAGCCCCACACCACGAAGCGAAGCAACTCGCTAAATAACTGTCGCTCATCATTTAAAAATGACGGACAAAGAGAATAGGAATTCATTCACATTCTTCCATCGCTCATCTCATTCAAAGCCTCCGCCCCCCTTGGTTGCTGTTCGGCTTCGCCTTTCGTCTTCTCTGTTCGTCGTTGCTGTTTGGCTTCGATTCGCAAGAGAGGAGGGATCACACAAGTAGTTCCTTCGACTCCTTGTTGCCATCCGACTTTCCTTGGCCGACCGACTTCGTTCCTTCGCAAGAGGAGGTAGAGAAATTGCACGTGAGGCATATTCGGCTCTTTCATTGCCGTCCGACTTTGTTCCTCCTCCGACCTCTCGCCTGAGCCGACACCGCCAGCTCGACCCTGAAGCCGCCGGCTGACCCGAGCCCCGCCGTGCGTGATCCTTCAGCCTCCGACCTAGGCCGATCGGGCTCTACCTGATCCCTCTCTTATATTATATGTAATATATAATAATATAATTATTATATATTATATTATAATATATTATTATAAATATAATTAAAATGATATTATATTCAAAAAATATGTTTATATAAAAAAAGAGGATTTCAACAGGTGCCGAAGACCCCGGCCGTCGTACCTTAGGTCCGACCGGGATGGTTTAAAATTGAAGACCCACGCCATCGATCTTAGATCTGGGCGGATGATTTTACAATTCGAAGACCTCACGCAGTCGATCTTAGATCCTGGTGAGATGGTTTGCAATCGAAGACCCTACGCCGTCGACCTTAGGTCCGGGTAGGAAGAATTACGGCAGAGCCGTCCCGGTTTCTCCCTCGGTGGGGAGGTGACGCTGGGAGGCTGCCGAAATTTCAAGAAAAAATTATAGAACTTTTTGGAACAATTTTGAAGCAATTAAAATTTGAATATTTGATTAATAAAAATTTTTACTAATTAAAATTAATGAAAATTAATTGATTGATTGTTTTAAAGAAAAATATAAAATCAATGAGTTTCAAAATTTGTTAGCCAATTTAATGAAAATGTTGAATACGAGGATTTCAAATTCTGAGAGTTTTAAAATTCGAGAGTTATTAAAAAAATTTGAGAGCAGTGGAAATTAGAATTGATTTATTGGTTAATTATTTAATTAATCAAATGAGAAATTTTAAAATAAAAATACAACAAAGAAGAAGAGAGTGTTTTCACTAATAAGACATATACAAACTCTCAATACAATCCTCACCAACTCTCCAACTCCCAAACTCTCGAAATAACTCAGAAATCTTCAAATTCCTTTACATGCTCTTTAAGGCTCCCCTGTACGAACTCCTGCAGCTATCTTTGGGCTCTATCCTCTATAACTACGAGCCCTGACTGCTGCAACTACTGACTACGAACACCTACGAACAAACAAATGAAGATCCATTACCACATAAATAAATTGAATAAATGCTGAGAAATATAAGCTACGACATTTAGAATGAAATACTGGAAAGCAAGAAAGCCAAGTACAAAAAACTAGTAAAACAGAAGTTCTAAAATAGGTAGAGTCATGGACTACCGTAGTAAGGAAAAGACTACAAGTACAGAATAACAAAAAAAAAAACACTAACACAAGTGTCAAAGCTCTGAAGTATCAAAATCACAAATTCAAACCAACCCAACAAACAAACGATCAAATTTAAATCTCTGGGCATCTTAGTCTAAATGTAAGTTGTAAGATCCGCTTTTCAGGCTACTTCCTAAGGGAAGCCATAAGTCCTACTCAAATAATTAAAATCTCTGGGCAGCCTTGTTTATAAGAACTCGGTTGTAAGACCCACTATCCGGCAACTTTCGTAGGAAAGTCATAAGCCCGACCTTTAGGGGGAAATTTTAGGTAAAAAATTGACCTAACTCCTAATATCTAATTAAAACTACCCGGCCACTTCTAATAGAAGCTGTAAGTCCGACATTTGAGGGAAATGTTTAGGTGATGACACAAACCTAAACCCCTCACCTGGGTAGCCTTGTTTATAAGAACTTGGTTGTAAGACCCACTACCCGGCAACTTTCGTAGGAAAGCCGTAAGCCCGACCTTAGGGGAAAGTTTTAGGTAAAAATTGACCTAACCCCTAAACCCAATTAAAACCCCTGGCCACTTCTAATAGAAGTCGTAAGTCCGATATCTGAGGGAAGTGTTTGGGTGATAATACAAACCTAGACCCCTCACTTGGGCATCCTAGTCTATAGGATTAGGTTGTAAGACCCGCTTTTGGGCAACTTCTTACTGAAGTCGTAAGCCCCCAATATTTTAGGAAAAATTACTAAATAAATTGTAATGAACCTAAAACCCAAATAATCTAATTCAAACTTTTGGGCACCCTAGTCTAAAGGACTAGGTTGTAATACCCACAACTCGGGCCGCTTAGCTTACAGGTTTAGGTCGTAAGACCCACTATTAGGCAACTTCTAAGGAAGCCATAAGACCTATTCAACTGAAATTCTCTGGGCAACTCCTAATTGGAGCTTAAGCCCCAAACAAAACAAATTATCCGGGCAACTCCTAATTGGAGCCGTAAGTCCCAAACTAAACAAACTATCCGGGCAACTCCTAATGGAGCCGTAAGCCCCAAAACTAAATAAATTAACGGGCAACTTCTAAGGGAGTAGTAAGCCCCAACTCAAATTAAATCAAAATTAAAATTCAAATCTAACCATTTCAGTCTACTCGGTATCCTTGAGAGGAGGCAACCTATGGCTGCTAATCAGATTCCCTGGACACTGCGATCAATGATTGTTAGTGTTGGTAGATTGGAACTACGGTATACCCGGGACGACGGAACCATGAGATCTTGATCGGGTTTACCTTCATCTTTCCCACAATTGAGACTAAACACTTAAAAATTTATCCATCCTTAATTGAGAGTTCTCTCTTACTTGTTAAGATGGGTAATTAACTATGAGTGCTTGCGCTCATAGGAAGTAAGAACCCCAGATCTTTAAACCCTGACACTACCCTCAAGGGAAATCTGGTTAATTTCAATCTGACTTAAGGGAAATGGAATCCTAAGGTTGCAAAGCAGGATTCGTGCACTCGTGCCATTTTTCTTGAGCCAACAACGACATTCCTTCTACATGCTTCTTCGGCTTAATCCCATGAACCAGAGGAGCAAAACAGAGGGTTTAGTGTTAATCATGCTCTAATCCCGTCTAAATTATATATATATTTTTAATTAATTAAAGTTAAGTTCTTATATTATACTTAATTATTATTAATGATCATTAAATATTATTAATTAAAAATTAATTATAATTAATTTTGTTTAATTTATTAATAATAATCATTAATTATAGTTAATTATAATTAATTATTTTTTTATTATATTTAATTTTTATTAGTAATTATTAAATATAATTAATTGAAAATAATCGTAATTAATTATTTTTAATTATAACTAATTATTATTAGCTATAATTAATTAAAATTAATTGTGATTGTTTATTTTAATTATATTTAATTATTAATAATAATCATTAAATATAATTAATTAAAATTAATTATAGTTAATTATGTTTAATTATAATAAATCATTATTATTTGTTAAATTATAATTAATTAAAATTAATTATTTTAATTATATTTAATTATTATTAATAATCAATAAATATAATTAAGAAAAAGAAAAATGGTCGCTTGCCCTCCCTTGCTTCGTGCCACGAGCCACCGTCAGACTTCAAGGTATACATTTCTAACTTAAACCCCGTCCTTGACGTGCTTGACGAGCCGGTGGACCCCTTATAAGCGCTCTTGTAGCACGGTGGGAGGGAATCCAGTGCAACAAGCGCGACGAGGCTGGTAAGCCCTATACACGCTCTTGTAGCGTGGTGGGGACAGTCCTAGACCTCGACATCGGCGCCAACGACTGCTACACAAAGGTATGATGTTCCAAATCCCATTCTCTGCGTTTGCGGCGGACCGAAGAACCACCTACGCGCGCTCTTGTAGCACGGTAGGAGAGAGCCCGGTGCGACACATACGGCGAGGTGAGTAAGCCCTATACACGCTCTTGTAGCGTGGTGGGGAGAGCTACTGGTGTTCTGGTACGGGTACTGCTGAAGTCCCCATACACGCTCTTGTAGCGTGGTGGGATGAAAATTACTACGGCCGCGGTGTCTAAGAACACCTACTATACACGCTTTAGTTGTGTGGTGGGAAGGCCCAGCTCCCCTACTTTCCCCCAAACGGAGGATATGCTGGGGTGCTGCCGAAATTTTCACTGAAATGCATAAGACTTGAACAATTTGAAGACAATATTTGAGCAGCAATACGAAGAACAACAGAGGACTCGTACTTGGACATGAACACATAGAACTTGAACTAAGTGTGCAGAGATCTTGTACAATGAACAGTGTACTTGTGGACCTAAACCTGAACAAAACTCAAATGATTAATAAAGACCTAAACCAAATGAAACAAAATCAAGCCAGAACTGAAATTCAAATCAATATGAAAATGAGCTTAAACCCTACAAAAATCACAGTGGAGCTTGAACTACACAAGAGACCTAAACAAGCACTTGAACTTGTACTTGGAACTCGAACTGTGCAGCATCAGGGGACCCGAACATAGAACTCAAGCTTGAACTCAATTTAAAAATGAAATAAATTGAACAGGATAACTTGAATTTGTACTCTGAACTCAAAACTGGAATGAGATGTGGAGAGTAAGGAGCTCAAACTGAACTCAAGCTGGATCCGAAATAGGGACTTAGTTTGAATGGGATGCCAAGAGTTGAACCCATAACGACATACAAGACTCGAGCATGAGCTGGACCTTGAACTCGGGTCTGATGAAATACATAGGACCAGGGCTTTGGATGAATGGACAAATCAGAGTCTAAATGCACAGTTCTCTAAGTTAACAACAAGCTACAAGTGGGAGATGAAGTCCCGATGCACATGAAAGATGTACAAATTCCTACAACAGTCCCTACAATGCCTGTTGATTGAGATGACAATACTGGAGGTCAGCAATTAAAGACCCAGTCATACAAACAAATGCAATCTTCACCCACCTGAGATTGGTGAAAGGTGGATAGGATGCAAGAACAATGACTCCCCTACGAATACTCCTAGGAGCTCGTAGTGGATACAACGGGTCCCTATAAATGAGCAAGAACTACTTGTGGATAATAACAGTAGGTGTATTGTAAGTACGATGAACCACTGTGGACACAAGTACGAATATCACCTACGACATTGGTGATCAATATCTTCAGGTATTTCGGGTACAAGGGTGACTCGATGTACAAAAAGTACACTCCTTGGCAGAATCAGAAAGGAAGTTTGAACAAATTAGAACCAAACTTCTTGGTGTTCCAAAGTCTCTTCTTAATTCTATACTTAAGAAGAAAACAGTTCTGGTGCTCACAAACACCGGAAATATCAAGTCTACTACACTGAAGATCTCAAAAAGAGTCCATTTCAAGGCAATGGCCACGGATTTCAAGAAGAGATTTTCCCCGGTGAATGAGAAAGGGGGGGGGGGAGTCAACATCAAGATGAGGAGATGCCTCATAACATCAAGATCATATCGCCACCGGATCCGCAACACTCGTATTAGCGGACAGAAGGCGTGTATAAGATATGAAATGAAAAGTTGTGTGCATCCAAATGACAATTACCTACTCAACTACAACTATTTCAAGCTACGTCTGCACGTGCACCGTAGCTTGTATACACATAAGTACACAAAGGGGTATGTCAAATCAATGAAATTCCCAAACACCCATATGGGCCCCGGCGAGCGTGTTATTGGTACACACCTGACGTCCAGGGATGCTGTGCGGGTCAATAAGTGAATTCTGGTTCGAACCCGATCCTTCCATACGGATCAATAGATGTCGACTAGGTTCGAACCTTCAAACAAATACATGGTTGTGGGGACCGATATATTTGTTTCAATACATTCATGTTAGGCCTTCAAGGCCTACAATCAAAAGAATTTACTAAACAAAAGGCACGAAGCCTACGAAATCCAATCCTCCTAAGCATGTAAATAGGAGTAGGCAAGGTTTAAACCATCGGATAAATATGCAGTCACGAAGTCGACCGGAATATTTATCTTATACATTTATATTAGGCCTTCAAGGCCTTTAACAAAGAAAATTCATGAACAAAAGGGCACAAAGCCTATAAGAAACCCGATCCTCGATCAACCGCTTGGTCGAGTTGACAAGGTCCAATCAAATAAAGGGAAATGACCCCAAACACCCCGATGATGGCCGTGTTGAATGTAAATCTCAACCGGAGGGGTCAATTTCAGGCATTTTCAAATGCCTCCCAAAAGTCCAAAATCCAAAATTTCCAAATTTCCTCCCAAAGTCAAGATATTTAAAATTTGAAATCAATTCATCAATCACTCAAAGCAAAATTCATCCACCCCCCGCAACAGTTTGCCGGGGTGGACAAATCAAAATCTACTTCTGCTCACAAAGAGCCAAATGCCTAGTCAAAAATATCACTAGGATCCATTCTCAAACAATCTCCTGCCAATAAGGACGTGGTACATGTCCTCTAACCGGCGGTCTGCCGCCAAATGGCACCGCAGGCTAAGCGGTTATGACTCGGGGACCTCTGAACCGAGTGGTTTTGCCGCCAAATGGAACCACATATACCAGTTATGGCCAGCGCTAATACTTTCCTTATTAACATCAAATCCTTGAGATATGAATCAATAGGATATGATTGATAGGGCACAAAGCTCTCTGCAAGCTAAGGTGGATTCAAATTTGTCCCCTTAGACAAACATTCAACCCAGGTCTACAAGGTCCCCTTGGACGAAGTAATTCATGGCTGCCTACAAGGATCCTTCTGTCAGGTTGAGTCGACTACCTCCCCTGACTAAGTAGACCAGGGACCACGATGGCCCGGGACGACGGAACCATGGGATCTTGATCGGGTCCATCATCCATTCCCCCACCATCCTGTGGGCTTCGAAAATTCGGCCCCGGCCTCTGCTCGCTTTTCTTATTCGACGAGGGAGTTTTAACAAACTAAGTTCCGGGGTAAATTTTGGAAGGCAGATGGGTTTGTAGATAAGACACTACCCAGAGATTTCGCCCTCATTTTGCGAGGACTTTATGATCTGAGTTCTGGTTTCCTATAGGTGCAAGCCCCTATAGTTAATTACCCCTCCCGATCACGAGAGAGAACTTTCGATTAAGGCTAGTCGTCAATCAGATATGTATAGAATACGTGTTATCTGGCATATAGTAGCAGCACGGGTTTGAGAAATTTGGAGGATTTGAGAATTTGGAGTATTGAAAGATTTGGAGATTTTATATTTAAAATAAAAATTTCACCATATTGTACTTAAAGCGGATGGTGGGGGAATGGATGATAGACTCGATCAAGATCCCATGGTTCCGTCGTCCCAGGCCATCGTGGTCCCTGGTCTACTTAGTCAGAGGTAGTCGACCCAACCTGACAGAAGGATCCTTGTCGGCAGCCATGGGTTGCTTCGTCCAAGGGAACCTTATAGACCGGGGTTGAATGTTTGTCTAAGGGGACAAATTTGAATCCACCTTAGCTGACAGAGGGCTTTGTGCCCTATCAATCATATCCTATTGATTCATATCTCAAGGATTTAATGCCATTAAGGAGCGTATTGGCTCTGGCCATAACCGTTATCCGTGGTGCCATTTGGCGGCAAAACCACTCGGTTCAGAGGGCCCCGGGTCATAACCGTTTACCTGCAGTGCCATTTGGCGGCGAAACTGTCGGTTAGAGGACACGTACCACGTCCTTACTGACAAGAGATTGTTTGAGAATGGATCCTAGTGATATTTTCGACTAGGCATTTCGCTCTTTGTGAGCTGAAGTTGATTTTTAATTTGTCCACCTCGACAAACTGTTGCGGAGGGTGGATGAATTTTGCTTTAGGTTTTTTGATGGATTTATTTCAATTTTAAATATTTTTGGACTTTTGGGATTTTGAGATTTTTTGGAATTTTTGAATTTTTATGGGTATTTTGGGTGGAGCTTTGGAATATTTGGGATTTTTTTTTGGAATTTTGGGTGGAGCTTTGGAATATTTGAAATAAAACTTTGGATATTTGGGAGATATTTGAAAATATTTGGGGAACCCCTCCGGTTGAGATATGCATTCAACACGGCCATCATCGGGGTGTTTGGGGGTAATTTCTTTTTATGGATTGAACCTTGTCAACTCTGTCGGGCTGTCGACAGAGGATCAGGTTTTGTAGGCTTTGTGCTTTTATCAGTGAATTCTCTTGATTATAGGCCTTGAAGGCCTAATCTAAATGGATTAAAATAAATGCACCAGTTAACACAACCGTGTATTTATTTGAAAGTTCGAACCTTGTCGACTCCTATTGATCAGCATAAGAGGATCGGGTTCGAATCTGAATTCACTTGTTGACCCGCGCAGCATCCCTAGACGTCACGTGTGTACCAATAACACGCTCGCCGGGGCCCATGCGGGTTCTTGATTACTTTTACCCCTTTTAGTGTGCCTATGTGTATACAAACTATTGTGCACGTGTGTGGGTATTCTTGGAATATTCATAGACGCCTTCTGTCCGCTTGCATAGAAGTTGCGGATCCGGTGGCGTGGCATTATAGATTGTGGACGCCTTCTGTCTGCTTATACGAATGTTGCAGATCCGGTGGCGTGGCATAGCAGCTTCTGGATAGACTTGTTCGCTGCTTCGTACAGGTAGACCGTCGTGCACTATTTGTTGATTTTTGTAGGCGGATCATAGTGCACTAACTAATCTCCTGCCTTAACCCATAAGTGCTTGTACTTATTGTGGTCTTCTTGCATTTTGCCTGCAGGTGATATATTTGACTTATAACAAATCTCCTACAGCAGTTCGCAGGAGTTTGCATTTGCCACATCGTTCATCTGTACTTGTAACTGATCAATATATTTGATTGATATCGTATAGGAGTTGACTACGAGGATAATGTAGCATCCATTATCTTCTACTACACAATTTGTAGGTGGTCGCATACGTTCTTGACTTCCTTATGTATTATTGATTGGTGAACTACCACATCTACTTACATGTCCTTTAATGCTTGTATATTTCTCCGGGGTCAAATTGTACATTCCCTCCTATCTCATTGCTTGCAGGACTGAACATGCTTGCTTGTGTTTTGTTATTGATTGTAGAGATGTTGTAAGAATAACCAGTTTATATGTTGAACGTCCTTTATACTTTGCTTATGAACATGTCGTATCATTTGCGGCATGACGCTATATGTTTGTAGGGACGTTGTATGCATTCTACATTTGTAGTGAACAAAAATGTGCCACACTTATTGTTGTTACTTATACAATTTGTAGAAGTTTTCGTGTGTTGTAGATCCTTGTCCTTGTAAATATTCACCTCGCATGAATATCTATATGTGCAGGAGATTCATCATAAATGCATCGTATCCCCGTCATCATCTGTATGTAAGCCGATTAACGATCTACTATATTCACTAGTATTTTCATTAGAAGATCCTTTGCATGTAGAGGGAGTCGTTGTGTGCCTTATCGTTTAATGTGTTTGCTTGTAGGTATGTCATTGCATCTTCCATACATTATTCACAAACACATTATTGCACTTCACCCTCCTTGTATACATGTCTATAAGGTGACAATACACATCATCTTCAAAGGACTTTGTATGTTTACTTATGCAATTGACACAAGTATTACAACCAATCATCATTGTTCTTCCTTGCTTTGTAATGTTTATTTACTTTAACTTGCCATTGGAGTGCATATCATCAACATTGGAGTTTATCTAACATGAGCTTCATTGTTCACACATTTGCAATTTGACTTTAGTAATCAAAGTTACCACTTAACATTGATTATTGCTTCATGCTCACTTATTTGACATTTGATTACTGTTTGAATTTATAATTATGTTGATTGTTGTCCCATTCAAGTTCAAATAGTCTCAAGCTATCTTGTAGAGTTCAAGTCTTTGTTGTAGTTCATTTGCAAGTTCAAGATGAGTTCAATTTAGCTTGAGTCCAACTCAAGTCTTACACGAGTCCTCCATGTTCATTCATATGACAAGTCTAAGTCCTCACTTGGTCCAAACCAAGTTCATGTTCATTGAGTTATGCTTAAGTTATGATTCATTTAAGTTTGAGTTCAATTAAGTAGATTGAATCAAGTCCATAAGTCCAATTTCTGCTCCAAGTCCTTGTCTGTATTTCAGACAAAATTTCGGCAGCCTCCCGGCGTCTCCCCCGTTAAGGGGAAAAACCAAGAGGCCGCCTACCCGCCACGTAAATAAATACGTGCACGGTTGGTGTTGGTGAGACACCGCGGCGGTTGTATTTTGTTTTTCTCCCAGCACGCGCACTAAAGGCGTGCTTGGGGTTTTAAAAAGTATTTTTTGAAAAGAGATAATTTTTTGCTTTCCCCCCGCCCGGGGGTACTTATAAGTGACCCCGCTTCACCACACGTGCCGCATCGGGGTTCCATCCTACCACGGCCAATAAAAGCGTGCTTAGGACAGTTCTCCAATTTGCCACGAATATTGAAGTAGGGTTTTAAGTTTAGAAAGACTCATACCTCCGCGGGATTGTCGTGGTTGGCACGTGGATCGAGGGGTCACTCGCCTACCTCGTCGTAGGTGTCGCACCGGGTTTCCTCCTACCACGACCACTAAAGGCGTGCTTAGGTGGTTTGCCGGTCCGACACGGACATCGAGAAAGGAGAGTGGGGGGAATGCAAGCATTTTTTTTATTAATTATCATTAATTACAATTGATTATATTTTAATCATAATTAAGAATAATTAATTATTATTAATTAATAATAATTAATTATAACTATTTATAATTAAACATAATTAATAGTAATTAAACATAATTAACAATAATATTTAATTAATTAGCTATAATTAACTATAAGTATATATAATTAATCATAGATAATTAAATACTTATAATTAAATATAATTAATAATAAATTATCATAATTAAACATTATTAATAATAATTAATTATGATTAATCATAATTAATTATGCTTAATAATAAATAATTATAAAAATTTTATAATTGATTATATTTAGTTATAATTAGATAGGATTAACAGAAAGTTTAACTCTCTATTTAAACAGAGACTTAAACTCTCTGTTTTATGTGACTTGGCCGAAAGAGTGCATGAAAGGGAGAATGCAATCTTCACGGCCAGAGAGCTCCCGTTATTTCTTCCCATCAAAATGCCATAAATTCCTACCTTCCCAAACGAGTAAGCTCCCTTCGTTTCTTTCGGTTCAAAATGCCCTAACTTCCGATCCTCCAGGAGGGGGAGTCACGGGTGCTTGAAGATCGGAGGAGGTAGGTCTCTTCTCTCTCCCCCTCTCTCTCTCTCTCTCTCTCTCTCTCTCTCTCTCTCTCTCTCTCTCTCTCTCTATGAAGATCGGGAAGGAGGAGGTCGGCTAGGTTCGGGATCGGAAGCTTTCGAGCTCTTGCGATCGTGGAAGAGAGGAGGTTGGAAGGGCTCGGGTATCTCGCCGACACAGGGAGCTGGGGTCGTGGGAGAGAGCAGCTCGGGATCAAGTGTGGGATAGAGCGGAATAGAGCTGTCAACATTTGACCCGACCCGAAAACCCGACCCGAACCCGACCCGAAAATTTCGGGTTTGGGTCAACCCGAACCCGAACCGGGTCGGGTTCGGGTTAGAGATTTCGACCCGTTTATAAAACGGGTCGGGTTCGGGTTGACCCGGCGGGTTGCCGGGTTGACCCGCCAACCCGTTTTAACCTAACCACGCGGACATGACCCGCTGCCAAAGCGCCCTCGCGCGACCCCCCGCACCGCGCGACCACGCGGCACCGCGCGCCCTCGCGCGACCCAGACCCCTCGCGCGACTCCGCCGCACCGCGAGAGTGCGCGACCAGCCGACCACTCCGCACCGCGCGACCCCACGCCCTCGCGCGACCCTGCGCACAGCGCCCTCGCGCGACCGCCGCACACGTGCGACCCCGCGCTCACCGCGCCCTCGCGCAACCCCGCCGCATCGCGCGACCGCTGCACTCGTGCGACCCCGCACGCACCTTGCCCTCGCGCGACCCCGTCGCACCGCGCGACCGCTGCACCCGCGGGTCGTCCCGGGTCGGGTCGGGTCAACCCGGCAACCCGTCGGGTCGGGTCCGGGTTGACATTTCCGACCCGTTTACCAAACCGGGTCGGGTTAGGGTCGACCCGTTTGAACCCGGGTCAATTCCGGGTTCGACCCGAACCCGACCCGTGACCCGAAATTGACACCCCTAGAGCGGAAGGGAGTAGAACGAGGCAGGGATTCGGCGTGTGAAAGAGCAGCGACTGAAGGCAGGGTTCTGCTTCATTTTATAGACGCGATCCGAGCAACGACCGAGGCGAGATCGCGAGATTTCTGCAGGAATCGCGGGAAATTGACCGGAGCGGCGCCGTTTGCAGCGGGATTTCGGCACGACTTCGTGGATCCGACGGTCTACAGGTTAGTTGAATTTTTTGTTCTGTTGGTGAATGCCTAGAGGTCAACACATCCGCTTTAAGTGTAGGATGGTGCAATTTCTATTTAAATATCAAATCTTCCAACCCAAATTCCAAATCCAAAAACCCAATTCTTCAATTCCCAAATCCAAACTTTTTAATTTCCATATCCATGCTGCTACTATATGCCAGATAACACGTATCTCTACGTATCTGATTGACGACTAGCCTTAATCGAAAGTTCTCTCTCGTGATCGGGAGGGGTAATTAACTATAGGGGCTTGCGTCTATAGGAAACCAGAACTCAGATCATAAAGTCCTCACAAAAAGAGGGCAAAATCTCTGGGTAGTGTCTTCTCTACAAACCCATCTGCCTTCCAAAATTTACCCCGGAACTTAATCCGTTAAAACTCCATCGCCGAATAATAAAGAGAAAAGCGAGCGGGGAGGCCGGGGCGAATTTTCGGAGCCCACAGTTTGCAAAACAATTTATGTTCGTATCATCATACTTGCTCTTACGCTCATGTTCAAAAAATTCATTTGCTACTATTTCCATTTGAGATTATAATCCCCGACTATCTTATATATTCTTGGTGGTGCAATTTATAATACCTGATACTGTTTCACATATTATTTTCTGTCTCAGTACACATATTGGTATGTCTCATTTTCTAGCTTGATTATTTTCAATCTTTTCAAGTTTATATGGATATTAAATTATCTCATTCTAAAGTACATCTAGTTGTGCTAGAAATTATATATATATATATATATATATATATATATATTATTTGTTACATTATTTAATATTGAAAACCCAAATATAAGTCTAAAATACTAAAATTCAAAACTAAAATCACTTCACTGGACTTAGAAGTTGTACCAGTTTCCTTGTTATGCAGGGCCTATCTTAACCTTTAACTTTTGATTTCATTTTACTGCAGCTTGTACTCTTCAATCAAAGTCTTGGAGTTAAACACCTGACTCACCCTTGAAACCAATAATGACGATAATGGGAGATATAGGATGTGAACATATTATATTAGTTCTGCTTAAATGAACATAGTTTAATGTCATGAATTAAGCAACCAATGATGTATTGAACAAGGTGACTAATTCTAAGGTGAATATATGAATATTATACTGGATGAATTAAGCAACCAAGGATGTATTGAACAAGGTGACTAATTCTAAGGCGAAGATATGAATAATACAAGTTCCATAAAATAAAAAATAGAAAGCTGGCCCTGGAAAACATTGTTTATGATGAACTTGGAGAGTAGAAGATTTGTTGGCCCTAGAAACACTGGTTATGATGGACTTGGAGAATGATTCTGGAAAAGAGAACCATAAATAAATATTATGGATATTGAGAAAACTGGAAAGGCTATTGGAAATTTATCGGATTGTTATTTACAGTGTTTTAAGCAAATATTATATGGGAGGCTTGGAAGTTTAGATGACAGTACAAATTAATTAGCTTAACTCTGAAAAGATCAATTTTTCATCTGCTAATCGGCTATAATAAAGTTGAGTTGGATTAGTTTTGAAATGCTTTTATGCCTATTTCTATTTAGGGTTGAATTTATCTTATTTTAATCTTTTTTTAGGCTCAATTATCTACTTTTAGATAATAATCAAAATATTTGAATTAAAATGTTTTGTTTAGGATTTGATTTGATTCTAGGTAAAGTTTTGTTTGAATATTGAAACATGATAAGAAATGAACATATACATGAAAATGTTGTAGTAGCTCCTGTGGAAGATACAATATAAGATTAGAGAGATTTGCCTTAGATGATTTGGTTACATAAAATGACGGCCTTCCGATGACCCGATTAGGAAAGTTGATGTATTTGATTTGACTTATCTTAAGAAAGTTAGAGGTAGACCTAAAAAGACTTGGTTAAAAAAATATTAGAAATGACATTTCTTTTTTAGATTTAGATGAGAATTTGACTCTTAATATAACACATTGGAGAAAAAAGATTTATTTAGCTGACCCCACATAGTGGGATAAAGGCTTGTTGTTGTTATTATATTGAATTCAAATTGTGATCTTATTATTGTAATATTATCTTGATAGATTTTAATGAATGGAAATTATTTTTTGTGGCCAATTTATATTGTGTGCATGGTTCAATCTAAATTATGTATGCATAGTTTCTTTACCCCCTCCATTAATTTTAGCATTAGAAAGAGATCTGATCCAGCACCCTCTCACAACAGCTTGGCGAACTCCAGATAAACTCATCGGTGGGAATGGGAAGGGAAGTGAACTAAATCCTATTTTATATTTCAGTGCTTTTCCAACTCAGTCCAACAAACTCACTCTTAGCCGTGAGATTGCGGCATGCCAAAAATCAACCTTTGCATGTTCAGATTTGTGGAATAGCTACAGTATAATATATATTAAATAAATGTTATGCTATAGTGTTATACATTAACATTACTTTTAATACTCTATTACATTAATTTAGTTAATTGTTATGAACTTAATTGATTAATTGATTAATCTATTAAATGAATATATATATATATATATATATATATATATATATATATATATATATATATATATATATATATACACACGCTTCTAATGAAAGTAAGTTAATATTTAGAGGAAGTTAATACCTACATTATTTTGAAAATTTTGAGGGTATTACGCTACATTTGTTCATTTCAATTTACTCGGGATCCCTAGGAGGAGACAACCCATGACTGCTAATCAGATTTCTTAGGCACTACAATCAACGATTGTTAGTGTTGGTAGACTGAAATCTATGGTATACCCTAGATGACAGAACCATGGGATTTCGATCAGGTTTAACTCTATTCCCTACACTACCAAAAATTGAAATTGTTGCACATCTAAAAATTGATTCATCCTTAATCGAGAGTTTTCTTCTATATATGTTAAGGGGTAATTAACTATGAGAGCTTGTGCTCATAGCAAGTGGAACCTCATAACTAAATAAACCCTGATGCCGTTCATCGGGGGAAATCTGGTTAATCTAAATTCCAATCTACCTCGGGAAAAAATGGGACCTAAAGCTTATAAAAGCAGGGTCGTGCATTAGCGCCATCTTTTCTTGAGCGAACAATTGCTAATAGATGTGCTATGAAGCTTGATGCTCTTATTAGGAGTATTTCAACTTGTGAATTTCTCTGGTTCAGGGAGACCCTTATCATATTTAGGTGCTTGAATGACTTTGCTATATCATTTGAAGTATTCAACTGCATTGAAGTATTCAACTGCATTGAAGTACAGCAATCTCAACTTCTGCATGGAATTTGACTGCAACACTTTAGTCATATGCTCAGTTTGGGAAATTGGGCTACCTATCATACATTTTGCGCTTTTTAAGCTGAAGAGTAATTTAAATTCTGACATTTGTAGCCCAAAATCATGCATGATGATATATGCATTTTTTATATTGAACTTAGAATATTGGGATCTTCGTTGTTGCTTCTTTGATTTTTATTACTGTTCTTTTTATCACCCATAGCTACTGCTTAGTAATTCTGGGTAGAAATTGTTGACACGTTATATTTTTTCTCTTTGAATTCAATGAAGCATGTCCCTTGGGCGCATACTGTCCACGAGCCGAACTGAATACATCTACTGGTGTTTGTGATCCGTAAGTTTACTTTTCTTTCTGTTGCTGTCACCCTTTTTAACTCACCTGTTAAAAAAAATTAGACAATTTTTGTAGATACAACTATCAACTGCCTCCTGGGCAGACAAACCATTCTTGTGGTGGTGCTGATAGATGGGCGGATGCTGGAAGTAACAGTGAAATATTCTGTCCTGCTGGATTTTTCTGCCCGAGCACAGTTAGGAGAGTTTCTTGCAGTAGTGGGTAATGCTTTAATCCTACATGTTCTAACTCTTCTTTCAAATCTTCATTTTGGTCAATAAACATCACTGAACTAAATTTATGTTGTTTATGCTGTTTGATTATTGATTTCTCACAATTAATGTATCTGCACCTAATCACCTATTCCTTTTTAATTTTACAGATATTATTGCAGGATGGGATCTATATCAGAGAAAAGTAAGTTTCTGGTTTCTTGCTAATAGCGAATATCTGTGTTAAAGGTGAAACCTATATTGTGCTTTAGAAGTTTGTTTGGTTCTATGTGAAATAAGAATACTAGTTTCTTATGATGCTTTCCGAATAGGACTTTCTTGTTCGTTTTACTTTAAGTATCTGCTGATTGTCTTCTCCAAGGTTTGGTTGTCAAACTCTCAAAATTTATGATTCTATTGACTTGTTTGTTGTGGGCTAGCTTTTGTTTTTTTTCTTTCAATATCGAAGTGCTTTCCTTGGTTTCCATATTATTGTCCATGCTAGCGAAGTCAAATTTAGACTGAAAAATAAAAGAACAAAGTTTTAATTCTGCAAAAAACTATAGAATAGAGAATTTCACGTAATTTCTCGAGTGAGTTAGTGAGATATAACTTGCCTCAAAACGCTTTCCTAAGTGGTAGCCATAGGTGCATCATTTTTGTTTTTTTTTTTGATGTTATAATAGATGGTAATCCTAGAACTATCCTAATTCTTTCTACTGTCTCTAATGTTAATGTGAAACATGCCTTCGCTAAGTTTAGAAGTATCCTTATTCTTTCAATTTTCTCTATATTGGATGTGTAACCTATTTCATCCCTATGCTAGTAAAAAACATGAAGCAAGTTGTGAGTTGGACGTTAGTAAATTGGAAGTTCTTGGAAATATTGAAGAAGCATCTCTAGCATTGTTCTGTGATCTGCTCGCTGCTAACAAATTGAAGGGACTGCAGCACACCGCAACATATCAGATGCTGCTTGAATTTGTTCGCTTCATAACATTTTATTTTGCTACCTCCTATATTTATTTTTATAGTTGGAAGACTGGTTATTTTTTTCTTTTTCCTAATTACTTAATGGTTTTTACCTTCAGTATTGGCATAATTATGCAGGATGCTCAATAATTTTCCAAACATTATCTAAAAGAAAAAAAAATTTATGCAGGATGCTTCAGGAAGAACTCGTGTAAACCAAATTCTGCCAATCAAAATATTACTCTATTTGGTGCATTGTTAATGGTATGTCGTCAATATACCTTTAAAGATCTTGAATTTGTTTAATTTTGTAGAATTATTTATTTCTTTAGTAAGATAAGCAGTCCATATTACACTGCAAAAGCCTTTTTAGCTTGATTTTAATTGATGGTATTTTCTTTTTTGGAAGAAGCGAGTGTTTAAATCCAATTTATTTAAGAAAATTAACGAACAAGTTCAAGAAACAAGTTTTCCCACAACCAACACGGACATCAGAACAAACAGATTACACCCAGTACATGATAAACAAGAGACAAATTGTACAAGAAGATTTACAATAAAAAACTTCCACATTGCAGCATGACCATGCGAACCGTACCCATTAGCCCCTTACATAAAGCCAGTGAAAGCTAAGGAGCCACTCCTAAAATGTTGAAATAATTCTTCAATCTGCACCATCAAAATTCAGCCTCTATTTTCCCAATATCCTGTTGTGAACCTTCTGCCTAACATCAATTTCAATTCAACACAGCCCAGCAGCAGGCCCCCAAGGCCATCAAAATCAAGGGGAGCAAAGAAACGAGCATAACAGTGAGTTTTGGAACACAAGAACAAACATGTCCTGCCTAACCATCTCCCCTGACAAAGAGAACTGAAAGGAAAATCAGGCCCCAAACTGCACGCAACTTGCAGGAGGATGTGGCCCGCCTCAGAAAAAAGCACAATCCCAACTGAATTGAAAGGTGTCAACAGAAAATTAGAGATCCAACAAATCAGAAATGGGGTTGCAAATTCAAAGCCACAATCCACCATATACAGAACAGTAGGAAGTGTAAAAGCCTTTATATAAATCCACCTGCAAATCAAATTCACCCAGTAGACCTACCCAGTACAAGAAATAATAAATTCTTCATATAAAACCAACCACTCCAAAGAGTGCAGACTTAGCTCTTGTTAATGCCATTGGGTTATAATTTTGTTGGACTGTCCAATCCGATATGAAAGATCATTCGTTTATTTGATTTTGATGGCACCTGCCATAGAAGACCCTCAGTGACATCAGTAACACTGGAAATTTTCTTCTGAAGTTTGCTCTCATTTCTTTCATACCAAGGGGCTGTTTGGTACGCAGAATTAAGAGTGTAAAGTAATTGATTTACCTGCATTTAATAAATTAGTTCGTTTGGCTTGTTTTGAGAGGAACTTTAGTAATTCCTCGGAAGTATTAGCCGTGTATTTCGAGCGGCCAATCCCACGACTTCGAAACCCGCTCAAATTGAGCGGGTTCCAAATCCTCTCGGCCGCGACAACCCCTCACTCGTCGCGCAGCTCGCTGCGTTGAAGTCGAAGCTCGCCGGCGAAGGTTCGAGCGCTGTGCCGACTCAACCTCTCCATTTATTCTCTCGCTCGCTCGCCACTTCTCCATTTCTTCTCTCGTGACGCCACTCAAGCACATGATGAACTCGTCGTCGATCTCATCAAAGCACGTACCGAGCATCACATCCTAGACGTTGGTTGCGGCGTCGGCGGCCCTATGCGAGCCATCGCTTCTTCGAAATCTCTCGTTTTGCTTGTTGCTTGGCTTACGGCCGCTGTATCGCTTGTGTTTGTGTATACTATGCGTGTAATAGAGCCGCCGCGTGGCAATGGCGTTGAGGATTCGGCGAAGCCTTTTTATTATTTTCTGTACCTCGCCGTCGCTCTCGGCGGTTATCTGCTGGTTTTTATTGTGGTGGAGAAGGTTGTTTCGTTCTCCCGTGCCGAGATGATTGCTAACGGGTCCGTTGTTATCTTTCTTCTCGTCATCCCTGTCGCAGTTATAGTTAAGGAAGAAGTTAACAGCTTGAAGCAGAGCATGGCGGTTCGTGCGACTTCAAAACCCGCTCAAATTGAGCGGGCTAGAAATCCTCGTGCGAAGAAAATGTCTCGGCGTGGAGACGGCCGCGGTGGCTTCTATGGAGAGAGATATCAGGATCCACCTGCTTTAGGCGAGCGCGGATGGAGAAGCATAGGTCACAGCGACAACAGAGGCCTCGTAGGGGTGAAACTCGCAGCTGCGGTCCACGATTTGGCAGGGGCGGTGCAATGCCGCCCCAGTAGGAGATATCGACTCCATCGTCGTCGTCCTCTGCCTCGGGCTTGTCATCTCTCAGTAAGGCTTTTGAGGAGAGCGTCCAGATCCACAATGGGATATTAGAGAATGAATCGGCTGAGTTTCCTATACCCACAGCGGTTTCTTCTGTGGATTTTGCTATTTTGTCAGCTGTGACGGCTATAGAGGCTGTGGTTCCACTCGGTTCTAGTAAAAGTATTGTGTATCCACTTCGGCCAGGTTTTGGATTCGTCGGAAGGAAAATAATGATTCGTGTGAATCATTTTCTTGTGGAAATTGAAGATAAAAATATTTTTCAATATGCAGTGAGTACTGAGTTGTGGGTTTTCATCTTTTTTAACCCGATGGGGATTTGAAAATTTGATTCCTCATCTTCTGGAATGGTGAGAGCAAACGACTTTCTATTATTTCCAATCTTTTCTTTCAGGGGATGTTTGGTATAGGATTTGAAAATCCAGATCCATCGCAGGAAGCAGGCAGCAGGTAGTGTGGTGTATTACGAAGCCAATGCTACCAATGGAAGAGGTAGCAATTGACTTGTTTCTTTTCGATTTCAGATTAGAAGATCATCATACCACGATGTGATTAGAGTTTCCGAGATACAAAAGGTACTGGATAATAAACAATCCTAAAATTGACTGTGCTAGGGATGATCTGGCTCTCCAGCATGTCGTGAATTAGCTTGAATGCATCTGCAAACCTTCCTTTTTTTTTTTTATAATTTTTTTATCTGCAAACCTTCCTTGTTTGCAGATAAAAATCATGAACATCGAGTAAGTCTGAAAATCAGAGAAGGGCCCTTTAATCTTCCTATATATCTCCAATGCCTTTTTGGTATGCTTCTTTATGAAAAAAATGGACAATCAATGATGTATTTATATGTACTGACTGTGAAATTCCAGCTCTTTTCATTTCTTCCAGCTTATCTAAACTCATCTGTTAGAACAATGGCTTCTTCAACTTTTCCTGCCCTGCATAAAGACTTGATGAGCAGAGAATAAGCAATCTGGTTTTGGAACCCTCTCTTACATAAAGAATTAACTAGTATTCTTGCTTCTGAAAATTTCCTTGATTCACACAGAGAAGAGAGAAAAATGTCGACCATCTCTTTATCTGGAATATAGCCTGAAGCCAACATTTCTTGGAATACTTTGATTGCCTCTTCTATCTTTCGATCTTTCTTTCCACAAAGATAAACAATCAGATACTTGAATGTACCACCATTTGGTTGATAACCTTCAGCTTTCATCTCTTTGAAGGTCTTCAAAGCAATCTCTATTAAACCTGCTTGTCCATACTGGGATATCATAATCGTCCATGTATTTGGCTCTATAGAACAAGGTCTTCTCCTCATTTCGTGATAAAGAGTTCTCCTATGCTTTAAACCTTCCCACTGCCTGCAATTTTTATAGCCATATTTTATGTTTCAGTGTTGTGGGTGTAATTAGGCTGTTTACCAAACCAAGAGAAAAATTGCAAAGCAGAACTGCCATGTCTCTGAGATCTTCGCAGAATTGTCTCTACAAGTTCAGGTGTGAGAGTAATAGTGCTTCTATCCAGTGTTTGTAGCAAAAGATCACTATTCGTTGAGGAGGATAAGATTCTACAGAGTTCTTCTATATCATTCTCATCAAGCACATTTGGTGTCTCTCTACAAACCAAATTATGATCAGAGGAGCAGATTGAAACGTCCTAATATTCAAGAATAGGTTGATGCTCAGTTAAATCGTAGAATTGTTCACTCTCTCTGTGACTGAGTTTGAATAATCTGTGTTGCTGCTCAGCCATTCCTGCTTTGTCTAGTTGACCATTTATTTCTAAGAAGTTTCGAGATCTATAATTTCTAGATTTTTTTTGGAGGACCTGGCTGTGCACTAAGTTATGGGCTTTGATGCCAATTTCAATTAGCTAAGAAAGTAAGAATATTAGTATCTCTATTGTTGCTCTTACTGGTTACACCATGGGTTGGTATAACTCATTCCTTAGTGTCGTCATTGTGGTTTCTTATTGGATGGGGCCAGATATGATCAGAATATTTGAGCTAATGAATTTTAAGTGGGATCAATTTTTTATGCATTATTGGGTGTATGAACATTGTAGATTTTGTTGCTGTTGTTGTTTGTATTCCCCGGTCATCTTTATTTTACATGAGCATTTATTGTGTCAGTATAATAGATGGGTTTGCTGCCTTTTTATAGGTCTAGTGGGTGTGTTTTTCATTTTTATTCCTTTCTGAATACTTTTTGTTTTAAGCTTCATATTGTGTGTTTTGGCATTATTGTTGCCCAATTTTTGTAGTCCCTTTGCAGTGTTCTTTTGCAAGCTAGTTGTGTTGTATCTAATGTTATGCAAGACTATACCGTGGGCATCTGACTTCATTTGGGCTACATAATGTAGAAGATTTTGAGCTTTTTTATTGAATTTATTTGCATCTAGATTTTTTTATTATTATAACCCAAAAATAATACTAATTATTATCAATACATTGCTTATATAAATGCACTAGTTGTAATGCCAAAATAAATTATTACAAAAAAATCGTTTTTACTTTACTCTAGTTCTACCTAACCAAACAAGGGAAACAATTCTCCTGCGTTTATTTTGTAGACGACCAAACAGTCTCAAAGTATTCGGAATGCACTACATTTACTTTACATTGCATTTATTTTACACTGCATTTTCTTTTCAGGCAACCAAACAGCCCCCAAATGTGCCATAGAGCTTTCTTAGTACCACGTCTAACTGCATGTTTAGCATCTTCATCTCTTATAATTTGTTGCAAATTATATATAAATATTTCCAGCCTTCGATTAAAGCAATTTAAGACACTGAAATCCTTTAAGCACAATGAATCATAACTCTTAATCTTTAAATCTCCTTTTTAGTGTAATGGGTCGAGTATAGTCAAGAATTTCAAAGTTACACGTGCTCATGTTCCAATACTTCTAGGATGAGTTACCTCGGAAAGTTGATAAAAAAGTAAGTAAAAATGGGGCTTGTTTGCCAAAGAAAACAATATGTCGATGTATGAGAACATGAATTGTTGTATATGATATTAAAATACTAAATCAGCCCAATGATGGGAAATTATTGCTATACAGGACAAAATGTGCCAATGGAGTATCCTTTTAAACCCATCCCAGACAAAATATATGGTGGGAGCCATCTGTTAAACCTATGGGAACCACCTCTTGAATGATCTCTAATTATTAGGTGATTTGGGTCCATGTACGAGGGCATCAGTTCTTTAAATGAGGAAGATCAAGATTTCTTGAGTTAAGCATAAGTTTAAACATCGAACCACTATTCAATGTAAAGGTCGAAGTTTGACTAGAAATTTCATAGTTAAGTGTGCTTGGTTAAGCGTGTTTGTGCTTGAGCACTTTAGAATGGATGACTTTCATGAGAAGTTGCATGAAAATGAGCAAAACTATGAAGCAAAATGGAGAAGATCTTGATGACTGGCAATTCCAGTTATTACATAAGCATACCTTTAAAGATTCTTACAGCTAGGGGGCAATGCAAGAAAAAGTGCCCTCTGTTGTACAATAGATGTAAATATCATTAGTTTCAATTCTATTCTTTGCAAGCTGACCTTTAGTTTTGTGCTTTTTGAGAAGAGCATGTACCATGACAAACACATGCATGGAAATTTTTTTCCCAAGCCAAACAAAACTTGCCAACTGTTGCATTGGGAAGGGAACTTCTAAGGACTTTTGTTCATAGACTTCAAACTGAACTTACCATCGGAAATAAATTTCTTAGAGTTTTATCAACTTACCCAATTTCCATACTCTTGATCAAAGGCTATAGGTTTATGTAATTAGGGAGATGCAATGTGACTAGTTCTACTCTTGTTCATTTTGAATTTTTTGATCTTTACATTATAATATATATATATATATATATATATATATATATATATATATATATATATATATATATATATATATATATATATATATATATATATATATATATATATATATATATATATATATATATTCACATTAGCCATATAAGGCTTATAAGCAATGCTGCTCCAATTAAGTCATTGATCATCATAGAAATTACATTTACTATTTTGGCCCAATATTAACTAAAACCCCTCAGTTATTGCATCTTTGAAGTTAAAAATATTTTTGAATATTGTTGTTTGATTAGTATTCCCCTTGCACATTGTGTGCCAAATAACACTAGCTTGCTCCAATTAAGTCATTGATCACCATAGAAATTACATCTACTTTTGATTTCTTAGGATGATATGTCACATATTTTGTTTAACATGCTTCATTGAACTTAAAAATGGGAGGGTGAGAGGATGTGTCATGACATGGCTCGAAAGCTCAAGTTAAAGAGATAAGAATAGATGATCGAACAGTTATTACCAAGGTTTAAAATTGCGTAAATAAGCCTCGAGGCAGTTTTCGTCCGTGAGGCGAAGCGTAAGCCTCGAGGCGGTCTGAGGCGTAAGCCTCACGGACGCAGAATTGCGTAAATGAGAATTTAATGGTTTTAGCAGGTAAATAATAACAAGATTCTATCATACAATAAAAACATTTAAATGATACGTGAAATTAGTGGAAATTAAGAAAATAGATGCTATAAAAGCATGTTCCAAAGTACAAAACCATAAAAATATAGTCTATCAGAACTCTCAAAGTACAATTAAGAAGGAGCATATAAAATCCAACCATATCCCATCACTAAATGAGCCTTCAAGAGAATCTTCTTCTCCAATTGTATCTATGAATATCATATCTTCATCATCTTCAATATGACTCATTTTTCTCTTCCCTGTTCAATAAGAATGATCATTAATTCATTATCATGTTAATTGCTCACTTGATATAAATATAATGCAATATCATATAAGAAGTTGTGGAATACCTTTACTTGATTGTTGTGTTGCAGAGCTAGTGGATGTGTGTGGTGTGGTACTAGTGGATGTGCCCACTTGATCTGCTTCGCCCCTCAAGACATCCACACTTAGATCCTCTAGCTGTAAGTCTGATAATGATAAATCTGTCTCATCATCTATGAACTACTCATTATCAGATGACACATCATCACACACCAACGGATCCTCATCAATTTCAACTCCTTATTCCTCAACCTCCTATCTCTTAATCTATTGTTATGCATAATATATACAAGGGAGTTCATTCTGAGTGTTGATAGCCGATTTCTTCTCTTTGTTTGCACTTGACTATATGTACTCCAGTTTCGCTCACACCCAGAAGAAGAACAAGTGAGGCCAAAAACTCTTACAACAAAACTCTATAACTCAGCGGTGGAATCACCAAATTGGATCCACCATTCAACTATTTTCAAGAAAAAAAATGATAATCATAACTTAATAAAGTGTCTTGCATTTACCAAAATAATTATACCTGAAGACCGTTTGACAATTGTTGATTTTGCTGCATGTAGACAAAAAAAATCCTCTTTATTCCGAAATAGAACAAGTTGTAAATCTGCAAGCTCCCTATCTGTCTGCTCCAGTATTAGTCATTCCATGTAATGATACAGACCAAGCTTCACCTCTGGGTTTGAAGATTTTCTCTGAATATTGAAATTGAGGATTGAGATAATATGTCGTTGCATGTAGATGACGGTGTAACTGTACCTCCCACCTAGCATCAATGATATCTCAAATCTCTCTATAACTTGCCTCCTCTCCTCCCAAGTTGTGTGCAATTAACTCCTTGGCCTCATCCATAGCATTATAAATAAAACACATGGCTGGTTTCTTCTCGGCATCCACTAAACGTAGAACTTGCACTAAGGGTCTTGTGATCAATATGGCTTATGTCACAGTAGCCCAAAATTTATCATTTAGAATTATTTTTCTTATTTCCTTCCCCTCCCGTTTCTTCCCCCATGCAGAGTTAAGCCATTCTGTTGATGTAAACATTGCTTTCAGATATTGTCTCATATCCAACAGGCTCTGCAATGTTAAATAAGATTTGGCAAACCTGTAGATTTGTAGTGCACAAATGTAAGATCATACATTAGGAATTGATAATGATTTGCAGTGCACAAATGTAAGAACATACCTAGTGGTTGCAGGGCGAATGATTTCCTTCTTTGAAAACTTTCTCATCAAGGCTAAGACCCATGAGTGGTTGTAGATGAACTTTGTGGTCTTCTTCGCCCTAGAAAGATCCCTCTTGTGCTGAGGTAAGTCATCAAGTTCCTCCAAAATGAGATCGATATAATGTGCTGCGCAGGGGGTCCAATATAGGTGTGTCCTTTTCCTCATCAACATCTGACCAGCTGCTTTGTATGCATTAGCATTGTCAGTCACCACTTGAACAACCAATTGCTCCCCAATCTCCTCAATAACCCCATCTAGTAAATTGAAAATGATTGCAATATTTTTAACCTCATCTGAAGCTTCAACTGATCGTAAAAACACCGTGCCATAGGGATTGTTGACAAGGATGTTAATCAAGCTCCTGCTTTTCATGTCAGACCATCATCTGACATAATGGTAACACCAGTTTCAGTCCATGTTCGTTTAATCTCATCAATGCTCCACTCTGTGTTCTGCAGCTCCTTCAAAATTCATGTTCGCAACTCGTACATGGATGGTGCCTTCAACCCCTCTCCCATACAACCATACAGACCGCAGCATATTGAAGTAGGCAGGCGATGTCGCAACATTAAATGGTATGACAGTCTAAAAAAAAATCTGTCAATATCCATGCAAACCTGGCGTCGATCCTCTCTGGTACCAGCCGCAGGCATCATCTCTGCTTGTCCTCTATCCTCTCTTGGATTAGTCATATACTAATCCATAGGACCTCATGCACCTCTATTATGTATAATGGAGGAAGAGCCCTTTCCACTCTCGCTCCTGAAATAAGCACCATGTTCGACCCTTTCATCAAATTGCTCATGTTGTAAATGTTTTGCTGTGGTACTTTTCTTCATGTAAGCAATGATATCATCCTTCACCTTGTCCGGCACTTTTGCACATGGTGCTACGTTCTTATAAGAGCATGATAAGTGTTCCTTCATGCGGGTTACTCCGCCCTTCATCACTTTCTCACAAAAATTACATTTTAAATACACATACGTCTTCTCGCCGCCTCCTACGTCAACTTGCACACTATATTTCCAAGAAGGGTCACGCCGCAATGACGTATTTGCCTTTTACTTGCCTCTAACCATGTTTCCTAATGCAAAAATCCAAAAACAAACAAAAATTTAAAAAACCCTAGATTTTCTTTCACTTGAAAAATCTAATCCTAAACTAAAAAAATGCCTAAAATTGATTGTGGACTTCTCCTAGAGGGCGGCTGGACACTTCAAGTTCGCTGGAGAGAGGCAGCGTCGGTGGGAGAGGCGGCGGGAAGGGAGGCCGAGCGTGCGGGAGACGGTCACGTTCACGAACAGAGAGCTTGCGGGAGATTTTTTTCGGGTTTAGCTGGAACCGAATGGGAGGAAGGAAAAAAAAAGACTTCATTTTAAGTAGGTGGGACCGGATTTGATGAGGCATACGCCTCACCTCTAGTTGCGCAATTGCGCCTTAGAGGTGCGCCTCAGATCATGTGAGGACACCTCTGCCAAGGGGAAAATTGCGTAAGCCTCAAGGCGTATTTGAGGCAAATTGCGCAGAGGCGCGCCTCTTATTGCGCAATTTTAAACAGAGGTTATTACTAAGGTCGTGAGAACCGGGCCGAACATAGAACCATAAGAAGAGATTCACGGTTTAATGATTTAATTGAGGTCGAACTGGATTACCTAATAAATATAAAAATTATTTAAATAAAATTTAAATGACAAAATATCATGTAATAATATAAAATTTTAATTAAAAAATAAATTGAATTTACACATTAATAATATCTTATATAATTTAAAATTTAAACATCTTCAAATTTTAAATTTAATTCAAATTTAACAAAAATTTAGCTTACATATAAATTAATAAACTTAATAGAAATTATTATTAATTTATTTTATATTTAAATGCAATTTAAACTAATAAATTATATATTAAATTCATATTATAAATTTACATTTATAATTCTCGTGTTGCATTAGCTCGTAATTAACATTGTCACAACTCAACGTTCATCACTGGCCATCACTACCTACTACTACCATCAACCCCACCCCCCTCTAATTGTTGCCCGCCACTATTAGCATTCTCTTCATTCTTATTTCAATATATTTAAAACATAACATAAAATGTATGAAGTATATGTAGCTAAGTGTTATAAATTTATATGAAAAAATATGTAGCTTAGTGTCAAACATAACATAAAATATAACATCAAATGTATGAAAAAATATGTACCCACAACTAAAATTAGAGATCTAAAAAATGTGGAATACTTGTATCAGATGGCAGTAAAACCAACTTTAATAGATCGTATCTAAGAAACTCAAAAGATCAGTAGCGAATATTCAAAATTGATGGAACAGGTCTAGTCATGGAAAAGACCAGATCTTTCTATTGATGCCGATTGAAGTATTAAGCATAACTTTCAGTTGTGGGTACCCATTGATCAAGACTAGAAATGACGGGAAATGGTAGATTAAAAATGACAATTGAAAAAAGAAATGACTCAGCACTAATGTTGAATGTAGCTGTCACGTGTTACATCAACCAGTTCATTGATTCTGCAGATAATTGACTTTAATCCACTTTATTCATGTTCAAGAAGAACGAACCTGTTTTATGTGTACCTAAATTGCCTTAGGTATTATCAGAAAGATCCTTGTTGAACTTCCACTTGAATACCACTTTTAAAATGTGAAGAGTGATATTCTTATTATCATTGATGGTTAATATTTCTATTGCCAAATGTAATGTTGATCATGTAAAGCGTAAAAATGAGATATTTATTCATTTTTGTTAATATTATTGCGACTTTGTGAGATGACTAGTTGACAATTCCATACTTTTCTATAGGTTTCGTTGAGTTTGATCTTATTGATTATATACAACTTTTCGGGCCAAGTTCTAACCAGCCGAGTGAGAAGAGAAGCCAAATCCAGAGACGCTGCTGCAAGAAGTGCTAGAGAAATAGCGCAAGCTCGGGAGAGGTGGAAAGCTGCTAAAGATCTTGCAAAGAAGCATGCACTAGGACTATCCCGAACGTTCCGTCGAAAGTCATCTCTTAAGAGCTCTGACCAACATGATTCAGATGTGCCTCTAAAACTATCAAATCCATCAACATCAATGAACAAGGAGACGATTAATGTTTCTCAGATGGTAAATTCAATTGAGGATTACCCTGAGAGCAGTGGGAGTTTCCATGAGCAAATAGGAGAAACAAATATGAAAAAGAATATGCCCAAAGGAAAGCAAATGCATACTCGTAGCCAAATCTTCAAGTATGTATATGCTCAAATTGAAAAAGAAAAGGCCATGCAACAGCAAACCAACAATTTGACTTTTTCAGGGGTGGTTGCATTGGCCACTGATAATAAAATAAGAACTAGACCTGTAATTGAAGTTGCTTTCAAGAATCTAACCCTAACTCTGAAAGGAAGTAAAAAGCAACTCCTAAAGAGTATAACAGGGAAATTAATGCCTGGTCGTGTAGCCGCTGTTATGGGTCCATCAGGAGCAGGAAAAACAACATTTCTCAGTGCCCTGGCTGGCAAGACAACAGGATGTGATGTGAGTGGTTCAGTTCTGATAAATGATAAAGCAGAGTCTATCCGATCATATAAGAAAATCATTGGTTTTGTGCCACAAGACGATATTGTGCATGGAAATTTAACCGTAGAAGAAAATCTATGGTTCAGTGCACGGTGCAGGTATGGTAGCTTATATGCTAATGGATTGGTATGCATGCTTCAAAATTTTACTTTTTTAAATTTATATTGCTACATTTTTTTTCTGCATCATCTTTTATTATGAAATTTTAATGAGTCGACTCCAGCAATTGGAGGAAAGCGAGCATATTGTCAGTCATTAGTATCAGAGCCATGATATTGCTGCATTTGATATTCTTTGAAGAATGTTAGTAGTGGAATTGTGATGGAGAAACAATTATAGTAAGTGTCGAAAGTGTAAGTGTTGAACCCGCAGCATGTTCCACACTTGGGTACTTTTGATTTGTTTCTTGCATGCGTATTCCAATAAATTCATTTTCTTAATTCATACACTAAGTAGAGGTACTTAAACTATCAAATTTTGATTGGCGTTTGACCCTGTTATTTCTTTCCATCTGTTGGCATCCATGTAATTTTAGGGTTATGCTGAGTGCTATTTTCATGTGTTGATGATTGTTCATTTTCTGGCACACTCTGATCTTGTAGCTATGAAGAGAGATGTATCAACTGGTTGCGTTAATGGCAGTAAAATTAATGTGAAAGATATAGGAATGATAATGGAAAGATAAAACCAACATGTCTATGATTTGTTCAAAAAGATTTGGTAAAATCAGAATTGTTGGCAAATGCAACTCTTTCCATGATTGATTAGCTAAGAAGAACACATTAACTTGATGCTAAGGAGTTGAGGTAAGGCTGCTGCTGCTCCTGCTTCTACTGATAATTATATTGCACATGGAGTTGTTCAGTAGCTTTGTTACGTCCTTCAAATTGATTGAAAATGCACCCTTAACTGACAACGGACAAGACTGCTTGCCGAAATGATATTAAGTTAGCAATCAAATATGCCGTAGGCCCTGAAACATGGGATCTTAAAGTGCATTTTCCTGGAAATGGTGCGCTTACTAACTCTTGTCGCCTTTATGGATTATTTTATCCAATTACACTTTTGAGTGTTTCTATTTCCAATTTTTGTCTTGTACCTCTATAATGTCAGCATTTTCCTAGACTATTTTTAACATCTCATCATCATTCCCACAGTTAAATTCTTTTCATCAGTAATCAATTTCAATTCCCAGCTTAATTATTTTTAGTTGACAACTGATAACATTTTGATTTACCAGTTTCTAATTGAAAAGAAGGATATGAAATATCATTCCTTGTTTTCTTTCCATTTTATTGGTAATTGTTGATTGTCATTGCTGTTAGCTGAGTGAAATTTTTATTTCTGTAGGCTTTCAGCAGACATGCCAAAGGCTGATAAAGTTTTGGTTGTGGAAAGGGTGATTGAATCCTTGGGACTTCAAGCTGTACGAGATTGCCTTGTTGGGACAGTGGAAAAGCGTGGAATATCTGGTGGTCAAAGAAAAAGAGTGAATGTTGGGCTTGAAATGGTGATGGAGCCTTCATTGCTAATACTGGATGAACCTACATCTGGGTTGGATAGCGCTTCATCTCAGTTGCTTCTGAGAGCTCTTCGTCGGGAGGCACTTGAAGGAGTAAACATTTGTATGGTGGTTCACCAACCAAGGTCTTCTTTTATGTTCATCATTATATAGTCCTTTAATGATTTATTTATTATTCTTTAAATGGATAGATAAATTTATTAAAATGAAACATGCGAAGCATTTGCTATCTCATATGTGGTTTAAAAAATTTTCTTTTTTGTAGCACATTCTTATGTCTGTACCATAGCACAACTAAATGTTTACTTCGACTGACTTTATATCACTTTATTGTCACGCAGGATTATAATCAGTCTTTAATTTTAGAACTGTGAATCATTTATTTTCTTCTTTATTATTTTGCTATTGCTGATCTTCTGTTTATTCACATGTTGAAATTCGTTTAATTTCATATTTTAAGTTAGAGCATTTTCACATAATCATTATTGTTATGGTACATATATGATGTAGGGTGTCTTAAGTTCTAGGGTAGCTAATGCTTGTCTAACATGGGATGTGGAAAACCATGTAACGAGCACCCAAAAAAAAAAAAAAAAACAATGGCTTTCTACTAGAAGTTGACGATGACAATAAGGATCAAGAAAGTCACATTCTAGATAAAAACACAACTCATAGCACATTTGATAAAGAAAACAGTTGCACTTTCAAATCATGTGCTGTACACCCTCTCCCGCGGCTCCTAAATCCTCGTTTAGCGATATGTTATACCTGTCTTTGACAGCTGAGCTAATAAATCATTTCTTGTCATGAAAGGATGAGCAAGATAACCTCTTCTTTACCTCTTCTTTCTGATTCTATTTTTTTAGGGTCATTTGCACATGGTGAAATGAAATAAATCAACCAACATTGTCTATATAAAATGACTGGCATTATGGCGATGAGTGAGCGTTGTAGTGCTTGGTGAATTAAACGATCAATTCGATCAAAGATAGTATGGCCCTTCACATACGTTAGTGATGATGTTTGATTAGATGTTGCAGTGGTTAAGGCGACGCTCTATTTAATTGACAAATTTCTCGAGAGTAAAAAGCCGCAGCACTGCATGGTCCGACATTGCGACGCTATGGGGGCGATTTGGTGCCGCCGCTTTGGATTCCCATGGCGTTGCAATGCTGAATGAATTTGGCAAATTTCAAAAGGCTTGGTGCCACGGAGCTAGATTCCTTTGTTTGTGCAGCGTTGTGGTGCTCGAGCAAATTTTTCCATTTTTTGTTCCAAACACATGGCAAAGTCAATTACACACTTTTACAACTTCTACTAAGCACACACATCAGTGATAATTAAAGAAATTATAAACATACTCATGAGCAACATACATACATCACACACCACATTTACAAAACAAATTTGGGTTACCTCCCAAGAAGCACTAAGTTTATAATCTTCAGTCAAATTATGCCTATATCCTATATAGGATGAGCCAGCTCCACTGAACTCTTAAGGCGTTCCATCTCCCTTCCTAAGTACGACTTCAATCTCTAACCATTGATTTTGAAAATTTGAGTGATCTTGTTATCCTTAATATCTATAGCTCTATAAAGGGGATACAACTTGACAAAAGTGAATGATTCTGATCATCTGGACTTTAACTTCCTAGAAAGTAATGGCAATCTTAAATTATGTAGAAGCATTTTTTGTCCAAGCTCAAATTTCTTCCTAATGAGCTTACTGTTGTACCACTTTTTAATTTACTCCTTATACATGTTGGAGAAATTTTGTCATCCTCAACGAATTAGAAAATTTTGCTCCTACATCTCACATGAGGCATAAGTTAGCTCGACTTATGGATTTACAATCCTTCTTGGAAAAGCTAGCAGCTAAACCCATCTAAATTCTTTTAAAACCATGAGATCTGATCTCAATGCATATGACGATTAGGAAGATTATTTTTATTTAAAAGATAAGACTTACAACTTGGCTTTAATGTCTAATCATGTGGGTATGCATATGCTAACTTACTAAATATAGATTTTTTGTTATATGGTCTTTAAGTGAGGGCTTTCTATTTGAGAAATACTGACCATGAATAATTATTTCAATTTTTTTATTTAAAAGTGTGGCTTATTTGTGTAAGCCATACAATTTTTGTTGAAAAAACATATTATCTTATGGCTAATTATTTTTATTTAGATTTTTTTAATTGTAGAAATTTTAATTTTGTCCTAAGAGGCTACAATACAACGCACATCTAACCACCCCCAAGTAAAAGCAAGTGAACAAACCTAGGAAAGAATAGTCATTTTTAATGCACACTTGGTAAACAAACATGTATATGTATATATAAATCAACCAATGTTGGAAAGTAAAGTAATATCAAATTATTGCAATTATAATTGGAAGCTAAGTTGCCTATTTTATACTACCCAGTTAGATTTTTACAGACTCAACCTGTGGGGTCTTTAAGTTTTGGCTTTTAGATGCATCCAGAGCTTCACCTTGGAGGCTTCATCTTTCTTGTTCATATCTCTTGTAACTGTATCCCACATGCTTACAATATTTTCTAAGTCTATCAAATACATGTTGAAAAATAAAAAGACTCAAACATACAAAATAAGAAGAGATTAGGAAATCGTTTATATGAAAGAAAAAGACATCCGAAAATTATCTAGCACTTGAGGTGTCAAGCACTATCTCTATTTTATTGACCATGCCTCCTTGGAGGGGCTTTAAGCAGCACCTGTAATTGACTTGTCAGGATACATTCATATTCTTTGGCATATCCGTGTAATTTACTTTAGGGAAGCGAAATTATCACATGAACAATTAGATCTTTGCAGCAGGATACAAATAAAGACAGCTTATCAACCAGTGGCATTGAACTAGAGTCTCTAAGAACATTTAGTCTTCAATGTTGGCATCATATTATCTTTTGGAAGTGTCATGGTATTAGTTAATTTATATCCATCATTATATAAGCAAAATGTTTTTGACATTTTAACCTATTAAACATGTGAATTTAATTTTTCCTATTATATGGAGTAATATTGGCGTACTTTTCCATGTTCAGCTACACTTTGTTCAAAATGTTTGATGATTTGGTACTGCTAGCAAAAGGTGGTCTGGTTGTATATCTTGGGGCCGTAAAGAAAGTTGAAGATTACTTCGCCGGCCTTGGCATTGATGTTCCTGAGCGTGTGAACCCTCCAGATTACTTCATTGATATCTTAGAGGGCATAATAAAACCACCAGGGATCAATGTTAGACAACTCCCCCTTAAGTGGATGCTACTTAATGGAAATTATGTACCCCCTGACATGCAGCAGAACCTTAGTACTGTTGACATTACGGAAAAGGACTGTGAAGCAAATGATTCAAGTGGAAGTGGTGACCAGTCTGCTCCTGGTGAAGTCTGGGATAACATGGTGGATGAATTTCAGCATAGAAGAGAACATTTAGAGCATAAATTATCAAAAGCAAAAGATTTATCTGATCGTAGAACTCCTGGCATTCTCCAGCAATACAGATATTTCCTGGGAAGGTATTTTTTTCAACAAAATTTCACCTAAAACTACGTGTGCTTTGTTTCATGATGGAAGAGCGAGCATTTGTTTCTTGATGTTGAAGTGCTGATTGATTTTTCATTGTACATCATATAATGCTTACATATTGCATCCAATCTTTTTTATTTCCAGGGTTGGTAAGCAGCGCTTGCGTGAAGCCAGAATACAAGGAATTGATTTTCTAATTCTAGGCCTGGCTGGAGTTTGCCTTGGGACACTTGCTAAAGTAAATGATGAATCATTTGGAGCGGCTGGTTATACATACACTATTATTGCTGTTTGTAAGTAAAATATTTATGTTTTTAATTAGGAACTCTGTTACCTTAATTGTTGAGTATCTTTGTTTAATAGTTACTAGTTCTTTCTTGGAGGCCTAATTTTCCTTGCAGAATATGTTTACAATGTTATAAATAGTTCCTCTGTTCATCATACTTAACTACAGTCATTGTCCTTGATAATTTGCAAAACATGTCATAGTTTGAGGTGATGATAATCCATGCTTTGAGGCTGTCAAAAGCTTAATGTTGATTGATAACTAATTAGTTCAAAATGCTTTACAACTGTTAATATAAACTTTTGCATTTGTGTTTATTGATTAAATTAAAATAAAATTAAAATTTTTTTGAACAGCTGCATTGTTTCAGAAAACAATTGAACAGGTGCAATGCCTCACAAGCGACACACTCGTTTGATTAATACAAAATACAGTGAAACAGGATGAAAAGAAAAAACCTTACGTTTGTTCCCATGCATGTACTTGTCCCAATCCAATCATGCGCTCGAAACTTCCTACACTTGGTTTCTACCTTATGTCTGTCTCCAGCTATCACGTCTCCCATGCAGCACTAGCCTGCATTCCCGCAACCCAACCCAACGCACGACCCAACCTGCGCACTTTGATCCAGGAGGCACACTTCTTCTTCCATATGCAAAACCGACCCTTCCCTGTGATCTTGTCTCCGAACTGTGCTACACCTGCACCTAGATGACCCGCACACGATCTCCCTCCACGTGCGGCACACCTGTGCGACACTGTCTCACACAAACCATCTCGCCTACGGCTGAACTCCCTACACGCATGAATTTGTGTGTCTGCTCCTGTTCGACTACAATTGCTAGTTCTGTCTCCACTCTGTTGTCCCTGTTAGTATGAGAACAAAGTGGTGTTTTGTGAAAAAAAAAGTAAATAAAAAAAGAGATACGCAAACAGGTACTTGACGAAGAGTTGTGTCGTTGTATCTTAGATTTGGCTTGGGATATTTGAATTGAAGACCTCGCACCGTTGTATCATAAATCTGTCCGGGAAGAACTTAAATTGAAGACCTCGCGTTGTTATATCTTAAGATTCAACCAGGAAGATTAAATTAAAGACCTCGCATCATCGTATATTAAATCTGGCTTGGAAAAATTAAGGACAACTGTCGTCCTAACCTCCCCTCACGGGTAGGGAACGCTGGGATGCTATGAGATTTTCTAAAAAAAAAAAGATTTTTGGAGAACATAGCTAAAGAGCAATTTTAATTAATTAAATAAATAAAAGAAAAGAAGAGCAATTTTAAAATATATTTGAGAGCATATCAAAGTAATCTGGAAGCCATTTTTAAAATCAATTGGAGAGTGTTTAAAAAATAATAATTAATTTATTAATTAAAATTCTAATTTAAAATTAAATCTTAATTTTAATAAAAAATAATTTGTATTTTTTAATTAATTGATTAATTTAAAACAATAAATTAATATTTCTTTTAATTGGTTTATTAGTGAGTTAATTAATTAATTAATTTAAAATGCAACAAATTAAATTTTTTTAATTAATTAATTAATTAACTAAGTCAGAATGCAATCAACTAAAAAAAAAAAAAAAAAAGAGAGCATGAATTAATATTTATACTAAAATCATCTCATGTATAATAGCTCTTAAAACTCAAAACAAACAAAACTTAACTAAGCTACAAACTCTCTAAACAAGATTCCAACTCTAGCAAACTCTTGCAGATGCTGGCTCCAAATACATGCAAACAAATAAACAAAGGCCAAGTTAGTACTGTAAGCAAAACAATAGTGTTAAGGAAGAAATCAAAGTGCTGTAACAAAAATACAGTGCTAAAAGCAAAGTACTTGAACTAAAACAGTAATGCTGAAGCAAGAAGAGAGTGCTAAGCAAAAACAACAGTGTCAAGGCAGAAGATAATTGCAAAAAACTATACAGTTGCTTTGAAATTCACTCTAAAAACGAACTACTATGTAACTTCTGAATGATGCCGTAAGTCCTATCTTAAACAAATAAAAGGCAGCTTTCATGGGAAGTAATAAGACCTATACCAAATCAAAATTATGGGCTACTTCTAAATAGTAGTAAAAACTATTTCTGATAAAAATTACAGGCAAATCTTGGCTCCTGCAGCTGCAAACTCCAGCTCCTATGGCTGCAAGCTCCAACTACTATAAGTCTGTAACTACTGACCATGAGCACCTGTAAAAAAGTAGACAAAAGTGAGCTCATAATAAATAAAATTAATTTAATTCAGAAAAAAATAAAGCTACTAATAAAGCAGAAAAGCTACAAGCACTACTACAAGCGCAAAACAATAATTGTTGGCTAGTAAGTGTCAAAACAACGACTGCATGCTAGTACTGAGCCAAAATTGGCAAAACAAGATGTTGACGTTTGTGTCAAAACACTGAAGTGTGTAAAACATTAAACTCCTAACTCCAACCACTTTTAATAGAAGTAGTAAGTCCGATTTTGAGGGGAAAATATCTAGGTAGCATCATAATCCTAAACCCCTATAATGGACATTCTAGTCTATAGGGCTAGGTTGTAAGACCCACCAACGGATCACTTAGCTTACAGGGCTAGGTCGTAAGACTCATCAACCTACAACTTTTAATAGAAGTCGTAAGTCCAATTTCTGAGAGAAATGTTTAGGTAATAACATAACCCTAGACCCCTCATATAGACATCTTAGTCTACAGGGCTAGGTTGTAAGCCACACCATACAGGCAATTTAGCTTACAGGGCTATGTCGTAAGACCCGTCGTCATGCAACTTCTAAATCTTAAAGTCATAAGACCTATCTAAACATCCAAATTCCCCTGGGCATCATAGTCTATAGGGCTAAATTGTAAGACCCGATATTTGGGTCATCTCTAATAGAGGCTATAAGATGCACTATTATGGCTACTTTTAAATGAAAGTCGTAAGCCCCTATCCAAATTCAATCACACGGACAACTCTTAAGTAGAGCCATAGGCACTAACCCAAATCAAACCAAATTAAAGTGCTTATTTCTCCACTTCAGTTTACTCGGGATCCTTGAGGAGGCAATCAGTGGCTGCTAATCAGATTCTCTAGACATTACAATCAATGATTGTTAGTATTAGTAAATTGAAACCCACATTATACTCGGGATGACGGAAGCATGAGATCTTGATCAGGTGTACCTTCATCCCCCCATAACTAAGATTAAAACACTATTGCATATCTACATCCTTACATCCTTAATTGTAAATTAAAACACTATTGCATAACTAAGATTACATCTTGCATAAACTATATATATTTCATCCTCAATCGAGAATACTCTTCTAATGCGTTATGAGGGGTAATAAACAATGAGGGCTTGCGCTCATAGGAAGTAGAACTCAGATCTAAATAAACCCTAACACTACTCTCATAGGAAATTTGGTTAATTTTAAATCCAATCTACCTCAGAGAAAGAGGGGACCTTAAGCTTGCGAGGGCGAGGTTCAATCCTGTTATTATCCTGAGCGAACATTCCTGAGCAAATAACTTTATACCATACAGAGCTTCATATTGAGCCATACCTATGTTTGGCTGAAAGTTATTATTGTAAGCAAACTCAATCAAATAAATATGATCTTCTCAACTGCTATCAAAAGAAAAATCAGTGTCAGAAGGTCTTCCAGTATATGTATAGTCCTCTAAGACTATCCATTAGTCTAAGGATGAAATGTCATATTGAAATACAGTTCAGTACCCAAACCTTGTTGAATATCCCTCCACAATCTGGAGGTAAATATGTTATCTCTGTCAGACACTATAACCTTTGGTATTCCATGTAATCTGATAATCTCATGCACCTTCGGTATCTTATATAATCATATAATGTTAGGCACTATAACCTCTGGTCGTGAACGGGTGAGGTTGGTGGATGGATGAGGTCTCTGCACAAATGAGTGAGGTCGACAGAGGGTATTGTCTTCGCGCAAAGGGTGAGGCTGGCGGCCTAGTTCCCTTTAGACGGTCGAAAGAGTCAAATGCCTCTTCTCCTGGTCGAGCGCACGGCCTCTCCCTCTCCCTCTCTCTCACTCGAATAATCACACGAAGACAGGTATGGTGTGAATAACCCCTTCCTTCCAGCTCCCGCTCTCTCTATACACCAAATTGAGGACCTCTCTGCCCAATGCAATCTCCTGCTGTGATATCCTGATCTTCCATTGCAGAAATCCAAAGAAAAAGACCCTATAGAAGTCAGTCTTTGAATTTTAGCCCTTAGATCTTATTTCTTGATTTGGGAAAATGATTAGAAAAGGCCAAAAGTTTAATTTAACCTATTTGAGATTAAATTGATCAATTGAGTTGAAATTAGATCAAAATTGAACCCAATTCAAATCGATTAGGGTCCGATTGAGTCAATTTTTTTAAATTGGACTCGAATCGGCACTGAATTGCATCGAATTTGGCTCAACGAGGATGATTTGGGTTCGATTTGGACCGATTTTACTTTAATTGAAATTATTTATGTTTAAATTGGCTCAATTAAGGTCCGATTTTGTTTAATTTGTGTTTGATGATGCTCGATCAAGGTCAGGGATCATCAACAAGAAGAATGCTTGACGGACAGAGGTTGATGAAATAGCGAGTTCTTGAATCTAACCTTTGGCCTTAGTCTCTTTGATTTTACTCTTTTCTTTTTTCTTCTTCTTTTTGGAAGAACTATATTTTTTCTTGCGCTTATCTAATTGGCTAGCAATAGTATCTTCCTTAGAGATGTTAATAGTATCCTTTGGAACCTTCTTTACAGGGATGAAGTTGCGCATAACACAAACTCAATTAAAAGAAGAAATCCAGGAAGCAACCACTTGAACAAGAAACAATGATCCCTCTAAGTATTAGTTGACTGGACAAAAGGACAATATCAGAAATCAACATCAAATTGATTGACTAATGTCCAATCTTAAAATAAGTATTTATGAAGGGTTAATGATTAATTTATGAAGAATATTTTTATATTCTCTTAGTCTACATTAAACATCCTAAGCTATAAGAGAATCGAATAACTAAATATATATCCAAATATCTCTTGTAAGTCAAGCTGGTTCAAACTATGTTAACTTTATCTATTTAGTCTCACATTCGATGTCTTACAAGAGAACTCACCTCGACAATGTTCTTAGACTTCATCCTTGTTGATGAGTATAGCTCATTAGTTGTCCCTAGCAACTATTCTCTATGAAGTTGGCCTTGGAGACTACTCGAGGAGGGGCAACTTCTCAAGGAAAAATATTGATTAGCTATCCAACTATCAACATGTACTAAGTCGACAATTTTTTCAAAGCTTGGTAGGCAGCCTATTAAGTCAAACTGTCTGATCCAACTATAAAAATATTGTATTCTCTCTTTTTTTTTTAATATATCCAAGTATATAGTCAATTTTGGAACACTCAAGCTCTGCCCAAATCTATAAATAGAGGGCCGAGGAGTGAACTCAATTGATGCAATTTTACTCAATTTGCTCTAAGACTCAATTTATGTACTCAAGCTTATTTTACTGAAATTTCAAAGCTTCTCACTTTGGAATTCTCTCTCTATTTTCCTTTTCTTTTCTTTTTTTCACTCAATATTCTCTGTATAGTTGGATGTGATTCACGGATAATTATATCAATGAAATTGCTACTATGAGATTCTAGATACTCCATTTGTGAAGTCATAATTTTGTTGATTGCTCTAGATTATTTGAAAAATTTCCCCCTACTTTTATAGGCCTGTAGTGTAATTTGATTGTGTCCTAAGAAGGTCTATTTTGCTTACTGTTTTATTCTGGCAGCCGGGTTGGGTTAATGTTTCCACGATATAAGTTTTCTTGCATCATATTTTGTGTTAAAAATATGTTCAAGCCAATTCAGGAAACTTTTTGAAATATCAGTAGATTTGTGTTTATTTGAGTGTTGTGTGATGCTATGATCAAGCTGAGCAGGGAACAAATTAGAATATTTTGATGTCTTTTAAACTATAAAAGAAAGAGTAAAAATGATTTTACTAGAGAATTTTACATTTGCATTGATTGACGTGTTGGAAGAAGGATTGACGTGGTTCGAGTATATAGATGAAACGCCAAGATAAGTGGCGAGAATAGATGTGAGAGAACTGTGTATCAAAGAGTACTCAGCTAACAACGCCATACATTGTTTAAAAACACCTAGTTATACTAGAATCAATACAAGATACAATTAGCTAGAGTTACTGGCATCAGAAATTGAGGTCAGATCCAACTTGGGATAGTTATGTTTATAGGGATAACTCAAATATCTTCTTGAATTGATTCAATTATATTACTTTTGACAAAATTTTTAATTATCTTATGAATTCTTAACCTTTCAATTTAAACTGGTTTGATTTCTAGCCTAGCTTCTTTGCATGTGTGTGCAAAGTATGAGTGTCTTCTTGACATTTGATGGTATATTGTGATAGTACAAACAAATAAAACTAACATATTCTTTCCGCCTCCACGAATGTTTTAACAAATAAAGCTTGCACATTTCCTGCAGCTCTCTTATGCAAAATTGGAGCTTTGAGATCATTTTCACCAGAGAAATTGCATTATTGGAGAGAGAGATCGTCTGGCATGAGCTCGTTGGCTTATTTTCTGTCGAAAGATACCATTGACCATTTCAATACTCTCGTTAAGCCTATAGTTTACCTCTCAATGTTTTATTTCTTCAACAACCCAAGGTCATCAATATTGGACAACTATGTCATCTTGGTTGCGCTAGTTTACTGTGTTACTGGAATTGGTTATGTTTTTGCCATTTGCTTCAATCCAGGTTCTGCTCAACTAGTGAGTACAAAGTCTATTTAAAGTTGGCTGTATAACTATTGTCTTAATTAACGTAGTGTTTTATTTTTCAACATCCTCATGATATTTTTTTCTTTCTGCAGTGGTCTGCACTTTTTCCTGTTGTCTTGACTCTGATAGCTACACAGCAAAGAAATTCAAAGCTTTTGTCTAATTTATGCTACTCTAAGTGGGCGCTGGAAGGATTTGTAATAGCAAGTGCAGAAAGGTACACAATCAGCCTTTTTTGTCTTTTTGATCTAAAAGAATGGCAAAGGCACCTCCATTGAAATAAAAATTAAAATACAGCAAGCAATCAAAGAGCTATTGTTGTTCTATAGAAGGCAAAACTGCTTGGGCAAGATCTATAAGAAACTAAAATAGCTGAGAAAACTAAAACAAAGCTCATACATGAGGATGCACTATTTAGAAAAACTACAAGCAATAGTATGTATCATCAAATTTAAATGAATTTTGTTAGTGTGCGTCTATTTCAACGTAGAAAGCCAGGAGGTCTTTAGATATCAAATGCAGAGGGTAAGCTGTGAGGCTTATCGCACTGAAGTGATTTCACAAACCCACAAGTAATGGAACTATGGGGTTTATATTTCCCCACCCACTTTATCCAAATCAGATACTTGGAGTGCACAAGCAAAAACACAAAAGGATCCATTTGGTACAGTTTTGTCCGAGCTCGGCTTTCCAGTCAACAACCAATAAGTTCTAACTTTGCTATTATTTGCCATTTTTAAAAAAATTATAAGGTGACAAATAACTATTAAAACCAAATCTATTAGTAGTGTGATAGCTGTTAGAAAACTGTAGTCTAGTTTTTTCAAATGAAAATATTTTTAATGCCAATAACAACATTTTAAAAATTTATATTCCACAATAACTCTTCAACTCTCATATACTGTTGCAACTGCCCCCAAATGAATCCATCATAATTCCATAGCTTCTTGTTGCAATTTATTATTTTGTGCAGAGTTCGGAGGGTATCTAGAGACCAATAAAAATGCACTACATCACCCTAAAAATGTAGCGCGTTCGGTACCGAGTTTGGTACCCCTTAACCAGACGGGAGAACCGTCCGGTTTCCAAACAGAATAATAGCTCTCTTGTTGCACTGCTACATGTTGAAATCAAGTGAAATGTTGTCTTAAAAAATAGGTAAAAGATGTTATACCATTTTTTGTTTTGGGAACGAGGGTATCTACCCGCTGCTATCCCCAAAGGAGGGGCATGACGGCGTAACTAATCCCTTGGTGGGCTTGCAGACATAGTTATTTTCTCCCTATTTAGGAGTCGCGTCGCATTAGAGAGGAATCGAACATGGGTTGGAAGGTTTCTAACCACGCTCGCCCACTAACTCAACTAAGCCCGGTGGGGTATGTTATACTATTAAAATAAACTTTTAATTTGTGCTTATTTTGCAGGTATTCTGGCGTGTGGCTGATTACCAGGTGCGGCTCTTTAATGAAATTTGGTTATAATATTCATAACTGGAATCTCTGTGTAATTGTCCTCTTTGCATATGGCTTAGTTTCCCGCTTTATAGCCTTTGTTTGTATGGTTACTGTCCTGAAAAAATGATGCTCTGAAGAAATTACACCTCTATAATTCTTCATATGTACAAATCAAATCAAATTATTTGAAATTGTTATTGAAAGCCAGTAGCAAACTACAGTCTCCAAATATTTATTTCAATTTCTTCAAAGAAAATGTAGGCCATACTTACCAACATAATGAAGTGATACATCTGCTTTTTTGTATTCATTTTTTCTTCTTATACAAGGCATAATCAATCACTATTATCTAACATTGTTCATTGCTGAATAATGGCCATTTCATTTCAAAATTTAGGCGGCATTTAGGCTTCGTTTGGGATGGCTTTTTTACTGCTTTTTAAAGCAGTTTTTTTAGTAAATGAATTTTATTTTTTACTAAAAACCTGCTTTAAGAAGCAATTGAAAAGCCGTCCCAATCGAAAACGAAATCTAAATTTGTACTTTGGCCATTTGTTTTTCAATATTTATGAATTAAACCTTAATCAGTTTTATTGGATAACAATAAAACCCACTTTAATCATCAAAGAATGTAAAATGAATGTTTAAAATAGAATGATATTGTATTAGAGATACAAGATAACATTATTTTATTCCAGCATAAAAAAGGAATTTCAGTGTTCTTTTTTTACAAAATGATCTATTGTAGTTATTATTAAAATATTATATATTTCGGAATAAATGTTTTTTTTTTTACTTATTTTATTTTGTATTTTTCGCATAAAAATGATTCCATAATTATATTTTTAAAATTTTTTCGCTGAATTAATGGTAAGCTAATTTTTAGTTTGAGGGCCTACCTTATGAACTTTTATTCTATCCAGTGAACGTATGCAGAGGAAGGTTCGGTTTTAGGCAAAAAAGCGCCTGTACCGAGTTTTTTTCGCGCCTGTAAAAAATTCGGTACAGGCGCTTTTTTGCCTAAAACCGAACATTCCTCTGCGTACGTTCACTGGATAGAATAAAAGTTCCTACCTTATTGTGGGCTTGGACTAACATGTGAGTAAAGTCAATTTGTGAGCTAGCTCAAGCTCATGTGTAGAGCTTGATGTACTAATGAGTTTAAAGTTTGAATCAATCCTGACTTAGCACGTTAGTTTGTGAAATGGCTAAATTAAAAATTATCAGTATAAAAAATTATTTAAAATATATTAGGAGTTAAAGTAAAAAAAATGTTAGTAATATTTAAAAATTATATGTCATTTTATTATATCAATTGATTTCTTTGTTTGTTTTTTTTTTTCATCATTCTTTCAACCATTTATTATAATAATTATTTGAAATATTTTTCATAATAAATGAGTAAGTTTATGAGCTGATTCAAGCTTATAGAATTAAGCTTGAATTTGAGCTTGAAATTAATTAATTAATCAATCTCAAGTTGAGTTTATCTGCCCTCCTGCTAGACAAAATACGATAAATGATATTAAGCAAGCAGCCCTTGGAAGGAACTTTTATTTGGTCCGGTGTAAGGATGCAGAGGAACATCCGGTTGTAAGTAAAATCCCGCCTATAACGAGGTGTACTGAGTTTTTCCCCGGTACATATCGGTATAGGCGGGATTTTGCTTACAACCAGATGTTCCTCTGCATCCGGTCGGAGGACGTTCCCTTGGAAGACCCACTTTAGATAATCAAACCATTAAGAATTTTATAATAGTAGTTAAACAACTGAATTACTCCACTAGTACACTTCAAATTATATTTGATCATCTTTTTCAATTGAGAAAAAAAAAATTGATAAAATAAATAGTCAATTAGAGAGAGTGTTAGAACCCCTAAAGAAGGAAAATCCCTCTGCATCTAAGCATCCCTCAATCAAATTACTTCCACTCAATTTTAGTTTTGGACCTAACAAAGAATATATATAAATATCATAATCCAGCAAATTAAATCCTCCCATATCATTACACTCAATGAGACTAGCTCTTTCTAAGAAAAACAATTTGAAGAACGGAAGAATCGAAAATAAAAGAGCATCAATGTCAATTTCAAAACCTATAAATTACCTCATTCACTTACTTTTATATTTTCTCTTATCGACACATATTAAATGATAAACGATTCGAGCACGAATGAGCTCATTTGATTCGTCTTGACGAGCCGGACGCAACAACGCAATACACTTCGTAAAATGAAGTGCCGATCAAGAGATTTTATGCACATAGTGAATATATGCGATAAGGGTTCAAATGCAAAAAATCAAGTAAAATACTCGTCAAATCGGCGTCGACCCGACCACATATATTTTCAAATATAATAACATATAATATGTGATCAAGATTAATAAATTCCAAAGCCGACGATAAATCGAGGTAAAATGTGCAATTTGACCCTTCATCAGATACAATATTGTGACATAAAAGAAGGTAGATCAACCCACAAGATGTACAATAAGACCTTGCAACCGGTGCTAAAAAGGAGGTCAACACCTAGAAAACCCAATAGCAAAATTCATGCTAATCTCCTCACATTTTCACTAAGGAATAGACAAGGGTTGCAAGAAACCACTTAATCTTTTATGTCCAACTTTCACCATCTAGTAGGCCTCACACTTGAAGACAAATTATTCTATATCTCTCATCAATCCAAGTCATCAAAACATAGACTTCACATCATGATACATCATACTATTACCTAGATGAATCATATACCTAGAGTAGTGGGCTTCATGAAGAATATTCTTCATCATATCTCCACTAGCAGGAACCCATAGCCGACTGCAACAGAATATGATACCATAATCATCAACTCATTGTTCAAGCCTTATTTTAGACTGAATTAGATCTAATAGTTTCACATACTCATTATCTTTCCTCTGACCTTCCTTAATTCTCTCTTCTAAGGAAGATTAAACTACCAATTGAAAAATAATTCATTCCTTCACTTCAGATGAACATACGACCTCCAATTATAGCATGTCCAACTACCAGATCAAGGCCTACTCAAAAGTAATCAGACTGACTGCAACTCAAACTAACTTTTTACTCAAAACATCTATAACCACATTCACCTTGTTAGACTAATAAATAATATCCATATTATAATATTTAATCAATTATAATCACCTTCTTTACCTCATATTCAATTCCTTTCTAAGTAAAGATATATTTTAAACTTAGGTTCCTTTCTCACACGTTGCATAATTCCTTCAGATCTTCAATGTAAATATGATCGTCATCAACTCCAAATTATGAGTAGGATACTTCTTCTCATATAACTTTACTTGTATGGAAGCATAAGCAACCACCTTCTTATTCTGTTGTAGCACACAACTCAAATCTTTTTAAAATGCATCACTATATACTTGGAAACCTTCAACTCCATACATGATAATCATCACAGGATTTGATACTAAACACTCTTTCAACTTCTAAAAAGTTAGCTTCACTCTCTGGTGTTTAATCAAATAATGGCCTTCTAAGTCAACATTGTCAAAGGGATCATAACCTATGAAAAGCCCTTGATAAATTTTTTGTATTAAACTTTTCATGCTTAGAAAATTATGAACGTTCATCAATGATTCATCCTTGGTCAATTCACCACAGCTTGCACTTTCTAGGGATCTATATAAATTCTTGTGGGCCTATGAAAGGATGCTACTCGCAGGATTAAAATGCAAAGGATGTGATCACATTATCCTATAGGACTTTACATTATATGCAACCAAGTCAATGGAAGAACAAATGAAATTATACATACAATTATCCATGGATATATAATAATATGTATAACTCAATAATCACGAGATTTCCCTCATTCGATACATTAGATTGAATGAGATTTATTTGATGTAGGTGTTGGTTCCCCACGAGTGCAAGCACCCATGATTAATTATATCTTTGGACTCAAGAATATTCTCGATTAAGAATGTTATATTATTCTCTTCTTGGTTTAATACATAATAGGGATTCCTAAACTCTTCTAATTTAAAGAGGATAAACATATTCTCTTAATCTTTAGTGATTATTAGATTTTTTTTTAATATATGATGATTTGAATGAAAAATTGAGTTTAGAATATTAAAGATATATTTATTATCCCAGGAGAAAATATAGATTTAGAATTTATAGAAGTTAGAGAAAATACACTGAGGGTTGTATAATATGGGCTTACGTTTGCCTGGAGTGAGCTGTTAGCTAACATCCTAAATATAATTAATCATCTTATGTATGCAAGATATGAGGGCTCTAATCATAGGGAGTCAATGACATTAACTCATAAATTTAAATCAGGGCTATAGAAAACATGCAAATAAATCTAACTAAGTGCCATATATGAAGCATGAAACAAATGCATAAATATTTTTTTTTTAATTTATTTCTTTAGATAAGTAAATATAATCTGGGGTCTACAAGAAAGTAAGGGGGTAAGCTCCACCACAGCATGCTTGAATTTCTATACATATGAAACATATATAGATTTAAATTCACTTGCTTATCATCTTCTTTCTCTCGATTTTCTTATAGAATTCCAAAAGGGAATACCCTCCAAAAGAGAGGGAATTATTTTTTGGAACTGTATATATGTACATAAGCAAATACCTTTAAATCTTTACAACTCATGACACTTTATATTTACATTTGACTATTTTCATATACATTTACATCTAGGTACATTATAACTTGAATTTTTACTTTTACAAGAATCCTATATACATTCTACTTTTATTATCTTTTTACAATAAAATAAAAGACAACATAAATGCATTTGCATGCATGAATATAGTATATATGCATACAATTCAATAAATTAAAGTACACCAACATAATTATGCATGTCATCACATCTAGAATATTGGTAAATGAAGACAACAAAGATATCCTCTAAACAAAGGTACCTGCATCACACCAAATACACTATGACCTAGCCTAAAGGTTAAAGTTAGTGATTCTAGAAAATATGTTCTAATGCAAGTTATGTGGCTTTGATATGTCCAAAAGGGTTTAATGGTTTGAGTTTTTTAAGTTTGAAGTTGTTTGTTGGTTATAGGCTAAAATTATTTTTATTTAGGTTTTGATATTTTAAAATGTTATTAATGTCTTTGAGATTTATTAATAATTTATTAGGTGACTTAAGAGAAAAGCCTTATGAATCCAATACATGTTTGCTCTCTAAAAGGAATCAAGCATAATATATGAAGGCCTCAAATATCTAAGTATTTTTTACTAATTTACATGAATGTTTATTTAAATTGAAAAGTAATCACCTTTGTTAAACCAGAGCTTTGAGGTTTATTTCATCATCCTTAGAGCTAACTTAATATCCTCGTAATCCCTGGAGTACCTAACAATCACCTTGGTTAATTATGTTTGATTGCTTATTAAATTTTACGACTATTTAAATTTATTAAGAATTTGTTCAAGAGCTTTGTATCCAATACAATTATGTCTTTCTAAAGGAGGTGGGCGTAACACATGAAAGCTTTTAGTTTATTTAATATTTAATAATTTTTAACCCCCCCCCCCCCCCCCCTAAAAAAAAAAATTCAATGCATATGTATCTTTCAAATGGAATTAAATATAATGCATAAGGGTCTTCTAATTATTTAAAATTGATTAAGGATCTTTCGAATACAATGCTAATATGCCCTCTGAAAGAATCAAACATAAATCATAAATGGTTTTTTAGTTATGTGTTTAGTACTTAATTAATGAATTTATTTAATTAAACCAAGTTTAATTATTCTAATTACAAAATCTTATTTTGTTTAAAATGATTGGATCATTGTTCACGGATTTTTATGTAATTTATTTCAACTTTTAATGATTTATTTGAGTTTTTGGCTAATTTTTAATTAATATGTTGGAATTATTTAAGTTTAATTATTTGGTTTTATTTTAGAAATTTATTTTTTTATTTAATTATTAATGATTTTTTATTTTAACTTAAGATTTTATTATTAATTTATTTAATTAATATTCTTTATTTGTTAAAGCTTGATAAATTCAATTTATTTATATTTGATTAACTTTTATTATTGTTATTAATATTCAATATGATTTACAAAAATCAAGGTGAAAAATTCTAAATGTGGGTTATAAATCAATACTACGCATCCCTAAACTTGTCACTAACGAGTAAAATCCTACCCACTAGCATGTTATCAGGTTTAGAAAATTAAATGCAGGGTTTCTACAATGACCTAAGGTTTGGAGGAGATCCTATCACATGCAGGACTTTGAAGACCTAAGGGTTAGTTTTAAGTGGTTTACCTCACTGGAGCAAGTCAACAATGCAATCGATTTCCTCTCACCTTACAAAGATGAGATGGGGGGAGGAGGAAGCACGAGCTCCCTGTCCAAGTATCTCCATATTACCTCTCAAATAGCACGAAGAGAGAAGTATGTTTCATAATTTAATACATTTGTAATTTCTGAATGTATATGAATTTAAAAAAAAAAACATAAAATAACACTAAAAAAAATAATCATATACATTAACCCAAGATATTAACATTCTATCCTTTTATAGGCAAGGGTATAAAACCAAGCATAACACTTTATTTGTAACATCTCATTTGCAAATAATGGAGACAAACATGTACAGAATGAATAATGACTCTTTATACATAATATTGCAGGCTTCATATTAAATTTCGCTTGCAAGCATAAGCAATAAGCTATGAAATTATTATCAAATATAACATTAGTATCATTCAATACTGTTTTCATTCATTATTTGCACCTAATGCAATTGAGAGGAGGAAAACTAACATAATTATATTTTCTCCCAAGCAATTATATCCCTTCCAATATGATCATCCAATTTTCCATTGAATGTGGCAATAAATACTCCAACAAACTCATAAACACCTAATATCAAATGTAAGTGTAGTACTAAAATGCAATCATGTATGTAAACATATCATCATAATGAAGCCTTAGTTAGTATGCATTTAAGCATCATGGTTTAGATACCTAACATTGTGATTTGTATAAACTTCAAGTCAGCCGAAATCGATGTTTATGAGTATGAAATTTTTTTTTTAATTGAATGAAACCATAAGATTTTTTTTTATTAACAAAAATATGATCATTATGTTGTCATTGTTGAAAGATTTCATTTCAAAGCAAATTTTGCATAATATTAAGTGATCTAGAATGTGGTAGATGGCAAAAGAAATATTTATGTAACAAAGTCATATATTCATATAGAATCAGCATTTGCTATATATTTCTACTCAAAATGAATAATTGGAGGTTAAAGTAAATTCAATTCTACTTTTATAATAATAACATATGGAAATTAATTTGATCGATGTTTCTTCGTCCAACTAAATTTCATTAGAATTTATATAAATAATCTATTAATTTCCCATTTCTATCATAATGGCCAACATAAGTTTGATGATTCAAAAAGAGGCAAAATAACCAACTCAGTATATTACATCAAGAATTGACTACTAAATTATGCTTAATACTCAATGTAGTCTCACAATCTTGATGCATAAATCAAAATTATCAAAGTAATTTTATTTAAATATTTTTTAAGGTCATGATTTCTTGGTGTACATTTGAAAGTAATTCTTATGATGATTCATCAAGACATTTGAAAGTTTAGCACATGTATTTCTCTCACATTTTTTAAGAATAAAAAATGTATGTATAAATCACATAACAAAAAAAGATTTTATATGAATAAATGAAATCAACCTCTAAGAATACATTACAGAAGAAATAAAATCAAGAAAAAAAAACTTGTTATGCTCGGTCTGCCTGGAGCGGGGCACGGCGGCGGCAGGTCGAACGGATAGGATGAAGAGTAAAAGTGTACTGTGCTTTTAATGCTCATGGAGATAAAATCCAACGATTCTCTGTATCTGATCTCCATCATGTAATAATCTCTCCTAAATCCGATAGACTTCATGCCTCTTTCTTGGTTGAATCAAAAGCACTTAGAGACAAAAAACAGGAAGAGTAAGCCCGCTCGTCTCATATGCCAGTTTCGTCAGTATGGAAGGATCAGCTATACTCGATGTCTGCCATAAGATTTTACCTAAAAGTAACATCTATATAGAGAAAAATTCAAGAGGATCTAGACTGTTAAATTCAAATTGATGATTTGTAACAGCTAATTGAACCTAGATTTGAGGATTGCATTGAAATTGAGTCCGAATGGAACCCGATTTAATCAATTTGAATCTATTCAAGTTCAATTTGATTCGATCAAGTCAATTTAGTAACATCGGACTCGAATTGACTTGATTTGATTTAAATTGGGTTCAATTAAGCTCAATTGAATTCAATTAAGCTCAATTGAATTCAATTTGAATTGTATGTTAATTATATTTACTTAGTATATATAGGTATTTATTAATTGTATATTTTTAGTTTTATTTTATTTTAATTTATTATGTTTATTTAATAAAGAAAAATCTCTTTTTATTATATATTTAAAATAATAATAATAATTTTTAATTCTCTCCCCTCAACACGCATCAAATGAAACCTGATTCGAGTATGAATATGCTCATTTGATTTGTCTCGTCGAGCCAGACGCACTCACACAATCTATTTTACAAAACAAGATCCTGATCAAAAGATTGTACACATAGAATGCATGCTAATGCACGTGAAAGGTTCAAATGCGCGTAAAATATACACCGAATCAGCATCGACCCAATTATACATATTATCGAACATAATAACAGGCAATATGTGATCAAAAGAAATAAATTCCAAAGTCAACGATGAATTGAGATAAAATGCGTGATTTGACGCTTTACCGGACACAATGGCACAACGTACCAGAAGGTGGATTGATCTACAAATTACGTAATAAACTCATGCAAGTGACCGTTGCCAAAAGGGAGGCCAACAATTCCTTACTCGCTCATAATTTGCCTCAGGAATGTTATAGATTTTAACCTAAATTCATATTTGGAGAATTTAGCATATAACTTAGGTTGCCTCAAAATCTCTATAGACAACATCAAATGTCTTACATGATTATCTTCTATCTTCGAATACACTAAAATAGCATCAATGATTATAATTATAAACTGATATATATACTCTCTAAATGCCCTATGCCCCAAATTCATAAATACAGCTGGTTCATTTATCATTCTAAATGGCATCACCAGAAATTCATGCTGCTCATATATGATTTTAAATTTTATCCTTGCCCATCCTCGAGTTCACCCTCAAATGATGGCAGTATAATCTTAAATCAATTTTAGCAAATATAACTGCACCTTTCTATTGTTCAAACAAATCATCAATCATGGGCAGTGGATACTTTTTCTTAACATGCAATTTGTTCAGTCCTCTACAATATATACACATTCTTAGGATCTATCATTCTTCTTCACAAATTATACGGGAGCTGCTAATCGAGACCCACTTAGCCAGATAAAGCCTTTATCTAATAGCTCATGCAATTAAACTTTCAACTCCTACAGTTTCCTTGGTGTCATTCTATACATAGTCTTTGATATTGGGGATGTACCTGACACTACTTCAACTCTACCTCTCTCCCTCTAGAGGCATACTCACTAGCTCCTCAGAGAAGATATCAGGAAACTCTCTCACCACTGGGCGTTCTTTATACCCTTTATAGACTTATTCAAGTCTTGCACATAAGTTATAAATACAAAGTTCCTTTTCTATTAGATATATCGACTTGCAATATAGATATTAATTAAATAAAACACCTCTGGCACCTTGAAAGTGAAACACTTCCCCTTTCATACAAGAATCACTCTCTTCTTACAAAAATCAATGTAGTGCCCATATTTATCTATCCAATTCATGCCTACAATCACATCAAAATCTTTTAAAGGCAACACAACCAATTTTGATTCTAACTTTCTATTTACAATTTTAATTCCATATTAACATATTTGACTAGCGCCTAGATAATCTCTAATATGTAACATAACAAATAAACTAGACCACAACAAATTAGGAACTAGACCTAACTCGTTCAACACATACTCAGATAGAAAGGAGTGGCTCACTCTCGAATCAAATAAAATATGACATGACAACACAAAAAAATCATATCTATCACAACATCTAGTTCATCTTTTACCTCCAGTTGGGTCAGATTGTATACTCTAGGTTGCAAATGGACTCCCTATAAGATCCTCCTATTGATCTAATAGTCTATCTCCCTCTAAATCTACCTCCACTATGAGTCAAGCGTCCTTCACTAATTGTCTTAAATGGGGTTGTTGTTGGCTGTCTCTAGCTCTGGCTTCCTCCAGCCTCAAATCTATCATATAGTGCCTTTTGTGGACACTAAGCCACCTTATGGCCAGAAAAGAGACTCTTGAAACACTAACTTATGAATAGATAACATCGACATGTATGCCCCTTCCCGTAGAATCTATAGGCTGAAGCACTACAAACATATACTGATGTATTTGTACTCCCTAATATTATAGGTCCTCCCATCCTAAAATTATTTCCTCCAAAACTAGACTTCTTACCAGTAACACCACTTCTATATGGTTATCCTCCAAACCTCATCCTGCTGGCATCCCACCTTTAATGAGTGTACATCAAATCATTCTCCATCAACCACGCTCTCTCCATGAGCTTAAAAAAATCTCGAATATGAAATGAAACTAAGAAGTGACTCAAGATATCTCTCAAACCCCTTACGAATCTATAACACTTCTCCTCGAGAGTAATAACTAGTTAGGGAGTATACCTAGTGAGAGTTGTAAACTTTGTCTCATACTACATCACTATCTTACTCCCCTGGACTAGCCTCAAATATAACTCTTGCATTTATTGCCTAGCGGACAATAACACAAACCAATTTTTGAATGTCTTTATAAAGTATTTCCATGAGATCGTCACATTCGGTCTACCTTGATACTTCCCTCTCTGCTGGCCTATCCACTAGCTCTTTACCTCTCCATCCAACGGAAACATCGCTACATGGATCCCCCTACCCTCATACCATTATATGCTGCCAAATGACTTATCTAATCTCAATAGTCAATCCTCAACTACATGAGGCTCTACTACTCCCTAGAATTGAGTCTTCAATCTTAGAAATAATTGAAGGTGCCTATCCACCTCCTCTCCCTTAATTTTCATCATCCGACTATGAGCCTCTCCCATAAGATGAGTCAATAATCTGACAAACTACATCATCAAAATAGAAGTCATAACCCTCACAGCACACTGAACTGTTACAACCTAATTGGAACTCTATCGATCAAATGCTTATTGAAAAGTTTATAATACTTATTAAAAATACATGTTACTGCTTAACCTTTCTTTAAAATATCCATATTTAAATAAAAAATAGGGCATTAAGAGCCGACCGTGAGTAGAATGAACTCCTAACTGCCCCAACAAATGAATCTCACACAATAGCCTCCGAATCCTTCTCCTTTCTCTTTCTTCTTCTCCTCCTCTTCTTCACCTCTTCCTTCTCTAGAAAGATATGAAAATGGATTTAGATTATTATATATAACAATAGGTTTCAATAGTCAACACCATGATGCTCCAATCCATAACACTATAGTGCTCAGCTAAAATATTCTAGATTCCTCCAAACCTTCCTAGACAGAGAGCTTAATACCAAAACATTCACCGTCAGCGCTGTAGTGCTCCCTCAAATTCTATTCCAAAATAGAGAAGATAGCTCTTTAACACTATTGTGCTACCCCGGCTCAATGTCTCAAATATAGAGGGAAGCATCACTGTGCTCCAAGGCACAATATTGTAGTGCTCCCAGAAGAATTTTCTCATTTACAATTTAAATCTTTCATCTTCCATTCTAACTTTTTGAATGATAAATTTATGACAGCGAGGTACATAAAAGAGTTTTACTAGGTTATGTAGCTAGAGGTATGAAAACTTTGACATATAGGGAGCATTCGTGCCTCATAACATTTTCAAATTATAATTTTTGTGCCATGAAATGTTTTGAAGATATGATGCATATTTTTGAATATAACAACCTTCGAAGTCCAAAAATAATGGAGCAAATAATATGTTTGTGAAAAATTGCGTGATCAATATGAATCTCAAGGCATTATTTAAATTGAAAAACTTTTGAAATTGAATTCAGAATTATATGAACTATGATTTCAACATTTATAGTCAAATTGAATGTTTCAACAAGACAATTCCAACGATATCAAAAGTAGTTCAACCTAAGCCTAAATGAGACCAAATCAAGCACTAAATGTATAATTGGAAGGTCATACATTAATTGGATAACCAAATGATTTTCAAATTTATTATGCTTATAATCAAATCAATATGAATCCAATGAGCCCAACATCACTTAATTCTAACATCATTAAGGAACATAAATGCTGAGTAAATATTTTATAATCCAATGAATCAATATGGACAGTATGATAGAGTGATTTGGATTTTGTCAAATTTTACTAAATGTCCATCTCAAAAAGTCTATAAATGGAGCCTCATTCTCTAAAGAAAAGACTGTCCAAGAGTTGAGAGAAGAAGAGAGCTCCCTTTCATTTTTAAGCTCTCACAATCACCAATGACCAATACCAATTCTCTTCACCAATGACGACCATCAACTCTCGCCAATGATCACTACTAATAATCATTGCCATCGTCTATAGACTTCTACCAAGATATAACATTATTGTTGGGTATTAATTATCCGCCTATGAATAATTGATTTATGTAATCCCTATATGAAAAATTAGACATTGGTTTCCAAAATAATAATATCTTTTTCAGTTATGAGATATGAAAGATTCTTGCATCTTTTAATATATAGTGAATTTTTCAGTTAGGCTAAGCCCTATGATTTTTTTTCCTTTTCAAGTTTTACAAATAAATTTTTTTTGATCTCTTATACTTTTTATCTGTATGTGTTAAATTTTTTGTCCAAAATTAAGACATAAAATACCAATTTTACCAATGCAAATTTTCTAGCATGTAATAAGCTTCATTGGCAATTTCCTCATGAGTGAGCAAGTGACCCTTTATTACTTTTAATTCTCTAATAAGGTTAATTTTCTCTCATTTTTTATTCTTTGATAAAAGAATTTAATATTATCCTCTCCCTAGGCTAACCATTGTTATTTACCTATTTATTTAATACATGTGTGCTCATAAATGATCACAGAAATGAGAGAGAGTCTTGGGTAGAAAAGGCTTTGTTCATAAGCTATCTCCTAAGAGGGTTAATCTTTAAACTTTGATGGATATAATTTTACTCCTTCTCTCCACCAAAGATGACCATCAATTCTTGCCAATGACCACCACTAGCAATCTTCGTCATCATCTATAGACTTTTACCAAGATCTAACCCTATTGTTGAGTATTAATTGTCCATCTATGAATAATTGATTTATGTAATCCCTATAAGAAAAATGAGAAATTGATTTCCAAAATAGTCATATCTTTTTCACTTGTATGAAAAGAAAGATTCTGGTATCTCTTAATATATATAGTGAATTTTTCAGCTAGGCTCAACCCCATGATTTTTTTCTTCCTTTTTGAGTTTTCCACAAAAAAATTAAAAAATTGGCCTCATATAACTTTTATCTGTTTGTGTTAAATTTTTTTATCAAAAACCAAGACATAAAATACCAATTCTATCGATGCAAATTTTCTAGCATGTAATAAGTTTCATTGGCAATTTCCTCATGAGTGAGCAAGTGATCATTTATTCCTTTTAATTCTCTAATAAGGTTAATTTTCTCTCATTTTGACTTTTGATTCTTTGATAAAGGAATTTAATACTATCCTCTCCTTAGGTCAACACTTCTTTTTTATCTATTTGTTTAATCCATTTGTGCTCATAAATGATTACAGAAATGAGAGAGTCTAGGGTAGAAAAGGCTTTGTTCATAAGCTATTTCCTAATAGGGTTAACCTCTAAACTTTTATGAATATAATTTTTCTCCTTCTTTAGAGAAGTTATGCTGGAGGAGATATAAGAAAAGGAGTCTAGAAAGAACCCTTAAGAGCAATCTTAGTATTTTTGAGCTTATTGCATAGAACAAAAAGTGACTTCGCCCTTAACAATTTTGCAAGTGGATGATTTATATTCATACATAACAGGGTAGATAAAATCTTTTCTCTTTAATAAATTATATAATATAATGGTTCAGAGGTCGTTGACATTTGGATGCAAACTTTATAAAAGGTTAATATAGGAATATAAATTAGTCCGGCCGAACTCGAGTTAGGGCTAATTCGAGCACTGCTCATCAACTCGAAGGCAAGGTCAAGTCAAGCTCATATGGTCAGCTCGAACTCGGCTTGCAAGGAGAAGGAAGTCAGGATGCTAACTCATGAGCTTTGCTCACCAGGGAAAGGACAAGGTCAAAATGCCTGATCACCGAATTAGAGTGGTCTTCAACCTTAGAGCCCCGGAGAACAATTGACAATCTCAGCAACCCATTGACAAGTTTAGTGACCCACTGGAGAAGAAAAGCTATTGAAGAAGAAACATCAAGTTTTTGTGAGAAGAAACAGCAGGATTTTTATTTTGTTGGGTGAACCAACTAAAAGAAAGATTAGTATTTGGAAGTTTCAGAAGTTCAAAATTTAAAATATAAGTATTGAAATCAACAGACTTGTAAGGAAAAAGAGGAAGCCACCAACTTTTTTAACAAATCTCATTATAAGATTAAAGTTTCACATAATAAGCCACTAGCTATGTTATCAATAGAATCCCATAAGGGCTTCCTTTCTAAGGCACAACTTTTAGCATAGATGAAGGCAATGTAAAAGTGCTTATTGTAAGCAAAACTTGACCATGAATGAATTAAGGTTGAATGGATATGGTAGAGAAGGATACCTTGGTTGAGTCACATGTAATAATATACACCAATTAGAAGAGGAACAAAAATTGCTATAGCTATTCTCTTACTAATAAATATTAAACTATCGCATCCATAATGGATTATTTGTTGATGCATCGGACATTTCAATCTCCAAAAGATAAATAATATCAACTTGGTATTCATGAATAAGATTCATATAGTCGATGATTATATCATAACCATTTAGGCCTCTAACATTCCATATCAAATAATGGGGAAATAATTCATTAGGATTATTGTTGGGCAACACCTTTAGGTATACCCTTTTTGTTCTTTGAGCTAAATTGAGGGATCAGTTGGTTTAAGTGATATGTGTAGAGGATCTCTTATGATGAAAGTTTCCAAATAAGGGTTACCAAGCATTTTATTAAAGTCTGGGGACTCCGGGGGGAATTGTACAAGAGGCTTGAAAGAGGAGGGACTTGTAGTGGCATTAGACTTAGTTAGTAATGCGGATGGCATATTTCACATGTCATCCTACCTAATATGAGTATGTATAATAGAATTAGAGCTATGGGCAGGAGAGGAGACATGTAATTTAAGGTCAGCAATGGATCAAGAAATGACTATAGAGTGGAAGGAAATGGAGGGTCCCTATGCATTGATATTTTGTTTTTGCTATTGTTCCTTCCTCTCCTAAAGGTGGCCAGAGGAAGAGTTGGTGCTTAGTAGGTTGAGGATTTAGAGCAACTAGAACTTTTATGAACAAAAATATTAACAATTTTGCAGGTGGATGATTTATATTTCATACATAACATGTTAGATAAAATATTTTCTCTTTAATAAATTATATAATATGATGGTTCAGCGGTCATTGACATTTGGATGCTAACTTTAGAAAAGGTTAATATAGGAATATAAATTAGTCCGGTCGAACTCGAGTTAGAGCTAATTCGAGTGCTGCTCATCAACTCAAAGGCAAGCTCAAGTCAAGCTCATATGGTGAGCTCGAACTCGGCTTGCAAGGAGAAGGAAATCAGGATGCTAACTCATGAGCTTTGCTCACCAGGGAAAGGACAAGGTCAAAATGCCTGATCACCGAATTAGAGTGGTCTTCAACCTTATAGCCCCGGGAAAACAATTGACAATCTCAACAACCCATTGACAAGTTTAGTGACCCACTGGAGAAGAAGAGCTATTGAAGAAGAAACATCAAGTTTTTGTGAGAAGAAACAACAGGATTTTTTGGGAAAATAAATAATTTATTATTTTTAGAAGTTCACTAGTAGATGCATTAATTTGCATTAAATACAATTAACCTTTAGCGATATTTTGCAGCTACATTGAGAAGAAATAATTTTTTAGGGAACAAAATAGCTTTTGCAGTTTTCTTAAATGCATATAATTTGCTAAAAGAAGTTGAGTATAGTCATAAATATTATAAAAGTAAAAAATATCATACTTTTTATGCCTCTAAGTATCTACCTAATCGAGCAAGTTCATGAGCTAATGAGTATAGTCTTATCAAACTCATACTCGAGCTCGATTAATATGCTAGCTCGAACTCAAGGCTCGATAAACTCGACTCACAAAGAAACAATAGGCTTTTTTATGAAAGTAAATTATAAATTCTTTTTAGAAGTTTAGTTGTATTTGTATTTATTGTATTAAATGCAATTAACCTTTTGTGGTTTTTTGCGGCTGCATTGAGAAGAAATATTATGCTTTTTTAGGGAACAAAATACATTTTTACAAATTTTTTTTACATGCATATAATGTACTAAAACTAGCTCAGTATAGTAGTAAATAACATGTTTTTCTACTTTCCATTGATGATGTATGTACCTGAGTGGTACACAACAACAATACATATCAGCAAAATACAACAATACACAGAAAAAAAACATTTCTCATATTGCTTCTATAATACATATCACTGAAAAGTTTACACTACAAATAATTAAGTATAAATGACTTCCAAACACTGCACTTTTACTAATGCAAATCACTTAGTATAAATGACTTACAAACTTTAAAAACAAGCTAAACTTAAAAATTACTCTTAGAATAAAAATCTGTAAGAGTAATTTTGACCCCGCGACCTGATCGGGCAGTTCGAACCCCGCTACGGCGCTACCCCCTCGAACCCGCAGCATATTCCTCCAAGCAGTCTTCATCTTCATCAGCTTCTCCTCCTCTAAACAATTCTTCAATTCATCTTCATCGGCTTTTCCTACTCCAGACCAGTCTTCATCTTCATTAGCTTCTCATCGTTTCTTCTTTCTCAGCAACTATGAAAAGTTTTCTAGACTAAAATCCTAAAAAATATGAAGATTTTGCGGTATTTTATTTAAAAAAGAAAACACAAAAGCTCAGCCCTAAATTTTGAATAGGATTTGTCCTGAGCCGGGTTGCGTGGCCTGACAAGAAGAAACTAAATAAGAAATAGAAAAGAATAACCACCTGTACAGTAAGGTGTAGTCATTTTATTGGTGTCCAGACACAGAGCTATGTCCGAACGCCGCACATAATAATTTATCTACATAAAGTGTGTATTATACATTTTTTATACAAAAATTGTACACAAATATATATAAATCACATGCCTTGTACACATTAAAGTTCATATACAAGTTTCGTGTGAACTCCGCACGTAATAATTTCTTTCAATCCTGAGTTTGGAGCCATATAGTCGAGGAATTATTATGTGTGATGTCCAGACATAGTTCTATATCTGGACTGTAAGTTTACACATTGTGGATAAAAATAAACAGTATACTTTTGTATATAATATATATACACTCACAATTCGGACATAACTCTATGTTACAATTCCCCGCAACATAATTTCTCTATTGTATCAAGCCGATTTTAAATTTATTTTAAAATAAATTTATTATGATAAAAAATTTGATCATAATATTCTTAACCAGTTTTTTTCTAACTCTTTCTTAAAATTGTATCTGATCTCATGATAACTTATCCCTGATATTAGAGTCTTCTATTTCTTTAATAAAATCAATGAGTAACTCCATTGACTTCTTTTAACAAACAGGTTGAAATTTATGCCATAAAAAGTATAAAAAATATATTTTATGAGGTCTTCATTCATTGATAAGTCAAAATAAAATAAAATAAAATAAAATAAAAACCATCTAAACGTTGGGATTTTGTTGTTACTTGAGGGGCAAGAAAGGAGATGTGATGAGGAGTCGTAGCTTGCAACAGAGAGATAAAAAAGAGAAACAAAAGGTATCACTAACTTGAGAATTATTATGTGCGGTCATCAGACGATATTCAGAGGCGAATAATGAAATGCTATGTTATTTTTTCGCTGTGTATTGATGTTGTGGGCCATTATGTATCGGATGATGTAGTGCATCTTGATTCGCCTATGGACTGTCGAATGACCACACAGAATAATTTTATAACAGCGACGACATAGACTGCACATCATCGGAATAGATATAAATATTTAATATCATATGATAAATAATTAATTATAAGATATTTATTATATAATATATCTATGTAATGCTATGATGATGATGATGATGATGACATAATGTAAAATTGAGGGTTGGAATCCAATCCCTATCAAAGTTGGAACACTTTTAAAGTTATGGTATAAATAAAGATTAGGAAGATACTCTGCTTATAAAATGATATCGAATGACTCGTCAACTACTTTGTTGAAATCATGGCCCTACTAAACAATTACTTAGCAACTAATCAAGTCATTATTACAAGTCAGATAATTTTAACCCACTCGGAATTAGTATTTTAACTTTAAATTGTTTTATGCAGCTCACATTAGTCTATTAGTTGGGAGTTTTGACTATTAATCAAGATATTTTGAATTTGAGTCTTACGTATATGATGTGTGTATGAGTAGGAGTGTTAGTTTTGGGTCATGGGTCGGGTTAGGGTCAAATCCGAAATTGACCCGGCACTATTCGGGTCAACCTGAACCTAACCCATTTCTGCAAACGGGTTGGTTTTCCGGACCCGAACCCGATCCGCTTCTGGTCTGGGTCAACCGACCCGACCCAAATGACCTGGGTTAGACAAAAAACTACTAGTTTACGAGTCCAAAAACGGGTCAAACTACGCTTTTCAGGTAAAACACTGGTCAAAAAAGGGTCAATCTTGGGTTGTTGGATCAAAATTGGTCAATTTTGGGTCAACGGGTCAACCCTAACCCGATTTTGAACCGGATCCATTTCAGGTTTGAGTGAATCCGAAACCGAAATTTTCGGTTCGGGTTCGGATCGGGTCCAATATTGACACCCCTATGTGTGAGTTTATCTTAATTGACCAAGATTTTGAACTATGCTTGAGCTAGCACATTTTGGAGTTTCAGCCAATTATCTTATAATTGTTCTCGCTATCACCTAATCTCCCCACTTATTAGAAGAATGATCAAATTTGATCTTCTTCAATCGCACACTTATTTATGTTCATCTAATACTTATTGTTGGATGAATACTTTAACTTCTCAAGAGTTTTCAACTATTCACATCTTTTTCATTGTATTAACTACGTCTAGTTGCCGGAAAAAAAATATATATTCTTTAACTCTTAAATGATATTAGGGCTGCAAGCGAAGCGAGTCGAGCTATATAGGTGTTTGTTCGTATGTGAACTTGTTTATTATCATTTTGTTCGAGCTCGGTTCGAGTCGGTTCGAGCTTTTTCTGTTTATGCTCAAGATTAGTTCACTCAAAATGATAGATATTCAAGTTTGATTTATGTTTGGCTAATGTTCAGTTCATATCATACTTATTGAGCTTTAAACAAGTAGCCCGTTTAAAATAATAAACGAGACTTATTGAACTATTAAGAAGTGTTACTTGCGAGATGTATATTAAGTTAACAAATGAGTATTATCGATCATAGTTGATATATAATCAAATCAAGTTACGAGTATTATAGATCATAATTGATATATAGTCAAATTAAGTTACGAATAGTTTGTCGAAATTCAACATTATGCGCATGCAACAATCCTAAAATTAATCTAACAAAAAATAAGTTATTTTTTTATCTTAAGCATTAAAATAGAAAAAAGGAATTATAAATTGTTAAATAATTATTTTATTTTATAAAATGCGTCTCAGACTTCATTTGGACAGCTTTCTTATTGTTTTGCTTTTTAGAATGTAACTATAATTTTATTTGACCATTATTTTTTCACAATTTTAAATAAACTTTTATGTTAGGAATGTGTTTTGTATAGTAGCTTAAAAAAAAACATATTTTTATAGTAATTTTAAAAAATTGCTTTCTCCACATCAATTTGATAGCCACCTTTATAAAAAAAAAAATACAGTGGTCCCAAATGGACATTATTATTCACTTTATGATGGATTACAGGTAGATAATATCATTGTTGCGGGCTAGAATATACGCAGCAGTAGAGTTTGTAAATTAGTGTCTGAGCATTGTACGAGTATTCAGCACACAAACAGAAAAGAGAATGAACACCAGGATTTTTACGTGGAAAACCCAGAAGAGGGAAAAAACCACGGGGCCACGCCCAGATGAAATAATTCCACTAGTGTTTGTTTGAAGTACAAAGACCGATTCGTCTCATAAGTTGAGACAATCAGCTTCTAACAAAGTTACAAAGTTCTTCAAAATCCCGCCATTTTCCGAAAATCCGGCAGAGTTTCGGCGTATTCTGGCGGCGGGAAGAGCTCCGAAAGTGGTCGAGGAGGAGAGGATTCTCTCTTTCCCCTTTCTCTTCTTCATCCCTTCTTCTTCTCTCTCTTCCCTTGAGCCCCCTTTGTGAAAAATGAGGGCTCTATTTATAGTTTTTCTGGAGTGGCATGGCTCGTAAATGGTCGTGAGATCAGGGGCAAATAAGGAGTGGTCGAATGGACGGCCGATATGAATCCTACGACTGTGCACCGTTTGTTGGACATTTGAAGACCTTAGTGATGTCGGAATTCGGCGATCTTGGGCTCGTTGGATTTGTCTCATCGAGTCGCTCGATTCGAATATACGCTCGTTAAAATTGGAGATTGTTTGGTAACTCAAATTGTGGTTTGAAACTTCCAACAGCGCTTCGGGTCCTTGATTAGGACCCATTTGGGTTCGGATTGAGTTGAATTTGGTGTTGTTGGGTTTGTATTTCTGAGACGCTCAGTTTGAGTATAAGCTCGCTGAAATCGGAGTTCAAATGCTCTTAATTTTAAATTTTGAAGTTTCTGATTCGATTTTGCCTCGAGATTCGTGCTTGATCAAGATAATTCTTTGAGAATATATCAATCATAAACCTTATTATTATTCATAAATAAAATTAATATACTTTAAACCTTTCATATTGTATACAAATTAATACTATTTACGAAAATATAGCGCACATTAACATTCTTTTATATAGCATAAAAATAATAGTGTAAATCAGTTATCTTGAAGGGAAAGAATAGTGTTTTACCTTATGAAAAAATTAGATAAATATATTCTAATTTAAATTTAATCATAACAAAATTTAAGAAAATTTATATGCATATCACAAATTTTTTATATTATATATATTTAATGAAACACCCCAAAATCAATTTCAAAGAATTATCTATTTTGTCTCTTAATTAATCTATGAGAGTTACTAATTCATTTCAATAAATAAATGAACATATAATTATAAAGGCATGTAGTCATTCAATCAATATCAGTATGAACATGTAATTATAAAGTTATTTATTCATTTAATTAATATCAGTATGAACATGTCATTATAAAGGTATGTAACAATTAATATGAATAATGTTATATTATATAAGCAATGAAAACCCAAAGAAGAAATGGAGGCAAGATAATTCATAATCAGATATCACTAGCCGTATAAAGGGTCAATATATTTTGTCATTCCTAGACCCATCATTTACAAAATAGATATATATATATATACATATATATCATTTCATATAAATTAGTACACCTATCATTATCTTATGTATGTGTCTACATCATGCATGTATATCATGTCTTATATCCAATGTCAATACAATATCATGTATATAATATAATTTCGTATGTATCATATGTTAGTACATCATATAAATCATGCAATTCATAACATGTGATTTAGATATATTGTATTCCCTTCTATCAGTCTTATTATATACATATATTCATCATATCTTATATTATGTATATATCATGTCATTTATCATATATGCTCATGTTATATGTATATGTAAGCAATGTATATATGATAAGAAATCTGATTACCTGTGCTATGTTTTTTATATTCAATCTTGTAGGTCATCCCTTTAAGAATCAGTCTTAATTATATTAGTCTTATTTCCATAAATCAATTTAATATCACATATATAAGTCAAGTGGCTTTCATATAAGAAGTCATTACCTCTTGTTTGTCGGTGTATCATGTCATATTAGTCAATATCTTTATATCTCTTTTTTTGTATCATTTAGAATTATACCATAAACTTTAGTCAAAGGAAAGCCTACAGACCCAACCTCTTATTATAACCCCTCAATATCTAAAATTGAAAGAATTACATCTTTTTAACATTTTAACATTGACGAGTGCTAACAATTTTTTATAAACATCATAAAATAAAATATATTTATGTTCAACCAATATTTACACATTGATTCAAGCCCAAAATAATATATATATATAATAGCCATGATATTCAATAAAAATAACCTATCACTAAAAAAATATCATTGTTATAAAAGAAAGAAATACCATGATATACATAAAGAAAAACCTAAGCCTGCAGCTCAAATCCATCTCACTTTACTCCTTTCTTATCCTTACCTAAAAATATGCAAAAATTACATAATGAGCTATAAAACCCAAGAAGCTACTAATTTCTACAGCTAAAATCAATACACAAAACTAATCATTTCATGTGTATCATATATTGAGTTTGTATCAATAAATTATCAACCTTACTACGTATCAATCACGAGTCATTTATAAATCATCAATCATGAATCTATTATCATCAATCAATCAGTTAGTCTCATTAGACAACCAGTACTAAGTCAAGATAGAGCAGAGTATTCCCAACATAGAGTTTATACAAAATCATCGTATATCACATATCATGTATTTATCTATCCAGTGGCCAATCCAATTAGAATCAGTCTCATCGATAATCACAAATCTATCATCCATCAATATCTATTATATATCTTATTAATCATCTTTATCTATCATATCTATCATCTATCATCTGTCATAAATCATTTATCATCTATAAAGATTCATCACTCTCTACATGTCAGAGTAATTCAATCATTCAGTTTAAGGCTGTGGGCTCCAAAAATTTGTGTCATGGCCTCTCCGTGGCCCTTTCTTTTTCTTCCGAGTTGTTGAGCAGAGTTTTAATGTTTCAATTTAGAGGCAATTTTTTAGAAGGTGGAGTAGGTTTTGAATAAAACATGACCTAGAGATTTCACCAACATTTTATGAGGACTTTATGATTTGAGTTCAGGTTTCCTATAGGCACAAGTCCCTATAGTTAACTGCCCTTCCAAATAAAGAGACAGAACTTTCGATTAAGGCTAGACATTAAATAGATACATAGTATCTAGCATATAATAGCAGTAGGATTTGATATTTAAAAAATAAAATTTATATTACTGTGCACTTAAAGCGGATGGTGAGGGGAAATGATTATAAACCCAATCAAGATCCAATTATTCCATTTTCATGGGCCATTGTGGTCCCTAGTCTATTTGGTCAAAGGAGGTAGTTAACCCAACCTAACCGAAGGATCCTCGTTAGAAGTTATGGGTTGCATCGTCTAAGGGTATCTTATAGACATGAGATAAATGTTTGTATAATTGGGCATATTTTAGTCCACCTTAGATAGAAAAGGGCTTTGTGCCCTATCAGTCATACCCTACTGATTTATTACTAAATGATTTAGCACTGTTGGAGAACATATAGCCTCTAACCATGATCATAATTTAATGGTACCATTTGGTGTAAATCACCTGATAACAATTATTTACCTATGGTGCCATTTGGTGGTGAAATCACCGATTAGAGTGCACATGTCACATCCCTATAGATAAGAGATGGATTGAGAATGAATCCTAATAATATTCTCGATCAGACATTTGCTCTTTATAAGATAAAGTGATGTTCAAATTTATCCACCTCGGTAAACTATTGCAAATGATGGATTGAATTTGCTTTAAATTATTTAGATGATTAAATTTTAATTTTAAATATTAATTTTATCAATAGATGTTGGATTCTAAGTCTTTGATGGGTATTTGTGAATTAACCCCTTCAATTGAGATTTATATTCACACGATCATTATTAGAGTGATTTTATAATCACTCTATATGCTTATATTTTTTAAGAATTTTGGAGGTATTTTAAATATTTGGGGTTCCCTCCAATTGAGATTTTCTATCAACATGATCATAATCGGAGATTTAAGAGTATGATCATTTCATCGAATATTAAACCTTATCACAGAGGATCGAGTCAAGCTCCAAATTTTAGGAGTTGTCGTATACATATCGGAATCTAGAGTATGCATTTTAATGAATGAATTTTCTTTATAAAAGACCTTAAAGGTCTAATATAAACATATAGAATTTAAATATTCTGATTGATTTAAGGAGCACTAATCCTAAGAGTTTATATTTTTAGTAGTGAATATTTTTTATAATAAGCCTTAAAGGCCTAATATGAATATATAAAATTAAATACTCTTATTGGTGCTATGAATGTGCATTTATTCGATGATTCAAGCCATGTCAATTCCAATCCATTTAAAAAAAAGGATCGGACATGAACGTAAGTTCACTTTTGACCTACGCAACATCCTCAAATGTCACTTGTAAGCGTCACACTCGTCGGGGCCAATGCGGTATTTACTTTTTAGTGTATTTTACACAAATACACATTTATATGTGTATTTGTATTATTATTTGGTGTATAATTACATACTTTAAAACTTATTACTTTTCAATATGCTCAATATCCTTAGACATTATGTGTATGTGTCAAGATTATTATGTCGCATGCCGATATGTGCTTTTGAGTGCATTTCGCATTATGCATAGACATGTTTGCATAATGTGCATGAAGCACATGTATTATGATAATGTATTTGTATATTATGTAGGATACATGCATACTTCATTTGCACATGTATTCACATATTTGTATGCTCGTATATGCATTTATATGCATGATTACATATTTGCATATGCCTTTGCATATTTAGCATATATGCAAAATAAACTTATATTTGTATAACACACTCGTGCAATGCACCAACATATTTTAATCAATGCATTTGTATGATGTGATTGCACAAATCTTAATGCACTTACATAATGATATGATCATTAGTTTATGTATAAAGCGACTTCCATGATCAATGGCATATGTGTATGTTATGTAGTGCACTCTTATGATTGGTAGTATACATGTTTATGCCACTTGATGTATTTGTATAATACATTTATATGTTTTCAGTGCATACACATTATACAATAGGGGATTGTAAGTGAAACCCTTTGATAATTTTGACGTGTTACACGCACTTTAATGGAGGGTCGTACAACCTGTGACATGTAACAATGAACTATTTTATTTCTTTTCAAAGGCTGATGTTCATGGGATGTATGACATCTTCACAGGGTGCTTACAAGTCTCCTGACTTTAACAACTGACATGCAGGCTACATAAAGAACTTGTGACGTTTCCCATTTTATTATGAAGCATTTAGTTATAATAATTACCATGTATATGTGGAGAGTACTACATGTTAACCATTAATGTAAATACCTTTTCATAGGAAAAGTAGATAATTTTTATTTTTGCTCCTCCCCCTTTTAGGATAATTACTACCCATATTCAGGTATAGTTATGCTTGTATTTTACTCGTTGGTACATACTTGATGAATCCAAAATCAGAGCCTTGAAATGGCATCTTAATTTTATTGCACATGAAGCTTCCTACATTACACCTTTATATTTGTTGGTGGGTCCCTACACATGACTATTTTTTAGAACATAAATATGGAGTTATTCTTTTAGTTCAATACACACATTCCAACTTGTGAAGAATGTTTCTTAGAGGCTTGGGTGTGCAGAAGTCAAGAGCAAGGAGAGAAAAATTTGTTTCCTACTTGTTGGTGAGCAACTAGTTCTCTTATAAGTTTTATTTTGCAATGTTTTGATTTATAACTCATCTCTGCTTTTAATGTTTATAACCTAGGATGTTGTACATTTTATATTTTATTGACTTAGGAATTATGTTAGATTTTTAATTTCTTTAAATTCTTTTAAGTCGTATAATTTGGTGTAAATTTTGGCAACAATCCGACGTCGTAACCGTGTAACAAGCTACATCAGGTGTGTAAAGCCTTCCCGCCTTGCCAAGAAAAATAATCACGATAGGTGTCAATTGACACCACCGCGGCCAAAACTTTATTCCCCGTCTGCCAAGAAAGGCAATTATGGGTCTTCAAGCACTTGTTTATAAAGCATAGCATTTCCTTGCTTTTTAAGAAAAGCAATCAAGGGTACTTAATTTCATGCAAATAAAATTTTCTGCATGCTAAGAAAAATAGCCACAGGTTCTTATTTTCATGCAACAAATCTCACCACTTGTAGATAAAAACAATCACATGTACTTAGATAATGCATGCATATTTTCCCTTCTACTAAGAAAAGCATCACGGGTACTTAATTTCACTCATACAAATTTTTTGCATGCAAAGAAAAGATGGCACGTGCACACACATCATACATAGAAAATTATAAAATAGCTAGTGTTGGGGTTTATAACATAGCACCGGGGCAACTAAGGCGGAAACGGTAAATGGCGACAATGATGATGCACGATAGACCTACAACTCATGATGTAATTTTTTTATGTCATCATATATATATATATATATATATATATATATATATATATATATATATATATATATATATATATATATATATATATATATATATATATATATATATATATATATATATATATATATATATATATAGGGGGTAGATAGAGAAAGAGAGTGTATGAGATCTCTTTCTAGAAATAGAAAGAGAGGTAAATAAAAGATTTGATGGAAATAGTGTAGGAATGTTGTAGTGGTGAGGAGAGTGATGTTTAGAGAGGGAAAATTTCTATCTCTCTAATTTTAAAGAGAGAAAGAGAGGAATTTTTCTCTCTCTAAATTGAGGGAAAAGCATGAATGGGAGTGGGAGGAGGTGTTGGATGAGGTATTTGATGAAAATTTCATAGAATTATCTCTTTTTAGAGAGAGAAAATTCTCTCTCGCTAAAGAGAAAGTATATTGGGATGGGGTTTTTTAGTGGAGGATGTGTAGAGATATAGGGGAGTATTTTTTGTGAAGGGAGATAAGGAATTTAAGGGATAGATGTGGAGAAATTAAAAAAAAAAGGATTAAGATTAAGTTAGGTTTGAGAAGAAAATAATGGAGGAAGAAGAAGGTGAATGAGAAGAAGAAGAGTGGAAGAAGAAAAAAATATAAGAAAATGGTTTGGGGGAGGGGGTGAGGGGAGAGAAAGAAGAAGAAGAAGAAGATGATGATGATGATAATGACGATGAAAAAAAGAAGAAGAGGAAGAAGAAAAAGAAGAGAAGAGGAAGATGGTTACCTTGGATGGTGGTCGACGACTTGGAGTAGAGAGAGAGAGAGAGAGAGAGAGAGAGAGAGAGAGAGAGAGAGAGAGAGAGAGAGAGAGATGTACTTAGATTATGCAAGCATATTTTTCCTCCTACTAAGAAATGTAGTCACAAGTACTTAATTTCACTCATACAAATTTTTTGCATGCAAAGAAAGAAGCCACGGGCACACACATCATACATAGAAAATTATAAAATAGCTAGTGTTCGGGTTTATAACATAGCATCGGGGCAACCAAGGTGATAAACGGCGACAATGACGATGCACGACAGACCTACAACTCATGATGTAATTTTTTTATGTCATCATTTATTTATTTAACTATAGAGAAAGAGAGTGTACGAGATCTCTTTCTAGAAAGAGAAAAAGAGGTAAAGAATAGATTTGATGGAAATAGTGTAGCAATGTTGTAGTGGTGAGGAGAGTGATGTTTAGAGAGAGAAAATTTCCATCTCTCTAATTTTAAAGAGAGAAAGAGAGAGGAATTTTTCTCTCTAAATTGAGGGAAAATCATGAATGGGAGTGGGAGGAGGTGTTGGATGAGGTATTTGAAGAACATTTCATAGAATTATCTTTTTTTAGAGAGAGAAAATTAGCTAAAGAGAAAGTATGTTGGGATGGGGGTTTTTAGTGGAGGATGTGTAGAGATATAGGGGAGTATTTTTTGTGAAGGGAGATATGAAATTTGAGGAATAGATGTGGAGAAATAAAAAAAAAAGGATTAAGAATAAGTTGGGTTTGAGAAGAAAATAATGGAGGAGGAATAAGAAGGTGAATGAGAAGAAGAAGAGTGGAAGAAGAGGAAAAAGAGTGGAAGAATAAGAAAAAAATATAAGAAAATGGTTTTTTTTGGGGGGGGGGGGGGAGTGAGGGGGAGAGAAAGAAGAAGAAGAAAATGAGGATTATGACGATGAAAAAAAGAAGAAGAGGAAGAAGAAAAATAAGAGAAGAGGAAGATGGTTACCTTGGATGGTGGTCGACAGCTTGGAGTAGAGAGAGATAGATAGATAGATAGATAGATAGATAGAGAGAGAGAGAGAGAGAGAGAGAGAGAGAAAATAGGGGGGAGGCTTAGCTTGAGAGAGAGACGTCAAAGGGAGGGGGGTCAGTTAGAGTGATGAGGGACCGATTGGGTGAGTGGTTTAAGTGAGGGTTATGTAAGGGAGAGGTATTTTGGGTTTTTTTTTAATTTAAAGTTATATATTTTTTATTTTTTTTGTTATTATTTTTAACTTAATTTTTAAATTGAAAGTTTATATAATTTTCTTAATTAATCATGCATCGGCATGGTCGCATACGTCAATGTCGCCATTGCTCGTGCATGTCAATGCCACCTCACTTCGCGGTCGACTCAACACTAGTATTGAGGCCAACATAGGCCAGTATTATCTTTTAGTTTAAAGAAAGCCTGTTAGTCCACCCTTATGTATAAGGGTAACATGAACAAATTAAAAATAGATGCATAGTAGAGGTCACTTACATGATCTAAATACTTTTCTTAATTGAAGCGATGGATGATGAAGACCTGGAAGACATTTTTCTGTCTTCTCTTGCTTCTCTCCTCGATCCCTTCTCTTCTCCTTCACCTTTCTTTCCTTTCCAGTCAAGTGAATAAAATGAGGTGAAGGGATGGCTTGGTTAAAGAATATTTATATTAAATATATTAAAAATACTTTTTAGTGCTCAAAGCCATGAGACTCAAACCTTAGTGTCGTCATGTTACGTGATGATCTCAAAGTTAATGTAGAATAGAGATCCAATGCCGTGGTGGAGCTTTCCTGACACCACTGTGCTCGCAAGTATAGCACCGCATCACTTCAAAATTTTTAGATTTTCTTCACATAATTTATTTTTAGGAAATTTGGATTGTTACACATGTATATGATAGCATGTATCTTATCAACCTGAATCAGTCAATCATTTCCTGTAAGTCTTTCTTATTTTTATATATATTTCACATTATATAATGCATAATAGTAAATATCATATACACTCAATACAACTATCATTATACTCATCAATATACTTATAGTATGCCAAAAAAGCATGTTGGCATAAATAAACGGTAATTATTTGCATATCATGTATTCCATATCTAAATATAATATATTGATTTTTGATCATTTTATAATTAATATTATACTATACATTTCAATTAAAATGACATTTAAGTAAAATCATCTAGTGATAATATTGACTAGTCAAAGTGCTCATGATAATGATATCTACAACATATCCAAAGTTACAAAATGAAAAATCACTAAAATGAAAGATTTTATATTTTAATCAATTTTAGGAGTGATAAAATCCAAAAAATTGAATAATTAAAAATAAAAATAGAATTCGGGTTACATATCACGATCAAAATAATTATCCTAACTAGAGTGGTGGGCGGAAATAGCTTGAAATGAGCTTTCTCTCTCTCTCTCTCTCTCTCTCTCTCTCTCTCTCTCTCTCTCTCTCTCTCTCTCTCTTCTTCTTCTTCTTCTTCTTCTTCTTCTTCTTCTTCTTCCACGGCTCTCCCCTTTCTTCACGGCAAGGCATGCAAAATGAGGCAGGGGGTGGCTAGGGAAATGGGTTTAATGAAAAATATTTTTATATTTTTATAAAAAACAAATAAACATTTAGATCCAGTGTTGCGACACCCACGATCCTAGTGCCGCTACGCCCAATAATTTTTCAAAAAACCCAAGAGTTTGACATTGGGGTGCCGCCTATCCTGGTGCTGCAGTGCTCTCACATCTCAAATTTTAGAAGTTAGGGAAAATAAAATGAGAGTTATTACATCTAACATTTAAATATAAAAAATGTTAGTATTATTTTTTTGGCGGTGAGGGTTTGCTCTGCCCTAGCGTCATTTTGTGACGCTCTCCTCCCTCCTTTTTCGTGGCTGGCTCCGGCTCCTTGCCGGAGGCCAGGCTTGCTCTCGCTCTTTAATGGATCTTTCCATTTCTCTGAGCGACTTCCCCCCTCTACCTTCAACAATCTCTTATGTTCCTGTTTCTGCGACTCTCGATCGCTTGTGGTCTAACATTGCGGCAGCTCCGAAAGCTCCCATCTCTTCAATACCGATCTCTTTTTTGGATACTCCGGAAGAGATCATTCCTTTCAACAAGGAGAAAATTGCAGCTGCTGCGACTGAATGGGATCTTTGTCTGGTTGGTTACTCTCTTGGTAAGAGACCTTATTATGAATCCCTCCTTTCAACTACAAAACGTATTTGGAAGCTTAAAGGTAATTTTTAGCTCATAGCAGTCACCGATGGTTTTTTTCTGTTTAAATTCTCTATGGCGGAAGATTTAGACATGGTTTGCTCTAAAGGTGCTTGGTATTTTCTTGGAAAACCCTTTGTTTTTCAAAAATGGTCTCCTCTTTTCCAACCTACTAGGGAAAATTTCACTTCAGTTCCGATCTGGGTCAAGATTGTAGATCTTCCGCTGGTTTGCTGGAATTCTGAAGGTATTTTGCGTATTGCTTCAAAAATTGGTACTCCCATAGCGGTTTGACGCGCTCACTGTCGCAAAAACTAGACTTATGCTCATATTTGCATACAAGTCTCTGCCACCTCTAAGCTTCCAGATTTCATTCTGATTTTGTTAGAGGATAAAGTCATTCACCTAAAGGTGCTTTATGAGTGGAAACCAGAGCTGTGCTCTTTATGCAACTCTTTGGTTCATACTGTGGCTGACTGTCCCTCTAATCCTAACCCCAAACCAAAAACTATCCCTACCACTCGTGGTCGTAGCACTTCAAAACCTCCACGGAACAGGCAACATTCCCGTCCACCAGCTCTTAATGGAACTGCTCCTCTCACAGCTCCAACCACCCATCTCTTACAGGCTGCTTCTCAAAAAATTCCAAATTCCTCTTCTGTCAACCCTGCGTCTTCCTCTCAAAACACTGTCCAATCTCCTTCTAAACCTTCAACTTCTCTTATCCCTCCTCAAGTTGTTTTGGAGTCCTCTCTCCCTTTCGGTGTTGAACAACTTTCATCCTCCCATGCCCCCAGAATCATCGCTAAAGCGTCCACTGACCTCTTGGTTCATCATCCCTCCTTCAACTTAGACATTCCTAATTTGAATTCTCCTACAAAATCTTATTCTGCTCCTTCAGAGGATATTAAAGGAAAACTGTCTTCTAGTCCTAAACAGTCTAATAACAAATTTAGTACTCTTCAACACATTAATCCTGAACTTGACCTGATGTCTTCCGATACCTCATCCTTCTCTAATGGAGGCAAACCAGACACTTCCACCAGTAATACCAACAGCTCAGTGCAGAATAAATCAACTAGAGGGAGGGCAAAAAAGTCCGCTAACTCCAAATCCAAATGATCAGCCCCTCCATTGCCGCTTGGAATGTTAGAGGTTTCTCCTCCTCTGATAAAGTCAGATGCTGCAGGAGACTAGTTCAATCTCTGAGACTAGATTTATTTTGTATCCTGGAAAATAGGATTCACTTATCGGCACTTTCTGACTCTTTGTTTTTCAATAATCATTTGGTTTTTGATCAGGAGGATAGTTGCAACAACTTTCATTGTGCAATCTCTGGTAGAATTTGGATCAAGTGGGCTAAGGATAGGATTTCCTTTTCTCCATCTTTTTTCTCTTCTCAGATGATTGCTGGCATGGCTTTCTTTGGGAATTCTAAACCTTTTCTGCTGTCTGTGATCTATGCCTCCAATAGTGCGGAGGAAAGGAAGGTTTTATGGGAGGATATCAGGTCAATTGAGCCTATTGGGGATTGCCCTTAGATTCTTATGGGGGGACTTCAACTGTTGTAGGTTCCCATCTGAAAAATTTGGGGGGAATGCTTTACTTCAAAATCAAATTCATGATTTCAATGCTATTATTTTTAATATGAAGCTTAAAGACCTGGCATCTATGGGTCCTTCTTACACTTGGTTCAATCAAAGGCAAGACTCTCCTATTCATATCAAACTTGATCGTATGTTGGTTAATGATGGCTGGTTAACTGATTTCCCCAGCTCTTACTATCTTATCAAAAATCCTCTTTGCTCTGATCATTATCCAATTGTGCTTCATGAGGGGGCTAGGTCTTCTTCTCCTCACAGATTTCTTTACAAAAATTATTGGGCTAAAGTGGATCAATTATGGATGTCTTTGTTGTCCATATTCTCTTCCAAGTGTGCTGGTCATCCCTTGGTTGATCTTTGTCACAAACTAAAGTTGCTGAAGCTTTCTATTAAAGGATATAGTTGGGCAAATGCAAATTCCCTTGAGAATCATCTTAAGTTTCTTCATAAAAAGCAAGAGGTTTTACTAAATGTGCTTAGTAAGGATTGTAACTTACTGGAGGTTTCCAAGGCTCTCAAGGATACTAACATTCTCTTAGCGGAAGTTACTTCCAATTGGTCTTCTTGGGTTATGCAACGGGCCAAAGCTAAATGGTTAACCCATGGTGAAGATGACCTAAAGTTCCTTTCTCCAAAATTCACATTAGAGGAAATTACAAGAATATTGCCCTCTCCCTTCTTATGTCTACTGATTCATTGTCCTATCCTGATGCTGTTAAGAAGGTCACCAATCACTTTCAGAATACCTATAATGCCCAACCTTCTCAATTGGTTAACATTGACCTTTTTCCTTTAGGGAAATGTCTTGAATCTGAGCACATTAGCAGCCTTACTCTCCCTATATCTGATGTGGAAATTAAAAAGGTCATTTTTGCTGGAGCTTCTTTTGTGTCCCCTGGACCTGATGGTTATAACTTTGAGTTTTTTAAAAGTACTTGGATTGTTACTGGACCCACTGTTTGTAAAGCAATTAAAGCCTTCTCCATGATGTTTACATGCCACGGGTTGTCAAAAACATGGCCATCACGCTTATTCCTAAGAATAGCAATGCTTCTTCATTATCAGATTTCAGACATATTTCTTTGTGCAACACAATCTACAAAATCATTACTAAAATCATGGCTCTTCGCCTCAAGCACATTATGCCATATATCATCAGTGAAAATCAAACGGAGTTTATTCATAAGAGGGTATCCACTGACTGTATCATTCTAGCTAAGGAATTGCTTTATCACTCTAGGATTGATACCAAACTGAAAACTATGTGTGTTAAGCTTGACATTAAAAAGGCATTTGACTCTGTTTCAAGGGAATTCATCACTGCTAGGCTTATGCAAAAGGGATTTCCCACTCAATTCATAAGGTGGATTGAGGCTTGTATTAATGATGTTAACTTTTCCCTCTGTATTGATGGTGCTTTAGAAGGTTATTTTCCTTCTTCTGTGGGTCTTCGGCAAAGTTGCCCCCTCAGCCCCCTTCTTTTTGCTGTGGTCATGGATGCCTTTTCTTGTCTGTTGGATGATGATCTTTCTTTTATTGCCCCTCAAGTTGGTCAGGTTCGGATTTCTCACCTTCTCTACGCTGATGATGTGCTTATTTTCAGTAAGGCTGAGGCTGAAAATTGTAAAAGTATGGTTAAGATTTTGGATACTTTCAGTACTGCAACTGGGCTCTACATTAATTTCAGCAAAAGTTCTATCATCCTTCCCCCTGGTTGTCCTATTGCCAATGAGATATGTAACATTCTTAATATCCCTGCTTCCTCTAATATTATCAAATACCCACATTCCCATCTCGTGCAGGAACCTGAAGGTATCTGATTTCATGAATTTAATGGCGGTTGTGACTTTCAAATTATCTGGTTGGAAGGCTAAATGTATCTCTTTTGCTGGGAGGCTGCAATATCTTCGTTATACGATTTGGAGTACCATTGCCTACTGGATTAGAGGTTCGATTATACCAAAATCTATTTTAAAACAAATTGATAAAATCAGTGCTAAGTTTCTCTACTTTGGGGATATTACGGGGAGAAAAATGCATATGATATCTTGGAAAAATACTTGTAAGCCAAGACAGCATGGGGGCATTGGTTTACCTACCTTTCAAGCCTTACAATTTAGCTATCATTGTGCTCTTATTCTGAGGATTTTATAATTGCAATAACTTTTTTAGCTAAGTGGCTCTTGGCTAAATATACCTCTCCCTGGAAACCACCCTTTGCCAAAGCTTCCTCTTTTTGGAAAAGTCTGTGTAAGGTGGATGTTATTGCTAGGGATCAATTACAGTTTAATATTCGTTATCCCTCCCCCATTTCCTTGTTCTGGGACCATTGGTGTAATGGTCATTCGATTATGAACGTTCCTGAATTTGCCCTGCTACATGGCATCTTCCCTATCAACTCCAATATTGATGTTATTTTTAATGGTACTGGTTGGACTCTTCCTACAACTCTTAGTCCTGCCTCTGTGGGCTGTTTTAATCTCCTTCCTATTGACAATGATACTTGCTTATTCTGGATGGATGATTCGTCTAAAGGCTTAAGCAAATATATTAAATTTTTTTATAGACAGTTGCCTACTGTGAGTTGGCATCACATGGTTTGGCATAAAATATATGCCTTGCGTTATTCCTCTTACTGTTGGATGGCTATGCTGAACGGGTCGAAAACAGCTGATAATCTTTGTTTGAGAGGTCTTTCTGTTTCTGATGTTTGTGTGCTATGTCACGGTTGCTCTGAAAATGCTAGACTTTTGTTTTTTGAGTGTGACTTTTCTTTTGTTGTCATTACTAAGCTTATTCCTTTGCTGAACAGTCATCTCCTTAGACCGAATTTAAGCCAGGTTTTGGATACTATACTTATGACTGATGGGATGATGAAAAATTGGTATCTTCTGTTAATCTTTTGCTATGTTTACATGATTTGGAAAGAAAGAAATGCTAGGAGGTTTGATAATTCTCATTCCTCTGTTCTTACTGTTTCTCATAAGATCTGTATGGCTGTGTGTATGAAGATAGCTAAATGGAAAAATTCAGACCTTCTCTTACATCTGCTGTAACTCTCCATTGGATTCTCTCCTTCCCAGCTATCCTTGAACAGATTGCTAACTTGCTCTTCGCTAGAACAGATGGACATTTTGATCTTATGCTAAAAGGTGGTGGGGTATCTTTTGGGGGCAATGATGTCAGAATTGCTTATCCCCTTGGACGGCATATTTTTTGACCCGATTGCTATGCTTAACGACTATCAGTGCAACCAGGAGAATTTTCTCCTTGCAATTCACTTTACTGAGCCCTTACTTTTTGTTTTAGCTTCAGCTTGTAGTCTTCTTCTTTTTCCCTTTACAATTTTCAGTTTTCAGTAATCAGTTTTCTGTTTTCTGATTCTACACTTGTAACTTTTTTGTTTGATTAATGAAAGGGCTATGCCCATATTATTCCCAAAAAAAAAAAAAACATTTAAATATTTATAAATAAATTTTGCCATAAAATATATTTTAGCTTTCAAATAGTTTTGAATTTCTCAAATGATTCTAAGACTTAACATAGAAAATGACTTACTCTAGGAACTTAACACAAAAAAGTTTAATCGTAGGATTTTATTATGCTCACGAACTCAAGGGGGTGCCCACCTTAACATTCAAGAAGTGATGGTTTCTCATAATTTTTTTTTAAATTGTAATTTTGTGTCATAATTTTTTTTCAAAGATTTAACACCGCTAAACTTTTAAACATTCGTTGCATTGTTATTCTATAATGATTATAATTGTGATTGTCTAGTAGTTTAGCTACGAAAATACTTACATAATAGTTTAGGAATATTTTTTCATAATATAATTACAATAAAAACATATATCAACAAAAAATAGCACTATCCTTATATATAAAATATATCTTAATTTCTAAATATTTTTTTTTCCAAAAGAAAAAAAAAGAGTTGGAATATCTTGATCAAATTATGATGAAATTTTTTTTTTCTTTTTTAGATATATTTTGATGTTAAATATAACAAAATTTGTAATTTATTAATAAATTGTTATACATGGAGGATTTACATATTTAGTAATTAATAAAAAAACACACACACACGCCTTCGGGGCTTAAAATCAAGCTGGGATTCGAAGCAAAGATATGCGGCAATGACCGGCCACCCTCCTGCACCACCACCACCTGATCTCTTGGCCGTTATTCGACCCCCCGCCTTCCAGAAAATGACTTGCTTTTCTCCGATGGCACCCCCTTACCTTCCCTCTCTTCTCTTCAAAGCTTCCAAATCCACCTCCATTCGCAACCTTCCTTCTTATCTCGCTTCTCCCCTCTCTTTCCCTTTCCGTCATGGCCGCCATCTCTGAGAGTGACCATTTGTCATTCCAAGTAACTTTCTTTCATCTCTCTCTTCATTGTTATTTAGCAAATGGGAAAAGTTGTCATTTTTATTGGAGTAATTAGTTATGGTATTTGTAGGTTGGCTTTTTGGAAGCCTTGAAATGATGTTATTTTGTGATTGTAGAACTTTAGAAAGTTAGGAGAAAAGTGCTTTTGTTGTCACGTTTGATGTTAAATGGAAGTGAATAGGAGAAAATGATCTGTTTTTTTTAAGTTGTGCTTAGAGTCTTTCAATTGATAGCTATATTTTTACAGAGAATGAAGACAGAAAGTGTGAAGCAGATAAGACAAGAGCTTGAAGAAGAGGTATCCTCAACATTTTTCTTTTTATTTCTATTTAATTTTGATAGATCCTAAGCTTGTAATTCATGCTAGGGTTATGATATTTTGGCCATATTGTCCGGGCCAGCCAAATAGGAACAAGTGGGTAGCGTATATGGGTGTGTTCAAGAATTTGAAATTAAATTTACTCTTATGTCCAAAGAAATAACAAGTGGAACTCACTTTCTTATTTATAAAATTGTGATCAGGCCATATTCAGTCACAAAAAACACATTTCCCATTAGTGCCTCCTAGTCTGGTTTCTTTTTTTTACAACGGGATATCCCCCGTTGTCACCCTCAAAAGTGCGCTTGACGGTGTGACTAATCCTCGGCTAACCTAGAAGAGGCACCCACCCTAGAAATCTTCTGTCCCGTACTTGATTGAGCCCAATTTAAGAGGCGTTGCCGCTCGAGGGGAATCGAGCACGGGTTGGGGGTTCTCAACCGTACTCGTCTATCAACCAAGCTAGTGGGTAGTCTGGTTTCTAAAAATCTGAGAAATTGTTGCAAAGATTTTGTGCCTTGGTGGCACTCACTAATCCCAATTCTTCAAACCCCTAATGAAAGAGAAGAGTATCGGGATCATATTTTATATTGTTGTTGTTATTATTACTGTGATTATTGTCCTTAGCTTTATCATGCTTTTGTGCTTAAGCTAAACATAGAGGATTAGTTTCTCTTGTCTATGTTCATGGAAATTTTCTTTTTCTTAATTGGAAAATAGAGAATGGAATTTTTCTTTATCTTCTTTGGAAAAACATAATTAATGTTTTCTTCATGGAAATTTTCTATATTATACATTGACAGGTAAGAAAGCTTCAAAAAATGCTTATTGATGAGGAAAGAGTGCATGAAATTTTGCAACGTGCACAGCTTCCAAATTGTATTCCATCTAACATCCATTTTCCAAACTTTCTACCAAAAGAGGTGAGCATGCTTCTGCTCTGAAGCAGTTTAAGTAACAGATTTCATATAAGTTGGATGTAGTGCTTTAAGCTGCCACTAAAGGATGTAAAATCATTCAAATGTTAAATATCAAAGAAGTGGATTTATGATGTAATGGCGGCAGTCGCCGGCTAATTGGTAGTAGTGGCCTGCTATGTGATTATAGCAATGGTGACGACAACCAGTGGTAGCAATTAATTAGTTGTGATAGTTGTGAGAGATTATTGTGTGCAAACACCGGACGGGAAAGTACCGTCCGGATTTCTCTCTGTTTATAGTAAAAGCACAGTCAAAGAGCAGTTACTGTAGCAGCTGCATTTTGACTGTGATTTTATTGTAGACAGGGAGAAATATGCACGGTTCTCTCCATCCGGTCTCCGCAAACAATAAAAGGTCGATAAGTGTTTTTAAAAATACGTACAACGCCTCAAAATTATGGAATGTTTTTAAGAATAAATTGATTTTTTTAAAAATAAAAAATGAAAATAGTTTTAAAAACACACAAAACAAACTTGCTTTATAAAAAATAAAAAAAATTAAAGTGATTCCAAACATGCTGTGACCTAATGGTTAAGGGGCCACTACTGGTATGTTATGAACTTAAATCATATTTTCATTATAGACGTGGGACTATTTTAGTGATTTATCTCAACAATCTCCCCATTAAATGAGAGTTTTCTATGTCAGCCCCTTAAACGTGATGCTTTAGTTTGTTCCAAAAAGACTACGAAGCAAGTAACGTGATAGGACAGACACCATTACTCTTTTACAGTCTTGAATCAATTCCATGTTATTTTCCTATCATTCTGCAGATTGGTTCTCGCCAATTGCGTGCAAATCTCTTGTTAATTTCTTGATTTATTCCTTCAAGTAAAAGGTTTTTCAAACTTCATTAAGCATAAGAAATGACTTCTTTCTTTTTCTCAATGAGCAAATAGCTAAAAATGAGTTTCTGCTAACAGGTAAGTTTTTAACTCGACTCATTAAGCTCCAAACACTTTGAGTGTTTCCTTCATTGTAAAAAGTAGCTCATGTGCTTTAAAGCACAAAATATTAGACTTAAGCTTCATTTGAGACAACTTTCTAAAAAATAGTTTTAGAAAACAGTAAAAAAGCTATCCCAAACAAAGCCTTAAAGTCATTTTATCACTTTTAAGTAACAGTAATAATGAATTTCACTTCTTTGGCATTTTTCTGTGCAACAAATAAACCTGTTTAGAGTGGCGATCTTCAGGCAAAGGAGCTCTTAGCAGAACTTATCGTTCTTGAAGAAGAGATAGCTCGGCTAGAAGGTGAAATAAGTAAAATTCAACATAGTATAAGCAGTGCAGAGGAATCACGGTTTCAAGATTCAAAAAGGTACAATCAATACATGCATGAAAGCACAGGTTTGATTGCATCTTCCAATCGTCCATCAACTTCTCCTACGCAAATACTGAGTAATGTGTTTGAGGAGAAGGTGGCATTTGAAAGGAAACCCATGTTCATGTTCTTCATAAATCAAGCAATAAAAGGAGCCTGCTTTAACGATGGTTTTGCTAGCAATGGAGACTCATTAGAGATAGCTAGCAAGATGGAAAGGCAAAAAATGGCAAACAATCGAGAGAGAATTCCAAGGAAAAGTGAGATAATTGAGCAGCAGCATTCACAAAAGAAGCCCCCAAGGCATCCATCTCCTAGAGTGAGTAATGTTATTTTTTTCTTAAGAAAAAAAAAATCTTTCTGTAGATTCTCTTTTGAGATCACTAAATTGCTTTGCTTCCTATAATTTTTGTGTTGAAATATCTTAACTATAAGTTCATTTTAATAGGTCAAAGGGAAAGTTTATAATTGATTTGCTTAAGCAATCATGGGCTTTGTTGTTCTTTAATCAGCATTAAATGATAGTTAATGATAATTTAAATTGTTAAGCAAAGAACCTTCATCCCTTTAAAAAACAAAACTAACCACTCATCTGTTTTAGCATTCTGTTATTGGAGAAATTATTCTGTGCGGATGCCGAACGCCGTCTGGAGACGTTAGAATGTGCCACGCCACCCCTTCGCTCGGTACGGTACTGTTTGGTACCATTGACGTGACACATTCTGGTTGATCTCCGGATAACATTTTGCGTTCGGCCTCCGCACATAAAAATTTCTCCTACTATTTGCCAGTAGACCTCAGACATCTTGCAATCCGCTAGATATATATAAATCTTTCTGAGGATACCAATCACACACTACATATATAAATTGAAATTGTTATTTAATTTTTACTTTTCATCCAAATACTTGTGATGTGATTGATTACTCCGGGCTTTTTTCATCCAGAATTCAGATTCTAACGTTGAAATTTTTCACAAACTGCTAAGTTCAAGCCCATTGGACAAAAATGGCCAGAAATGGCAACCAAACAAGTTATCAGAGGAAATTTTGAAATGTCTTATATGCATTTTCTTGAGGCTGATGAGAACATCTCGTCCAATGGAGCTTGAAAAGTTAAACAAAACATCAAGATCCAGCAACTCGATTTCAAGAACAAAGAGCTCTAGAATGGTCAGCAGCTTAAATTTAAACTCAAGCCCCAACATACACAGACAGACAGTTCAAAAGGATCCATATGGAATATTTCAGGTACAGGATTCCTTGGTAAGAGATATTGGTCCTTACAAGAACCTTGTTAGGTTTGGATCAAGTTCCCTGGACCTGAAATGCATTTTTAATTGTCTTCCCCTGCTAAACAAACTAAGGTTAGTAAGGTAACTGAGGATTCATTCTTGATCGAGTAGGATTTGATAGCATAAGATTTTGACTTCATTTGGGACGGCTTTTTTGCTGCTCCTTAAAACAACTTTCTAATATAAAAATTAAAATTTTTGTACTTGAAAGCTGCTTTAAGTAGCAATAAAAAACCGTCCCAAACGAACCCTTTATTGAAGGCTGAATGTAACTTGTTGAAAAGGTTTATTTATTTCATATTTAATCCCTGTCAGGAATCTGATGAACAATTTGCATGAGGTGAACCTTAAAACTCTGACTCACCCGCAGAAGTTGGCCTTCTGGATCAATACTCATAATATTTGTCTCATGCATGTACTGTATGATAACAATTTTTTTCATTTCTAGTTTTTTTCGCTTACATGATTTAGGCTTCATTTGGGACGACTTTAATTTTTGTACTAAGAAGCTGCTTTAAAAAGCAAAAAAAAAGCCGTCCCAAACGAAACCTTAAGCTTTCTGATAATTCCTAATCTGAACTATTGCGACTTGTCAGGGCTTTCTGGAGCATGGCTTGCCTTCAAATCCTGAAAAAATTCTTGGCTTAAGAAATAAGGTGATGAATCACCTTCTTCAGCTGAAAATTGCTATTGTTTACTACTCTAATCATTTACAGATACTTTATGTTAATGTAGGCTGTACTTAACATAGGCGGCAATATGTTAAATGCCTTAACAATTGAGAATTTTATTCTAAAGCAGCCATCAAATACAAAAGATGTGAGTTCATTGCAAGTAATTACTGTTTCTTCTAGTTTATTTTATATCATTGCAGTTAAAATTATTCTCTAGCTTTCCTTCACTACCAAAAAAACAGTATTTTTCACGTCGCTTATTAGAAGCGGTTTATGTGGGTTTTTATGTTTCGGTTTAGTTAATGCTGTGGTTTCGTATTAAAAAAAAAAATTTGGACTTTAGTAGCAGTTATACTAGTATCCAGAATTGTGGTGGTTAAAGCCGTCACATTAATCGAAATATATTTTCCTTGAGAGTATTTGTGGCGGTTATAACCGGCACAATTATGGAGTTTTGTACCGGTTATAGCCGCTGCTAAAATAAGCACTTCGTAAAATCTACCCCGTCGGTCCTTTAACCATTGCAGAATGTCGTTGCAGTGCATTGCAATTACAGCGGGAGTGTAGCGGTTTTAAAACCGATGCAATGAAAATTTTGGTGGTTATAACTGCTGGAATAGGTCAAAAATTGTGCTGCGATAGCCTTATTTTTTGATAGTGCTTACAGGCTCACGGGGAGAGTGATAAAGATGTCAAAGAAGATGCAATTAGAATTATGTATGGTTTGGATCTGGCAGAACCAAATGTTCAATTTGCTTTATGTTTTGGAAACAGATCTTCTCCAGCTGTTAGTATTCCAAATTTCTATCAGTTCCTAGTTATTTCTTATGCATGAAAATACATGAAGAAGCTGTGAACTTTTTGTTCAGGTGAAGATTTACACATCTGATGGTGTTTCAGCTGAGCTAGAGAAATCCAAACTTGAATACTTACAGGCTTCGATTGTGGTGACCACCTCTAGAAAGATAAAGATCCCAAAGCTTTTATTTTCAAACATGTCTGAGGATTTGGAGTCATTGCTGGAGTGGATTTGCAATCAATTGCCTACTTCAGGGACTTTGAGGAAATCTATTACTGATTTTATTAGAGGCCAGAGCAGTGGGAAGATATCAGATATTGTGGATATATTGCCTTGGGATTTTGAGTTCCAATACTTGCTGCCTATCTAACTTTGTAGATCTGTTTTTCTTCTTTTTTTTCCTTACTATTTTTTGGTGAGAAAGTGATCTAGTATGATATATGAAGATATAGAAGAAATGGATACTTGAAGCATTTTTCGCCCATATTTTGGTTGGGGAGGGCAAATATTTTTATGTGTATTTGAGGAATATTTCAAGTGCTTTGTAATAGCAATGATGTTGGTCTTAACAGATTCTATCTTAAGTGCTAATAGTTTGTCATATTCATTGGGATATGCTATTGTAGCTTGAATGATGTTAGTCAATTGTGGCTTGTTCAAATGATGCATTTTAGTTTCGTTTGGGATAATTTTCTTACTGTTTCTTAAAGTAACTTTATAGTATAAAAATTTTAATTTTGGTACTAGAAAATTGTTTAAGAAGCAGAAAAAAAATCGTTCCAAACGAAACCTGAATGTATTGAAAGCATCTATTTTATGGTAATTTTAGGCGCTTAAGCTTCTTGTCGATTGTATTTTTCATATTTTTATACGAATGAAAATTTCTCATCAATATGTTTCGGGATTTTGAAATTATATTTCAATTCAAATTAATTATTTTTTTTGGGAGATAAAATAGAATAATTAGTCTTTATTTTGATTTTTTTTTTGGTTCTTTGATTTTAAAAACAGTTTGAGTTGATCTGAAAATATATTTTAGCTTTTTTATTTGTTTTCAAAGTAATATTTTGGATTTCAACAATTAAGGCTTTGTTTAGAATAGCCTTCTTATTGTTTTCTGAAGTAGTATTTTATAACAAATTTTAGTTCAAAAAAATTTTGTACAAAAAAGTTATTTTAGAAAACAGTAAGAAAATTGTTCCAAATGAAGCTTAAGATTTAAAATTGCATCAAATGAAAACATGGAAAGTACTTAACAAATAGATGAAACAATAAAATTGTAATATGTAAAGTTAATAAATTTATATAAATTAAATCAAATTAAAAGTTAATAAATCAATCATAAGATTGAGGTTTGTTTGGTACTTTTAAGTTCTAAATTGTGCATATTGTTTGTCCCTATCTTGGAAGTTAAGCACCTCTTTTATTCCAAGTGCTCTTAAGTTTTATTTTAGTTAAGCTCATTAAAACTCTAGATTAAGGCTTCGTTTGGGACGGCTTTTTTACTATTTATAAAACGGAGTTTTAATACAAAATTTTTTATTGTTGTACTAAAACTCCGTTTTAGAAAGCAATAAAAAAGCTGTCCCAAACGAAGCCTAAAAGTTCAAAGACTTTCCTTCATTATGATAAACACAAAATAACTATATATAATTAACTTGATATTAAGAATTTAATTTAAGATTAATTAATATTTTTTTAAGGTAACTAAGGTTATATTAATCCTTTTCATTATTATTACTGTGGCTATTAAAATGAGATCTTTTTGTCTTGGGCTCGATCTTGACACCAACCCATAATGATCAAAGTCGAATCGTGAGATTATTAATGAAGTAAATTCAATGAAACAACAATTAGTATTGCAGAGAATTGCGGACATAAATTAGAAAGTCTTAACCAATTCGAGAGATCATTCGATGTAGTTGAAATAATCGAATCTCATGATAAAAAATATTAATTATGATTAATAACATGTAAAAAAAACTTATTAAATAATATAACACATAGTGCTCACTAATTTGAGACTAAATAATCAAGATAAAATTCTCAAATTTATAACACATACACTATATATTTTTACTCATATATTTTAATTGATGTTTTATAATGCGAATTATATTTAATAATATTTAAAATTTCATCTATTTTTATTTATTGAATTATAAAATAAAAAAAATAATATTTTTTTAATTTTATATTATAAATATTCTAACATGAATTTTTAGATAAAATATTAATGTTTGAATTTTGTATATAATATATAAGTATAAATTATCTTTTAATATATTATATATATTAATAATGAGTTTTATTAAATTTATAAACTTATATGTAAACTAATTTTTTATTAAATATGAATTAAACTTAATGATTGAATATATTTAAATTTAAATTTATTATATATATTATTTAGGTATAAATTTTATTTATTTTATAATATTAAATTTATGTTTTTATATAAATATTACATCTTTATTATATTATTTAATAATTTTAATATTTATTAAATTACAACCAAATCTTTAAACTTTTTTTTTTTCTGATCAGATTTTTACAATGGTGAGAAAAAATATAATCATAAAAGGCCATTTATTTTTTTGAAGCAAAATTAAATAAATTAAATTTAAATTAAATTGAAGGTCCGACCAGATCACCTTTTAAAGCATTACTCAGCCGCACCTATCAGGACAAAAAAAACAAACAGGAGGCAGTTCCTCTCACCCGCGGCACTACTTCTTAATATTTCACATATCGTACCAACGAATCAGCATACTCCCCAATCGTACTCCTCCGTATTTTTCTTCATTTTTAACTTGTTCTGGCAGACCACGGGAACCCGGTTCCCGCCGCTTCAGGCATACGTATAACGGCGTGACGGCGTCCCCGCCACGCGGTCTACGAGAAAGCGATAACCGTCCACGTCCCACTCGCAACGCTGATTCGGACCCCATGCCAGAAATTCCAATCCAGTTTTCCACTCTCCCTGGCGTCCGCTTCTGCTACAAAGCAGAAGGTTCCTCCGCTCGCTGGCAGCGTATTCCTTCTTTTCTTTTCTTTTCGTCTTCCCTCCGCTGCTTTTGGAGGTAGCTCGCCGGAGTGTTTTTGCTGTTTAAGGTACGTCTTGCTTTTATTCTTCTCGCAGTTATTCGGCTTCTTGTTGAATTCGAGGCTTTTCCGTGTTAAGATTCTCTGGGCTATTTGTATGCCAGCTTGGCTTTTTTCTGCCTGCTCTTTTGAATAGTGTGGAGAAGTCCAAGCTCTTGCCCCTCTTTTCGTCTCTCACTCTCTTCTTCTTCTTCTTCATTGTAATTATCTTGTTCTTTCATAAACCGGGTATAAGAATGCTTAATCAATCCTCGTTTTGACAAGCATTCGTCATTTCAATGCTATTATAGTTTCTCTTCTTTCCAATTTGAATGAAGATGAATGCTGGAGGTTGATTAGGATCACGGTGTGGATTTGTAGTATGTTATGTTGCTATTTTTGTGGGCGATACTATGAATGAGGATTTGATTCATGTTAATGTTTCGTTTTGTGGTGAGAACATTGATTTGGATTTGTTAAGTCTGTTATTTTTTGTTGATTGATTTTTGCATCGCTATATTCAAGAAATATCTACGAGTTAATTGTTAAAGTGGACAAATCTTGGCCTATGAAGTTCTAGATTAACATTGGCAATGCCGTGCAATAGTAACTCCGTCCATGCCGCGAGTAAAATTTTTTGTCTTTTATTTTTCTGTTTATGGTTGTTAATTGTTGAACAGATTAGGTTATTGCTTTAGCGTGTCTTATTTTGCGCCTTACCTTGTAATCATTCTTTTTTCTAGCGTGTGACATTTTTGTCTGGGTAATGTTGGAAATTGGCCTTGCTGAGAGCAAAGAATCATCGCTAGAATCCGCATTGGGGGACAATTGTGTAAATCCAATCAACGATGTGAACCATACATTGTACAATCTTATTCCGGTAAGTTTCAATTTAGCGGCAACAGATGAGAGAAATCTTGCTTTAAGAAACATTTGTTCTTTTGGTGAAGTTATTATTGTTTACATTGCCATCTCATTATGGGAAAACATTTAAAAGAAAAAAAAATGGTCAATTAGCTATGGGCCTAAAAAAAGGGTGCAGCTGCAAATCCCTGATCAAGCCCTTTTCATCATTATGAGAGTTGTTTTGTGATTGTTCTAAGATTATTAGCTTTCCTGATTTTGCTATTTCAGAATTGATTTGTTCGTTAAACAATCAATAAAAAAGCTATTGCATTTTAGTCCTATTATGGTCCTATTTACTATGTTGTTTCTTGGTTTTCACTCTTGTTGCTGTTGGGTCCTACTATTTTTAGAAATATACCACATGTCCCGCTTGTAGCAATGCCGTTAACCCACGCTAAATATTTTAAATGCCCTTGGTGAAACTCATCCTCAATTATTATTGTAATTTGAATGCATGATTGCTTTATTTGAGCATTTATGTCATACCTTTTAACTTAAAATTTTTGTTAAATGAATAGAATTTTTAGAATTGACATTTTATTGTTTTTTTCCTTTTATGTATATATCAATTAGTTGCATTTTTAAGTATTGCATGTACCTTGAATAAAATGACAATAATTACTCTTTATTAGTATAAGATTAAATTCTCCTCTTTGAGTTTGATTTTTAATATCGCCTAATAATGAATCAATATTGTCTTCTGTATTAGCTTGGTGGGATATACAAACCTTGAAACTAAGTCACCAAAATATGCAAAACAATCAAGCTAAAACTTCATTCTATCATGCTGTGTGCCTAAGAAGTAGAGTTTAAGGAACTAAACCTTCAACCACATCCACAACCACAACTATTTCATGTGAAACAAGTGCTTGAGTATAGAACAATTGTAGCTATCATCTCCAATCCTTGTTAAGATGCCTCTAATAAAACTCTTGAATTTTATTTTCTTGGTCACTTTTATAAACTTAACAGCATTTTTACTACTTTATGAAATACAACCATATTGTTGTGACATCGGCGACGATGGCGACGCGGTGACAGACAAGAACGCGAGAGCTGTTGGAATCGCGGTAGCTCAAACAAACCCAAGACTTGCTTCTTGGGAGGGTATTACCACCTGAAAATAATTAGGATACATAACAAAAAAAAAACAAACAAACAAAGTAAATACTCAAATCTTATTCATCTCTAAAAATATCCCCCATTGCAAGTATTGACTATGTATTTATAGATAAATGTAGCAATATAATAGGCTACACTCTGTAGAAGAAAGCTCTATTCCTATACAACCATATAAACTATCAAATGGAATTAAGCTAGCTTGAAGTTAACATGTTTTAAGCAGCTCAACTCCGGTGTCATTATCGGGGTAGGAGGAACTTCAGGCTCATAAGAAGATATCCGGTTGGCCGCATTAAGGAGGCGGATTTGGTTGGCTAAACTGGTCAAGATAGGTCCACCCGACATTAATTTGCCTACTAATCTTCAATCTCTCAAGAGTAGCATAAGTAGATGGAATACTTGCGATTGTGAATGCATCTAGGACCATCTGTGTTTCTTTCAGAGTCTTCTCATTCCATAAATTTATAGGCTTTGTCAAGAACTTGACATCCTTGCTCGGTACTCCTACAAGCACAGCAACACCCCAACCCTCATTAACATATTCAAATGCAGAAATCATGGCATCAACATTTCTTGTGCATTCAACACTTTAGTCGACTCCACCATTATTCTTTTCTACAATGATCTCTTGAATTGGCTTATCATCAGTATTCACAGGCGTATCAAAACCAAACACTCCGCCAAATATGTTGTCCTCATACACGTCATACACGGGCTCATTATAAAGAGGCAAAGATGACAATTTCGGCAACAGATTTTCAAATTCTTCGAAGATGAACTTGATCGAGGGTGGGGTGGTATACTGACGAGGTGGTCTTTCAAATGCATCTTCATGGGTAGAAGAGATTTGATCATCTGAGATGCCCTTGTCATCGTCATTATTTCGCAAGGATTTAGTTAGAGCGAGAGATCTTGAAGCCGTCGTGGCATCATACTTGCTCCAAGCACCATTAAAGTCTTGGCCAAGGGTTCTCAAGTTTTTCCTTCGTTCAATCCTTGACAATCGTAGTTTGAGTCAGACAACTTTTTGTAGAAGATCTTCAATTTCTGCTTCTTAACGTGATCCCTACAATGTCCATTGAGAAGGTATCTTTTTTCGTTCTTCAAGAATAGAAATTAATATGGAGTCTTGTAGGTTGTATTAGGCTCAATCTGACGCCAAGGTGAACTTTGTCTCAGTCACCCTCAACCTACGGTCCTAGGACTTGCTCACCTCCAATTTTCTTGAACTTAGAAACCAATTTCCATGGCAGAGGAGGAATCTTTAGCTGTTGCAGAGTTCGTTGGTTGCGAGGGAGAAGAGGCTTCACTGTCGGTGAAGGAAACAAATAAGGCCGATTCGCCACTGAATCAGTTCCGCCATCTAGGCCTTTTCGCCACCAAAGGCGATTTGCCACCGAAGAATAGGGTGGGATGTTTGGACGGATTTTAGGCAGTAGCAAGAATCTGGTGATTAAAAGCTCTTATAAATTGCTGTCTTGAAGTCTGCACACAAGACCAATCTCCAGAGAACATAAGCTCCAAAGCTATGTCACATCGATACGGATATGACGACACGGATACGACACAATACATATACGGGACACACCAACTTTTAAAAATGCAGGATACGGGTACGACGTGGCTACGACATTATAATTTATAAATCATACATAAAAATTAAGAAATTAATCAAAGCATAATATTTGAAATTACAAAAAAAAATGAAAACAACATCATTTGTAGCATTTTAGCTCATAATATTAAAATATAAGTAAGCATTAAATGTTTAGTACAACAACAAAAGCATAAATATAAATTGTTTAGCACATGAAGTTTCAACTATTCAATAGAAGGAATAATATGATTAGCTTCTTCAGTGGTTTGTCTTTGAACTTCTATATCATCTTCAATAAATATCATAGCTTCTAATTCAGTCTCATCAAGTGAAAGATAAGCAATTTCTAATATTCCCATATCATTAAGAGTCTCAAATTCATTTCAGAAATGAGAGAACCTTACTCGCAGCTGCGGAAGTAAATAAGACGCGTCTTTTCTTCAGATTTCTTTTTTTTCTTCAATGGACATGCGTATCGTATACGTGTGTTCTTTTGAAATTAAATAGTATCTTAATTGGATACGGCTTTGTCGTATTCGTGTATCGGTGTATTGGATACAACACGCCTTCATAAATAAGTGTATCAGTGCAACATAGTTCCAAAGAAATCTCCAGAGAATGAACAGATAAGAACAAAGAAACACACAAGAACAAAGAGAAGGTGGGTTGCAGATGATGCCAATCCAGCGACTTGAAGCTTGGCGACCACTGGTTTTCCCTATCCAGAGTTCCTTGGACATGTCTTCAACTTTCTTCGCCGGGCTTCACCACATGATAAAATCTCGGGATATAGAGGGCAGAGGTAGAGAACAGGGAAAAACACGAAACAGTGCACAAATCAATCAACAGGGAAAAACACGAAACAATGCACAAATCAATCATCCAAGAAGCAAGATCCCCATCGAAAGAACAAAGGAAAGTGGCTGGAAATTTTGGAACCAGATTTGGCTCTGATACCAAATGACGGTGGTGGCGCGGCGACGGACAAGAATGCGAGAGATGTCGGAATCAGGCAGCTCAAACAAACCCAAGACTTGCTTCTTGGGAGGATATCACCACCTGAAAATAATCAGGATACAGAACCAAAAAAAAAGAGTAAATACTCAAATCTTATTCATCTCTAAAACTTTCCTCTATTACATATATTGGCTATGTATTTATAGATAAATGTAGCAATATAATAGGCTACAATTAGTAGAAGAAAACTATATTCTTACACATCTATATAAAATGAATCCATTTGGCAGTTTATATGGTTGTGTAGGAATAGATTAAAATAATAATATATGATTGTCAATAGGAAGAACTCAATTGCTGTAAGTCTCAATTTGAAAGTGAAGTGAGGAAAAAATTATTGAGATAATTAATTTTGAAATAAGAATATTTAACTTATAATTATATTAAAATTTAACAGTTGATGTCATAATTGTAATTATGATATGACAAATTAGAAGCATCCAATGTTATATAGATGATGTCTAACGCATTTAATGTTGTCTTTAACAATATAAAATTAATGCAATACTATCTTGACGACATTTAATTTTATAAAGTTGATTAGCAATAATTGATGCAACTTTGCAACAATGAAGGATTCAAATCGTTGAGCTAAGGCAATGCACTAAAGATAATAAGAGTTCTTCTGAAAAGATTAGACAAGAGATACTTATATGTTAATGCAAAATTTATTCAAATTTAATGGATAGTGTAGTTTTAAGATAACTTTACATATTCATATAATTGTGTATGTGACTTTAAGTTGCATTAAAGAGGACTTGGAATTTGAAAGAGTGAAAATACTCAAAAGAGAAGTGGGTGATTACATTGTTTTATAGCAATTTCAATTCCTTTTGCTCATTTTAATTATTAAATATTGTATCATGCATATGTATTTTTTTATATTAATTTTCTGATAAGCATTTAATTGAGTACGACTAAGTAATCAAAGCTGATATATATGTTTGTGGAAAATGATTGCATTGATTAATAAGTATATATAATAGAAATGAAATAAATAAAAAGAATTGTAAAATGTTCACAACGAAAAATATTAAAAGGGAAAAGGTGCATGCATGTAATTATAGGAGTTCAACTTTTTATGGTACTAGCTAGGGATGCAACGACCCGTGCACGTTAAATGGAAATAGAAATGAAAATTGGAATGACGCTTACAAATTTATAAAATAAAAACAAATTATAAACTTGTATTCCATCACTTGAGAAGAAATATACAATTGGCGTCGAACTTGCGGAGAGAAGAAAGAGGTAAGAAGTCGAGACGAAAGAGAGGACCAAGCTCGCAAGCTTTCCTAAGGAGGAGAGAAAGAAGTGGAACAAGCTCTCAAACTTTTCCAAGAAAAACCCTCAAGTTTTTGGCTCAAAAAATCTCATCATAAGCTCTCTTTTTTTAATAATACAAAACATCTAATATTTATAGGAGAAAAGGGGTAGCCAAACAACCCAAAATACACTTAATTAAGTCATTAAAACAAGGGAAAACAAAAGTTCAAAAGTCTATCTAGAAACAACACTCAAACAGTCACAAAGGGGGCCAGCATTCACTCCAGAACAACACCCGAAAAGCCACACAGGAAACTGCGAAAAGCGACCACGGGACAGGCAGCCAGGGGAGGAATCGAAGGGGCAGCATAGGGAATCAGAACCAGCAACCAGGGAGATCGGAACAGGCCACGGGAAGGAGAACCAGGGGAGAAAATCAAATGGCCAAAGGCTAGGGGGAATGAACCAAATAAATCCTCATTTTATGAGCTAAAAAGGAAGTAAACTACCCATAAAATAAGATGAAAAACAGTAGCTCAAGCATTAATGAGCTGATTTTAGAAGTGCACCAAAAATTAAAACCCAAAATATTTTAACCCCCCTTTTGCTTACATCAATTCTTCCCTGGTTGAAAGAACTCATCTCTTGATGATGCTTGAGTTTGCTCTGAAGGCGTCACATCTAGTTCTTGAATTTTGGCCGCGTACTTCTTTAGGATCTCATCTCGTTCTTGTTTAAATTGTTCTTGCAGATGCTTTTTTTTTCATATATTGCTCCATACACATGCATCTTTATATGTACTTGTATAATTTATTTTGTAGGGGATCTGTTGAACTTCCTTCTGATGGAATCCACCTATCCATTGGAATATTTTCTTCAAAATCTTCTGGCTGATTTTCTTTCACAACTGACTCAATATTTTTGTCTTTTTCCAAATTGATGCAAGCAAAAAAATTAGAAAAACTCTAATTTTTGCAAGCAAAAGAAAATACTTTCTAAGAACATAAGAAAATACACAAAATACTCAAAATAGACAAAATACAACATTTAAAACAAAATACAACTTTTATAGGATAAATACAACCCTTACAAAATTATGACATAAAAATAAACACCTAAACTTGTTTTTTCTTGAATCGAGAAGAAATATACAATTGGCGTCGAACTTGTGGAGAGAAGAAAGATGTAAGAAGCCGAGACGAAGGAGAGGACAAGCTCGCAAGTTTTCCTAGATGAAGACGAAGAGAAGAGGCATAGCTCACAAGCTATCCTAAAAACTCTCAGGTTTTCATCTCCAAAAATTAGCACGCAACACTCTCTAAAACAACCACAAACATCTCCTAAATATAGGTGAAAGGGGCAGCCAAACAGCCCAAAATACCCTTAGTTAAGTCATTAAAACAAAGGAAAATAGAAGTTCAAAAGTCTGTCCAGAAACAACACTCAAACAGTCACAAAGGGGGCCAGCATTCACTCCAAAATAGCACCCGAAAAGCCACACAAGAAAGCGAGAAAAGCATCCAGGGGAGGAACCGAAGGGGTAGCACAGGGAATCGGAACCAGCAGCCAGGGAGATTGGAATAGGCCACAGGAAGGAGAACCAGGGGGAGAAAATCAAAGGGCTAAAGGCTAGGGGGAATGAACCAAATAAATCCTCATTTTATAAGTTAAAAAGGAAGTAAACTACACATAAAATAAGTTTGAGAATAACTACTTTTTAGAAGCTCACCAAAAATTAAAACCCAAAATATTTTGACCCCCCCCCCCCCCCCCTCCCCTCTCTCTCTGCCTATACATCAAGTGACTGATAAGATTAGAGAGAGTCTCCTCGGATGGTTTGGTCACTAAAACGTCGATCATCCAATGACTTGGTTAGGAGAGTAGATGTATAAGAGCAAGCCTATGCTAAGAAAGGTAGAGTTGAACCTAAAAACACTGGGTTATAAAGTATTAAAAATGTCATTTTTTATTATATTAGAATGCCAATCTAACTCTTAACAGAACACAATGCAAAAAAAAAATGATTCATATAGTCGAACATGCATAATGGGATAAAGGCTTATTGTTGTTGAGTATATTAAATTTTAATAAATCCTTTGTTATAGACTGTTCAAAATATTTATTTTTAAAACTTTCTTTCTTTATATTCATTTGATATAATTGTCAGTTACATTTAATGTAATTTTTTTCTCAATTTATCATAGGATTTTCTTTAGCAAATTCACTGCACAATTTGCTAGATTTATATGATAGCTAGCACATTGACTTATCCCTGTACTTTCTGATGGATTTGTTGTACTATGTGGCAGTTGTATGGTAATATAGTATGTACTCTTATCTTTTTTTTTATAAGGGATCACGGGGTGGCATTCCTTCAGCCAGCCCAAATGAGGAGACTATTGAAGTTGACTATTTACTTGTACCACCTCATGTTACTAGAGCATTAGATGAAGATTCCATGTACTTGAACTCAAAAAGTTTGGAAAATTGTTTAAATGTGGGAGGAACTCCATGCAGTGACGGGTACTATGACCAGGGAAATGATTATGGTATGCTTTTTTTATTTTTACCAAACTGCTTGTTTTTTCCTAATACCTTCAAATATGAAATGCTACATGAAGATTGAGTTACTGTTCCGAATTGATGTTTTATGTCAATTGCCTGATAAGAATGTTTAAAAAAATCTTTCTATACCATCTACTACAATGAATGTCAGATAGAGTAGCTTCATAGAGTAATAATGCTTAGATTCTTCTTTGTTTACGATAGGATGGCTGTTGTATTTAAAAATTAATGAATTTATTCTTGAAAAGCAACCTATACGATAACTCATATGCAGTAGATAGACTGAAGTCTTTATATATTTTTCGTCTAAGGCTGTATATTCATATGGTTGGAAGTCCCCATGCCAATGTCCTAAGAATTTGTTTGATATGCTGGATAACGCACTTTACTGATATGCATTCATTTTAGTTTCTCTCTTTATATTTTTGGTTTATACATGCATCCATGTTTGACGAACTAGTACAATAGTTGTTCCAAAAAATAGGTATTTCTTTTTTCTCTGGTTAATTAGGATATTTGCATGTTGGTCTTTCTATGCAGGCATCTTGGTTGCTGATGCTGAACAAGTAGAGATTCAGGCATTAAAGTATGAAGTATGTTTCTATGTAGATGTTTTTAAAATATATAGTCTGTAAACATTGGAACCTTTGTATTTCTAAAGAAACATTCATAAAAATTGCATACATGTGCTTTATTCTGAAATAACCCTCATCAACAACGATCATGCATAATTACAAATAATGAATTCGGTTACTTGCTTGCTTGATGAATGAATGACTGAACATGCATTATTTCGACTTAAGCAAAATGATTGACTGTGCAGAACTTAAACGATTGACGGTTCTTTTAAATATTGAAGTTGTTTGGTGTCAGTTGATGTACAATCTCTGTTTAGTTCTACTTGAGAATGCATGGTGTAGTCATCTTTAGAAAGCTATGTGATGTGAAACATAAAGCAGTTGTAGGAATTACGTGGAAATTATAAAAGTTATTAAGCTTGCTAATTAAAATTTAATGTTTCACAAGATCAGATTCTAGGATTTCTCAGTTAAAGATCTTTTAATAGCATGCAGTTACAATATAGAGTAGGGAGAAATTAAAATAAGAATGAAAAATATTAAATGCTTAACTTGTCAATCACAAGAATCCATCAGTTAACAACTAGAATGGTTGCCTTGAGTTTCTCTCACTCATACTATTGATTATTTTCAACGAAAGAATAATTGATACAATATTAATGATGCCACCACAAGACAGTGGGCATTTACAATATTGCCTAATGAAGAGTTATTCAGAGAGTTAGCGGGTGGATGTTGGAGGATTTGCCATTGAACAAGAGATTGATGTTCGTCGATGGCAGTTGTCAAGGAAAAAGAAGATCCAATCGATGTAATCTTCGACGGAATGGTCGATCTCAAAATTGATGTCGAAGAAGGGCGACCAACGAACATCCACTTGTCCTTGAGGGTCGAATACAAATCCATGCTCATTTTTGGGGTCGGTTATCCATGGAGAGTGAAAGTTCCTCCAATTTTGGGAGGGGCCTAGGGTAGTCGGTGGCTTTTATGGAGAAAGAGGAGAGGGGTTCAAGAGAGGCTATAAGAATTAGAGAATTAAATCCAATAATTATTCCAGAGCTAGGTAATTAATTGGTGGAGTTAATGAGAAGAGAGAGAGAGAGGAGGGAATTCAAACCAGAAGAGAGGGAGGGAGGGGCGGCCAGTTCTTAGAAGGGGGAATCAATTAGGAAGGGGCTATAAGTGGAGAGAGAGGGGCGGCCCAATGATGGGGCTTAATTGGGGTGAATTGATTGACTTTTATAATTGGAACTTTAAATTAGGAAAGGATTTAAGGGCCTTTTAAAATTTAAAATTCAAATTAAATTAATGGAGGGAGCTTTCTTAATTAATTCAAATTATGAGGAACAATTTGAATTTCAAATTAATTTGAAATTTGAAACTCAAATTTTAGGTTTTCCCAAAATACCTTGAATTAAATTAGGAAAGTAATAACGGGTCAATTTAAATTTGGAACCAAGGGGATTGGGGGAGTTTGGCTGGCAGCAAGGAGGGGAAATTGGCTAGCAGCAAGGTGGGGGGAAGGGGCTTGGCCGACTGTCACGACCAGGTCTGGTGAGCTCGCGTAGGCGAGGCAGGAACAGAGGTCGGATGGTAGACTAAACTATCAACTCTCTAAAACAATCTCCAAAATATTTGAAAGAGCCACTAAAATATTAAAATTTAAAACACATAAACATAACCTCAAGTATAATCATAATATTACCTTTCCTCGGGCGCTCTTCTTTTACGGTATACATTGTCACCCCTTCTACTTATTTTGATTAATTTAAGCTTACCTGAAAAATGTTAACAACTAATATTAAGCTGAAGCTCAGTAAATAAAACATGATTTTAAACTACAGTAATCAAGGCAAATTGCATAATATGCTAGGTGTCACAGTTCATATGAGCATAACATAAAATGATTTTCTAAAACAAATATGTAATTAAACATATCATATCATAAAATCATATCTTTCATTTTCATTTTCATATTCATATCCATATCCATATACTTAGCCTTCTCATTTAGTATATATTACAGCCGTCACAGGAGTCACTGTCTAGTATCATAAAGGTACTCTTTTATAATTTCTTTTTTTCATATTCTTTACTATTTTAACATGCACGAGTACAGCATCCCCAGCTAGTACTATAAGGGGGTAAGCTTCATATATTCAGCATGCACATATAATTATATCATCTCATATCATTTCATTTTATATAACACATAAACTTTATCATATAATGCCATAAAATGTAACATGTAATTTGCATGATCAACCATTTGGCAAGAGTAATAAAATTATATTCTAAATTAATCATAAATATTTTATAAACATGTTTTAACTTTCAAAATATATAACAGGAGAGAAACAAAAGTCATTACTGTAAATAAAGAATTATGTATACTTACCGATATTTTTAAAATGATTCTCTTCGCTTATCCTTCTTCCTTTGAGGTTTTTTCAAAACACCTAAAAGAGTTAATTTTTTCTTCAAAATTATTTATAATAAATCTAAATTAGTGTTCTCATTATATACCTAATCTACCCTAAGTTCTTTCTCTCCCTCTCCCTCTCCCTCTCTCCAAATGATCACATAAGAAAAATACATATTTTAAAAATTCATAATTTTGTATAATTACATATTTTAACCAAAATAACTCTTTTTCCATAACTTAAATTAATTTAAAATAACTTATATTTTCGGATTTAAAATAATTAGAAAATAGAAAAAATTCCATTTTGTAAGAAAAACTCAATTTCTTTTCTTAAAAACCCTCTTAGGATCCTTAGGAACAACATTTGCAAAAGCACTTCAAAAAATTCTAACTTTAGAGAAAATCCTAATTTTTTAACTCCCTAATTTTGAAGAAAAAGCCTCATTCCCATGCTTAAAATTATCTCTTAAACCTATCCTAACATTCTCTTAAAGAAATTTAAAGTCTCCCTCAAACCCTAGAAAATTTCTCTTTAAAAATCTTAAGGGAAAAGAGAGATTTTTCATTCTAATCATACCTTGACTCTCCCTTTATCTACTCTTAAGATTTTCCAACTTTTGCCGCTGGAAACCGCCCCCAAAAGCCACCGCCAAAGCTCACCCAAGCGTCCGGCCCCTCTCCCTTTCGCGTGTGATTCTTCGGTTTCATTCGGTTCGGCCGAACGGATGTAATGGGGGACCGAATGAATTCGGTCCACTTTAATTCCCTTAGATGGCCAAAGGACTAAAATGCCCTCACTTAAACATTCTAAGCATTAATAACCTTTAAGGGTATTATGGGTATTAAGAGACTTCTATGAATTTTAATTTCTAATTTGAGCAAAAGTAGATATAAGTTTTATATATCAAATTTATTAGAATTTTGCATAAAATTTTATAAAATTAATTTCATTGAAATCTGACAACTTTGAATTTTTTACTTAAAACTCGTCGCGACGCATCGAAAAGCATGCGAGGTCAAAAAATGGCATTTTGCGGGTTTTACAATTCTCCCCTCTTAATAAAAAATTTCGTCCTCAAAATTTACATACAACATCTAGTTTCAAAACAACCAACACCTTCCATTTCAATTAACATAAACTTCAACATTGAAATAGAATAAACTAAATATCTGAAATATCATTAAAAAAAAATCTGATCAAACCCAAAACATCTGACATAACATAACAGGATAAGGTCTCAGCTAGGAGGAGGGGGGAAGAAAAGGGGATGGGGAAACCGAGAGCCCAGACACTTCCTGTGGCTGGCGGGAATTGCTTTGCCCTCACTTGGGGACTTTTCCTCTCTCTAGAGCTCTCAACACTCATGAGAATAAGAATACAAAAATTTCTTATTAATCATCATCACCTCTTACAATAGTGAGTGCCTCCATATATAGGCCTCAAAATAAAAGAGACTCAAAGACTAAAATGCTACAACACAAACTAATCCCGCATAGGGGTATAATGGTAAAGACTAAAACATAAGCACAAGAAATACATAAAATTCATCATAAATAAAGACTCCTAATCATAGCCGTCGATCTACGATTTCTCCTCTGATAGATGCGCCAGAATATCCTGCTGATCTCCTCATCATTTTCCCCGGGTGGGAGAAAATTCGACCCTGTCGAGTTAGCATCACGAGTTCCTTCATACAACTCTAGAATATTGGGATCCAATCTCTATAGCTCATCACGATCAATCCATGTCTCTTCCATCTCAGTTTTTTTTTCATTGAACTAAATACTTTTGGTGCCCACCCTCTTTGGTGGAAATGATTTCATCATTAAGTGTTGCTTCAATTTTATTCGCATTAGATAAAGAACGGATATTTGGGGGTGGAGGTAAGCTAGGGTTCTCACCAGGTAGGGTTACACAAGGCTGAATATTTAGGGGATTTGTGGGGTTAAACTCTGGTCCATCAAAGGCTACTAGATCTTCGATGTTAAATGTATGATTAATGTTGAAACCTTCTGGTAGGTCTAGCACATAAGCATTACTATTTATTTTTTATGTCATTTTAAAAAGTCTCGCACTTTTAGCATGTAGCTTTTTAACAGTCCCTTGTGGGAACTGTTTTGGATGAATCCGTATCATTACAAAATCTTCAACCTCGAATTCTTTAAATCTTTTCTTATGATCTACTTTAAGTTTATAATTGTTTTGATTAAAAAATATATTTTGAAAAGTATTAATTTTCTTTGGGAAAGTTAAAAAGTTGAATTTTAGTTTTAGAATCGAACACAACATTAAGAATGATATATCGTCTTAAAAGGAGAGAATATCATTCGCTAATTGATTCAGATTATAAAACTTTAACTTTATCCTTATTATTGTGGTCAAATCCAAGAAGAATCGTATTTGACCTCGAGAGATCAAAATAGGATTTAATCGAGTATTTGGCTAAGCTAATATGGATTGATGATCATCAATTTCATAATCAAAACTATGATAATAATTGATATATCTCTCTGAAAAAAGAAGATATCAATCATTATCGATCGATTGAAAATTACGATAATGATCGTTATGTTTAATTTTCCCAAAGAGAATTAATTAAAGATTTTGAAAGATTTATTTTGAAAATTAATTCTGGGTTTCTAAATCTCCTACGAGCGCAAGCCCTCGTAGTTAATTACATCGTAGGAAACAGAAATTTCCTACGAATACTCTCGATTAAAATAGCGGTAGAAATTTAATTTAAGATTTTCAAAGATCGATATCAAAGGAAGAAAAGGGTAGGAATTTTCAAATGGGATTGGTTCAATGTTGAGCACTTATTTCTGAAGTCAAATGAGGAGAAGTAGGAGGTGCTTTGAGATTCTGAATTACTTCAGAAAACACCTCAGCCTATCCTAAGTGTTGGGCTTGTATTTGATTGAAAGTGATTTAAGTTTGAATGGTTGATTTTATTAGAAAGTTGGGACTCAATTTCCCGAAAGTTGAGGTCTTATGGCCCGAGCCAGCCTCAGAACCTAAGTTTAAATTGGGCACTAAAAGGTGACCCGAACCTAGCTAATGCAGTGCAAATATGGACTTACCCCGGCCTAGATTGGGGAGCCAGCTAACCACCTAATCGATTTAAAAAAAATGAATCCAGTCTTTTATGAAAGAGTGGTAGGGATGTTTTATTTAAAGTTTTGGAGAGTTGGGGCGGACATCTAGAGATTTTTCTAATTGGCCCCTCTGACTTATGCTGGGTGCAAAATGCTAATGATTAATGCAATTAAAATTTTGACTCTTTTAAATCTGTTTCTAATGCAATGCATGCTAGTTAATAACTCCAAATCAAATATGCTTGAAAGTTAAAAACAGGCTTAGAAAATAATTTTTTTTAGAAGACTGGACTTCCCCAGGTCCGGCACTTCGTCCTCATAGGTCAGACTATCCGGACTCTACCCGCAGGCGGGGAAGGGTCTAAAGCAAGGAGAGAAGAAGTGCAAAAATATGCATGCGACCCCGGGGTCGATCCCCGGCTAATTCCTTAAATTCGTCATCTTTCTATGTTTTTTAGACTCACTAGAATCTTGAACTTTAAGGGTATGAGTATAAAAAGTTTCACACCCTCACGAGTCCAGGCAAAAACAAAAGCGGCACACAAACGGCAAAAAACTACGAAAAGCAGATAATTCTATACGCAATCACATCAAACATCAATCAAATTAATTAAATTAATATTCAAATTGAAAGTTCATAGGCAAAGTTGCCTTGCTTATTACAAACCAGGGTCTGCAGAAAATAAAGTTGCCGGGCACCACTGCCAACAACCCGGATTTCTAATCCTATGACTCAAGTGACTTTGAGATTTGGGATTCTTCTCGTCGTCCATTTCTTTGTCTTCTCACGAACATCTTGATTCGTCAGTTCTGGATATCCAAATGAAAAGAAACTCCCCCTTGAACGGGGTGTTATATTTTCTCTTTGGATAGGTGAAGAGCATCCAAACTTGATCTTCCAAATGGACGAAAACTCTCCCCTTTAGGGATGTCTTCTCCTCTTTGGAATTCAAGTTGGATCAAAACATCCCAACTCAAATCACTTTAAATACAACTCAAATTATATCAAATTACATTAATCAAAATTAAAAAGTCTAGACTCGATCCTGCAGGGTTATCCTAATAATCAGCAGTTATATAAATAATCCCAAGCAGTTAATATTTAATCTCAAGCATATATAATCAATCTCAAGCAGTTAATATTTGAAATTTAAAATGCTCAATTACTCACAACACAGAGTGCAGTAAATAAATAAACAGACATTCAATCAATTCTAAGCTAACAACCAGCATGCAGTGAAAGCTCGAAAATCCGGAATACAACAGAAAAGTAAACATCGGCCTATCCTAAAACTAGAGTTGGTTGAAAGGCTCAGGGAAAGATTTAAATTTGAGTTCAAATATTAATGATTTAAGATTGATTTTAACTATTGTTTGATTGCTAATTTTAAGGTTGAATAAATATTTCTGGAGTTTTAGAGTGATTTTCGAGTTTTGAGAATTTTCTGGATTATTCTAATCACTTAATCAAGGGGTCAAAAATTGACTTTTTAATTATGAGTATTTTTTAGAAAGTTAATATTTTATTAAAATACTAGACCTTAATACGATCAGTTAGACTGTAAGTACGCTGAAATTGGAATTTTCTACAATTAGTTATGAAGGTTCGAAGATTTGAGTTGATTTGATCTAGGTTTGACCGATTTGTTGACTTTTTGACTTTAACTAATTTTTGAAGGTTTGAAATTTTTAATAAATACTAGACTTGATTTTGAGTTGAATGCAAGTGAGTTTGGTCAATTTGGAGTTTTCTAGAGTTAGTTATGATTTTTTAAAGTTTGATGTATTTATTGAATTTATAAAATTGTTTAATTAGAAGGGTTTTCTTGATTTTGCTCCAAATGAATTCCAAACTCCTTGAAATCAACTCCAAAGGTCAGAGATAACCTAAGAAGTGATTCTCAAGTGTTTGAGAATTTTTTGAATTTTTTAATTATTATTAATTATTTATTTTAATTAAATATTGATTTTCAATTAAAATTAGATTAAGGTTTGATTTGATGTCTGATCAAGGGGTTTTAATTTTCATTGATGAAGGACTTAATTCTGGTCAGTTAGAGGTCTTTTTTGTATTTTTTGGATTTAAATTTGATTTATTGTAATTTTTTGAAGTTTTAAAGTCCTTAATAAGGTTGATTTTGATTTGCTTAATTATCTGACCTAATGAACTCAAAATTAGGTGAAATTTAAACCTAAGGTGTAAAATGTCACTATGTTTACTTTGTTCAAGTTTCACCCCTATTGGGTGTGTGTAGAATGCCCTAGAAATTTTCTAAAATTTCTAGATATTTTTTTAAATATTTTCCCTAGGTGTCTGTACTGTTCAAATTGGTTTGAAATTTGATGTGTCTAACCCTGGCATACATGCATACACACCACAGCAATTTTACAGCAAAACACTAAGAACCTAAAGAGTTATGAATTTTCAAACTTTAGAGTCCAAAATAGACCCTTTACCTTGAAAATTCACATCACAGAAATCTATTAGGTATCTGACCCTAAAAAAATCAGTGAACATGCCTAAGATACCCAATAATCATCCACCAAAATTTGGGCTCCAATTGATCACTGGATTGTGAGAAATTTGCAAAAAATATAATTCAAACAAATAGAAATATCTCACAATTCAGAGACTAAATCAACTTGATTTTAATTTTATTAAATACTACATGAATTTATCTTTCCAACGAGCCCAAGAACAACCAATTTGGTGAACAATTCAATTTTTCTATGAATTTTGGAAGATCTGGGCATTTTTCTGAATTATTTTTGACCTTTTTTGGTCAAATTGACCGCCGAATGGCGGTGCTCAATGAGAACGCGCCACGTGGCGACCTGGCCCGCCACTTAACCACGTCAGCACCCGTGTTCACGCGGTATGGCTAGATCTAGGCCGTCCGATCACGCTGAAAGCGCGATCGGACGGTTCTGGTTGAACCAGAGCTAGAAAACTTCAAATGCCCATAACTTTCAAAATACTCAATGAAATTGCATGAAATTTGAACTGTAGCTAGAGGGCAACATAATCTAACAATGCCTGAAGTTTGGAGGCTCCATGCATTGTAGATTTGTTACAGTTTCAAATTGAAATTTAAACTTCAAATGGAAATAACTTACAATCCAACCGTCGGAATTTTGTGTTCTTTGGCTTGTTGGAAAGCTGCAGTGATCCTCTACAACTATTATGAAGACACCAAGAGCTAGATCGCGTTGGAGCGAAAGTTATCTTTAAAACTCCACTTTCTCTCTCTAGGTTCCTCTCTCTTCACCAATGAGGCTTTGGAGGCTTGAATTCGGTGGGGGAAGGTTTGGTAGTGCTAGAGGAAGATTTGGAGGAGGTTTTTGAGGGTTTTTGAGGTCTAGATTCGTTCTGGATCAGAGAGAGATTGAGTGAGAGAGGCTTAGGGGTTAAATGCATGTTTTAAGATATTTCCCTATTCAAGCTATCGTAGTGGATTTTGGATGGTTGGGATTGACTACATGAGCTCCTAGATGCATGTCATGTGGCCATGGAGTTGATGGGATCAAGGGATCAAAGGACAAGAGGTGGCATGAGGTGTTAAATCTTCTTTTTGCCCCTTTGGACACTTGGCTTGATCAAGAGCCATTAGATCTTCATCCAAAGGCTAAGATGAGTTCTAGGAAGCTTCTAGAAGAGGTATTAATAGCTGGAAGGATTTAGATTAGGTATAATTAATTTTAAGAGGTTAATTAAGGCTTTTAAGAGGCTCATTTGACCACCCATTGACTATTTGACCAGTCAATGGGTCAAGGGGTGCTGATGTGGCATGTGAGAAGTATTTTGGAATTGTTGGAATTATTTAAATGATTCTGATGAATAGACCTGTCAATATTGGACCCGACCCGAAAACCCGATCCGAACCCGACCCGAAATTTTCGGGTTTGGGTTGACCCGAACCCGAAGCAGGTCGAGTTCGGGTCCGAAAAACTGACCCGTTTGCAAAAACGGATCGGGTTCGGGTTGACCCGACGGGTTGCCGGGTCAACCCGAAAACCCGTTTATTTTTAAAAAATTTGAATTTTCATACCCTGCCCATTGCCCCCCGCCCGCTGCTCGCTGCCGCGCTGCTGCCCGCCTGCCGCGCTGCTGCCCGCCTGCCCCGCTTACCGCTCGCCGCTGCCCCGCGCGCTGCACCGCACTCCGCACCGCGTCGCTCGCTGGCTCGCTGCACCGCACCGCGTCCGCGAGACCGCGCGTCGCCGGTCGCTAGCTGCGCTGCCGCAACGCTCGCCGCACCGCGTCGCTCGTCGCGCGCCGCACCGCGTCGCTAGCTGCACCGCACAGCCCCGCTCGCCCCGCTCGCCGCACAGCCCCGCTCGCTGGACTTCGCGTGACCGGTGACCCTAAACCCTAAACGGGTCGGGTCGGGTTGACCCGAACCCGAAGCGGGTCGGGTTCGGGTTTTGAAAACCGACCCATTTATAAAACCGGGTCGGGTTGACCCGAACCCGAATAAAGCCGGGTCAGTTACGGGTCGGGTCGGGTTCGACCCGTAACCCGAAATTGACAGGTCTACTGATAAACTTGCTTTCTCTCCAATAGTTCAAAAGATTCATTTTCCTCTTGAGGGGTCAAGTCTGGAGGACTGGATTTTTGAACTACTTGATCGGGTCTCGAGCCAACCTGGTTGACCAAGTCAACCTAAGTTGAGCTAAATGCCCTTTAATGTTTAAATAAGTTATTTTAATATATTCGAACCATTCAATCTCTTTCAATCCTCAAATCACCTCCATTAGTTCAAACACCCTTACATGCCATGTCATCAGTCAATTTGACTGGTTGACTAGTCAACATAGTCAACAAATTCACTTAAAAGAGGCTTAAATCCTCAAATGGGCTCTACCCAAGCTAGCCCATCCTATATTAAATAATTTCAACAATTCCAAAATACTTCTCACATGCCACCTCAGCACCCCTTGACCCATTGACTGGTCAAATAGTCAATGGGTGGTCAAATGAGCCTCTTAAAAGCCTTAATTAACCTCTTAAAATTAATTCTACCTAATCTAAATCCTTCCAGCTGTTAATACCTCTTCTAGAAGCTTCCTAAAACTCATCTTAGCCTTTGGATGAAGATCTAATGGCTCTTGATCAAGCCATGTGTCCAAAGGGGCAAAAAGAAGATTTAACACCTCATGCCACCTCTTGTCATTTGATCCCTTGATCCCATCAACTCCATGGCCACATGGCATGCATCTAGGAGCTCATGCAGTCAATCCCAACCATCCAAAATCCACTAAGATAGCTTGAATAGGGAAATATCTTAAGACATGCATTTAACCCCTAAGCCTCTCTCACTCAATCTCTCTCTGATCCAGAACGAATCTAGCCCTCAAAAACCCTCAAAAACCTCCTCCAGATCTTCCTCTAGCACTACCAAGCCTTCCCCCACCGAATTCAAGCCTCCAAAGCCTCATTGGTGAAGAGAGAGGAACCTAGAGAGAGAAAGTGGAGTTTCAAAGATAACTTTCGCTCCAACGCGATCTAGCTCTTGGTGTCTTCATAATAGTTGTAGAGGATCACTGCAGCTTTCCAACAAGCCAAAGAACACAAAATTCCGACGGTTGGATTGTAAGTTATTCCCATTTGAAGTTTAAATTTCAATTTGAAACTGTAGCAAATCTACAATGCATGGAGCCTCCAAACTTCAGGCATTGTTAGATTATGTTGCCCTCTAGCTACAGTTCAAATTTCATGCAATTTTGTTGAGTATTTTGAAAGTTATGGGCATTTGAAGTTTTCTAGCTCTGGTTCAACCAGAACCGTCCGATCGCGCCTTCAGCGTGATCGGACGGCCTAGATCTAGCCATACCGCGTGAACACGGGTGCTGACGTGGTTAAGTGGCGGGCCAGGTCGCCACGTGGCGCGTTCTCATTGAGCACTGCCATTCGGCGGTCAATTTGACCAAAAAAGGTTAAAAATAATTCAGAAAAATGCCCAGATCTTCCAAAATTCATAGAAAATTGAATTGTTCACCAAATTGGTTGTTCTTGGGCTCGTTGGAAAGATAAATTCATGTAGTATTTAATAAAATTAAAATCAAGTTGATTTATTCAACCTTAAAATTAGCAATCAAACAATAGTTAAAATCAATCTTAAATCATTAATATTTGAACTCAAATTTAAATCTTTCCCTGAGCCTTTCAACCAGCTCTAGTTTTAGGATAGGCCGATGTTTACTTTTCTGTTGTATTCCGGATTTTCGAGCTTTCACTGCATGCTGTTTGTTAGCTTAGAATTTATTGAATGTCTGTTTATTTATTTACTGCACTCTATGTTGTGAGTAATTGAGCATTTTAAATTTCAAATATTAACTGCTTGAGATTGATTATATATGCTTGAGATTAAATATTAACTGCTTGGGATTATTTATATAACTGCTGATTATTAGGATAACCCTGCAGGATCGAGTCTAGACTTTTCAATTTTGATTAATGTAATTTGATATAATTTGAGTTGTATTTAAAGTGATTTGAGTTGGGATGTTTTGATCCAACTTGAATTCCAAAGAGGAGAAGACATCCCTAAAGGGGAGAGTTTTCGTCCATTTGGAAGATCAAGTTTGGATGCTCTTCACCTATCCAAAGAGAAAATATAACACCCCGTTCAAGGGGGAGTTTCTTTTCATTTGGATATCCAGAACTGACGAATCAAGATGTTCGTGAGAAGACAAAGAAATGGACGACGAGAAGTATCCCAAATCTCAAAGTCACTTGAGTCATAGGATTAGAAATCCGGGTTGTTGGCAGTGGTGCTCGGCCATTTTATTTTCTGCAGACCCTGGTTTGTAATAAGCAAGGCAACTTTGCCTATGGACTTTCAATTTGAATATTAATTTAATTAATTTGATTGATGTTTGATGTGATTGCGTATAGAATTATCTGTTTTTCGTAATTTTTTGGCGTTTGTGTGCCGCTTTTGTTTTTGCCTGGACTCGTGAGACTCGTGAGGGTGTGAAATTTTTTTTACTCATAACCTTAAAGTTCAAGATTCTAGTGAGTCTAAACAACATAGAAAGATGACGAATTTAAGGAATTAGCCGGGGATCGACCCCGGGGTCGCATGCATAAGTCAAAGAGGCCAATTAGAAAAATCTCTAGATGTCGGCCCCAACTCTCCAAAACTTTAAATAAAACGTCCCTACCACTCTTTCATAAAAGACTGGATTCATTTATTTTAAATCGATTAGGTGGTTAGCTGGCTCCCCAATCCAGGCCGGGGTAAGTCCAGATTTGCACTGCATTAGCTAGGTTCGGGTCACCTTTTAGTGCCCAATTTAGACTTAGGTTCTGAGGCTGGCTCGGGCCATAAGACCTCAACTTTCAGGAATTGAGTCCCAAGTTTCTAATAAAATCAACCATTCAAACTTAAATCACTTTCAGTCAAATACAAGCCCAACACTTAGGATATGCTGAGGTGTTTTCTGAAGTAATTCAGAATCTCAAAGCACCTCCTACTTCTCCTCATTTGACTTCAGAAATAAGTGCTCAACATTGAACCAATCCCATTTGAAAATTCCTACCCTTTTCCTCCTTTGATATCGATCTTTGAAAATCTTAAATTAAATTTCTACCGCTATTTTAATCGAGAGTATTCGTAGAAAATTTCTGTTTCCTACGATGTAATTAACTACGAGGGCTTGCGCTCGTAGGAGATTTAGAAACCCAGAATTGATTTTCAAAATAAATCTTTCAAAATCTTTAATTAATTCTCTTTGGGAAAATTAAACATAACGATCATTATCGTAATTTTTAATCGATCGATAATGATTGATATCTTCTTTTTTCAGAGAGATATATCAATTATTATCATGGTTTTGATTATGAAATTGATGATCATCAATCCATATTAGCTTAGCCAAATACTCGATTAAATCCTATTTTGATCTCTCGAGGTCAAATACGATTCTTCTTAGATTTGACCACGATAATAAGGATAAAGTTAAAGTTTTATAATCTGAACCAATTAGCGAATGATATTCTCTCCTTTTAAGACGATATATCATTCTTAATGTTGTGTTCGATTCTAAAACTAAAATTCAACTTTTTAACTTTCCCAAAGAAAATTAATACTTTTCAAAATATATTTTTTTAATCAAAACAAAAATGGCGACTCCGCTGGGGACTAAGTCTCACTCTCCATCTTTAATAGCGGTTCAAAATTTTATTCTATCGGTAGTTTTGACTACCTTTCTTTCTATTGGTCCCTCTACCCATTTCTCTCTTGGGTGAGTGTGGCCAACTCAATTAAGACATGTGAAAAGAGAGGTGAGCGTATGAATCCTCTATTGAAGTCGGGCTTTGACATTTTGCCTCCAACTTGATTGGTAGAGCGAGAGAGTTATGCCAAACTTCTCCTATATATGTTGCAAACTTGCATGCGAATAAATCTAGCATGCTAAGTTTCACAATTTACAAAAAATTCTTCAATTTTCAAAATTCAAATCCTCTTTCTTAAATCCATTATCATTGCTATATGTTTTTCTACAACATTCTCTTGTAGTTGAACATATACAATGAAAACTCAAGTTTTTTTTATTAAAATCAATCTCGATATCTTATCAATATATACCGGGTTGTAACTCTTATAATCCGATATATGTGATGAAATATAAATTGATTTTCAAATTCAAAATTCAAGTTTTTAATTAAAATTTTTTCCTTTTAAATCTCAGATAATCAAATCACTTCCAATGGCTGGAAAACTGTTGTTCTCAATGGCCCGCGACTTAATGATTGAAGAACTGATTTATGAGAACTCGATTCAGTTTGGGATAGGGTTTAAGTCCCTTAGACTGGTCATGAATGGAGATACTTTAGTGGACCTAGCTGTTGAGGGTGAGAAGGATGCCCCTTTAGTTCAGTTAGCCATAGGAGCTGGAAACGATGCCCCTCCTAGTCTCTGGTCAGCACTGAATATTGCTAACGCACCCAAAGAATTTCTAGAGGATGCGAAAAAGCTGGAAGCTGCCGCTGAAGCCAAGTCAATATTTGAGAAAGGATCTTCTAGTTCTGAAACCCTTTATGGCAGTAAAAACGCCAAAAAGAACTACCTTAGGAGGTTGAGGAAGAAAATCACAAAGACTAAGAAGGTGGCCGAGCTGAAGGCCTTGGGTAAAGTCGATCTCGAGGCTGTTGAGGAGCTGCCAATCCCTGCCTCTTCTCCACTCCTGAAAGGGAGTCGTTTTCACCCCCTCGCAGCTGCTGCAGGGGAGGAGAGAGTTACTCGGATAGCTAGCACTCCGCTTAGCCCAGTGGACTATTCTGTTAAGAGAACCCCGAAGGAGAAACAAACTCTAAAAGCTAGGATGCTCAGAAATATCATCCATACTTGTGCTGCTCAAGTAGGACAGACTAAAGAACAATATGTCAAACACTTGAAAGGGGTGATTTCACATAAACTTGAGAAAGAGGTGTTGAAAGAAGAAAAATATGAAGCCAATGATCTGACTCCTCAGCCAGTGAGGAAGAACGAGAAGTTTGTTAAACAACCTGTGACGTCAGTCTTAGTAGATGGATACCATTGGGTGCCTCGCCTCCCGTCTGCAAAGACGGAGGAGATAGTGTTAACTGGGTCTGGCCAGAGTCGCCCTCTTAGTGGTAGACCACCAACCCCGCCTTTAAAGTTGTCTAAACTGGCCCCAGTGGTAGCAAAATCTAAAGAAGTTTTGAAGGAATTGAAACAAATTGATGTCAAGGGCAAGAGGCCCATGTCTCCAAATGAATCATGCACGCGAAGGAAGTTCAGTAGATCTATTGGAATTCAAATCAGAGAACCTCAAACTCAGACGCCAATTGAACTCCCCCGACTCCCAGTTCAGGGATGTGAGGATTCTATTCGTATTGATGTTGGAGCCCCCGCCGTTCAAGCCCCTCCACCAATTAAAATAGATGTCCCTCACCCTACTGAGGATGTCACCCTTGCGACTACTGACCTCGGGACAGTCGAAGGAGAGGAAACGACCCAAGATCCTGATCAAGAAATGTTAGATCAATTGGTTAGTGGAGTAATCACTGAAGAAGATGTTAAGATTAGCAATATCTTTGATAAGTTAGATGTAAAAGAGTATGATCAAGTGATGGATTATGATGGATACTTACCAATTTATGCTGAAGCAATAGATGGGAGGCCAGTCGAGGAAGTGGTACAAGAAATCAGATATATCCTTAAGAAGAAAGCTATTGATGAATTCAATCCGGATGAAGATGATCTGTTAGTTGAGGAAGATCCAGTAGCAGATGTTCATATGGTTGAAACTCGATCATCAACTAAAGATGTTGAGGCTTCTAAACACCGTTCTGGTAAAGATGAAGAGTCAACAGCGGTAGATTCAGATTCAGATACTTCTGTCAAGTTGAGAGAAAAAGATGAATATATTTTGAGCCTTGAAAGAAAACTCGAGGAGATGATGATGAAAGTTGAACAAATGCAGAGTCAGCTTTTGCAGTCACAGCAATCGAGACCCGAGCCGTTGCAGCCCACAGTACACACAACGGGCGAGCACAGCAGGAAAGCAGATTCAAATCCCAAACTTCCAGAAGTTACTTCTCCAGTGTCTCCACCAGAAAAGGATATCCGTCAGATGATTGAAACCCAGGTAAGGGAGGCCTTTGCCCATTCACAAGGAACTGTATCTATTCCAAAGGGTAGACCCTACCCCGAGGAATATGATTTGGTTCCTTATCCAAAGGGCTTTGTGCCACCTTCTTTCAAAGTTTTTAGTGGTTTAGAAAATCCGAGGCAGCATTTGGCCCATTTTCGAGCGAGCTGTTGCAACGCAGGTGGGTCAGATGCTCTACTCTTTCGTCAGTTTGTGAGTAGTTTGTCCGGTATTGCTTTTGAGTGGTACGCAGATTTACCAAATGATTCTGTAAAAACTTTCACAGAGCTCGAGGGTCTCTTTTTGAAGAGATTCTCAGGAGCTCAACAACGTGTAACCGTTGGTGATCTCGTCATCGAAAAGCAAAAATCGGACGAGTCTTTGGTTGATTACATCTTGAGATGGAGAAACCTTTCAATGAAATGTGAACCCCAACTGCAAGAGCAACATGCAGTGGAAATTCTTCTAAAGAATATCCACGGGCCTATTGCTTTTCTGCTAAAGGGGTTTACAATCAAAACCTTTGAAAAGCTTCTTAATAAAGCTAGTAATCTACAGGAAGAGGCCTCCAAAATGCCATTCCTGCAGGATTCTACTGAAGAGAAGAAGGCTAGTAAACCGTTGAAGTCCTTTGAAAAGAGAACAACAACGGTTTCAGCAGTTGACAAAGGGAAGAAACCGATCAATACCCAATCGAGTAATCCTACAACTCAACAAACTCAAAAATCTCAACCTTTTCAGGTAACCTCTCAGCCTACTAGAGAATCTCACCAGATTACTTTTAAAGAGATATTGGCTCGTCCGTATCCATTTAAAAGAGAGTCGGTGAGGAAGATTTTTAAGAGCCTTTTAAAGAAATCAGATTTTCGATTGCCGGAGGCCAAGAAGTCGGAAGAGGCTAATAAAAAAGATGATCAAACATTTTGCCCCTACCATCGCATGTTAGGCCACAATCCCTATTTGAACCCCAAAGGGGTATTTTGGTCATTTTGACCCCTGGTCAACTAGGGGTCAAAATAGGTTTAGAAAAATGCAGTTTAATGTTCAATGAATCATAATCAAGGGTCTGGAGGTGATTAGAGGCTTTGGGGAAAGCTCTAAGATCAAAATCTTCTTAATGGCAAGTCCAGTGGCATGAGCTGTAAATATTTGAAGGTTTTAAAGCCTTTGGATTTTGATTAAGTTTCTGGGGTTAGAGACCTCAGAATGAGATCAAATTTGGAGGGTTGCCTCCAAAGACATGTCCCATCAGTATGCAACTGACAGACCCTGAATCAGAGGTCATTTGATAAGGTTTTGAAGTGTTTGAAAATTCACTGAAAAAGGCCTTTAGGACAAGGCCCTTGGACTTAAGTTTTGAGTCTGGATTTTGAGCTTGATTGATTGTATTTGAATTATCTAAATCCTTCATGATCATTTAAATGATCATAATTGATTGGATAGGATTGATGTTAGATCAAAAGTATGATATAGGCTGAAGTCTAGATTCTCAACTAGATTGAAGTCTGGATTTTTATTAAGGATTGGATTGAATTGAGATCAGGTTTGAATTGGAGTCAGGATTGATCTGGAGTCTGGGTGGGTCACTAATGACCTCATACAAAAATGAGGTCAACAATAATTAGCATTGTTTTATTCAATCTTTTTATTAATTTCCTTGTGCAATTCCTGAAGATGCGATGCAAATGCAGATGCAGACTTAGATATTCTCATCTTAGGACACATAGGGATCAAGTCTATAGGCTGTTGTTGGTACCCGTACACAATTTCAACAGGACTTGGACCCATGGTTCGATTAACAAGCTGTTATGAGCGAATTCAGTTGCCAGAAGTTTGGAGTCCCAATCTCGAACGTATTCTCCTACCAATGTTCTTAAGAGGTTGCCTAAACTTATATTAACTACTTCTGTTTGACCATCAGTTTGGGGATGAAAAGTTGTGAAAATTTACAGTTTGGTACCCATCTTATGCCACAAAGTCTTCCAAAAATAACTAGTAAATTTGACATCTCGATCAGACACTATGGTTTTAGGCAAGGTTTTAAAAGGCGAAATCGGGAATCAAGGCATTTTTTCTAAGCGAGGCGGATCGAGGCGTAAGCCTCAAAACGATTAAAATAAATTAATTTAAAATTTTAAATAATGACAAAAAATAACAAAAATATCAATTATTTGTACTACCAATAATAAAATAACATGAATACAAAAATAAACCAGTCTGCCGGGGGTCCAAGGGGGTGTTGCCCCCTGGCGGGGTTCGATTTGCGGGGTCAAGGGGAAGCGCCCCTGGGGGGTTTCCGGGGGCAGCGCCCCCGGAACAAAATTATATTATAAGAGTAATTTTAAAATTCTGCTTGTTATATATGCTCAATATCGAGCGTACCGAGCATGTACCACTCAGTACCGAGTCAGTACCGCTTAGTATCGAGCATGTACCGCTCAGTACCGAGCCAGTACCGCTTAGTACCGAGCATGTACCGCTCAGTACCGAGCATACCGCGTAATTTACATGTAATTTATATTAATTATGCTAATTATATTAAAATTTAATTAATAATACTAATTATTAAATTAAGTTAAAATTGATAATTAATTCATGCACTAATTGTATTATTAATTATTTAATTAATTTGTTTAATTATTAATATTTTAAATTATATTAACTAAGTTAATCAATAATAACTTAGCTGCGTCTACGGTTTGCCTTTCATCTTCTCTTTTCGTCCTTGCTGTTCAGCTTCGTTGCTTCACAGGAGGTGTAGAGATTGGACGCGTCGCTTCTTTGGCTCCTTCGTGGCTGTTCGACTTTGCTCCTTCGACGACTTTCCCTTTCCTGTCGGATCGTAAGCTACAACATTTTGATCGGGAGAAACAACGGGAGCTCGCTGACTGTGAAGATAACTTTCTCGCTTTCGAGGCGCTGCCTCAATGCGCCTCGACGCCTCACGCGGTGAAGCGTACGCCTCCATGGAAAAAGGCGTAAGCCTCACCCGAACGTTTGAGGCTTAAGCCTCAGTTCGCCCGACCTCCGCCTCGATTCGAGGCGCGCCTCGAGGCTTCCGCCTCGAACGCCTTTTTAATCGATGGTTTTAGGTCATCCATGTAACCTAACAATTTCATCAAAATATAATTTTGCGATTCGAGAAGCATCAAAAGTGTTGGTACTATGAAGGAAATGGGCAATTTTGGAAGAACGATCAACTACCACGCATAAAGAGTCATGCTTTTTAAACGTTTTTGGTAGTCCAAGGATGAAATCCATGCTTACATTCTGCCAAGGGCAATTGGGGACTGGGAGGGGTGTGTAGAGACCAATATTTTGTTTACGCTGTTTAGCTAGCTGACAAGTGTGACCCATTTTCATCAGTTTACTAATACCATGTTTAAAACTAGGCCAGTTAAAATGATGTTCTACGGAGGCAATGGTTTTCGTTCGGCCAAAATGCCCGGCTAGTCCTCCAGCGTGTAATCCCCAAAGAAGGAATTCTCGAACGGACGTGTTGGGTATGTAGAGATTTTGTGATTTGAATAAATTCCTATCTTCAATAAAGAAATCATTAACTATTCGTTCACCCCCAGTTATCAGTAAAGAATATATATCCTTAAAGTCATGGCAGTCTTTATAATTCTCCTTAATACTCTCGAATCCAATTACTTCAGTCCTCATTTCTCGAGTTATCATCATATGACAACTTAATGCATACACTGCTTTATATTTACAACATGCTTTGTGTCTGATCGTATAGGTATATTCTTGTTCAACCCAACGGTCATATCGGGCATTGAGTTTCTTTTGGGAGTGTATATAACAGTGCCTTATGATTAGAGAAAATGACAAATTCTTGCGGGAGCAGGTAGGTCTCCAATACCTTAGGGATTGAATGATGACATAAAATTCTTTGTCATATGTGGAGTATCGCTGTCTAATGTCATTTAATTTCTCACTGAAGTGGGTCACGAGATGTCCTTCTTGGGAAAGGACTCCACCAATACCAAGGCCAGAAGCGTCACAAGTTACCTCAAAAACTTTAGATAAATCAGGTAGACACATGACAGGGGCTTCTATCATTCTCTTCTTGATCTCTTCAAAAGCTTTAGAGGCAAATATGGTCCAATGAAATTCGCCCTTGTTCAAACAATCAGTTATTAGGGTGACAATGGTGCTAAAATTCTTAATAAACCTCCTATAGAATGTGGCCAATTTATGAAAACTCTGAACATCCCTGATATTCTTAGGTTCAGGCCACTCATTAATTGCACGTACTTTTTTGGGATCTGCTGATATCCCTTGGGATGATATAATAAATCCTAAGAAGGTAACACTATCATGAGAAACATATATTTCTTTGGATTTACAATAATTGTTCTTTCCTCAAGACCTCACAAATTTGTTTTAGGTGATGTAAATGTTGTTCAACTAAATTACTATAGATCAGAATATCGTTGAAATAAACTACCACAAATTTTCCTAAGAATGGGCGGAGGACTTAAGTCATAACTCATAACCCTCATGAAAGTGCTAGGTGCATTGCTAAGGCCAAAATGCATGACCATCCATTCATATAGATCATCAATTCATATAAAATATCCTTAATCTTAAATGCCGTCTTCCATTCATCACTAGGGCAGATCCAGATTTGGTGATATCACTCTTGAGGTCAATTTTTGAAAAGAGGATGGATCTGGTCATCAGGTCTAGCATATCATCCAAACAGGGAAAGGGAAAACGGTATTTTACTGTGATTTTGTTGGTTGTGCGACTATAAACACATTCTCCACGGGCCATTTTTCTTGGGAGTCAAAAGTGCAGGAACGACACATGGGATCAGACTCTCTTAAATAAATCCTCGCAGGAGTAAATCATCAACTAAGGTTTAAAATTACGTAATTAAGCCTCGAGATGGTTTTCATCTGTGAGGCGAGGCGTAAGCCTCGAGGCAGTGTGAGGCGTAAGCCTCACGGACGCAGAATTGCGTAAATGAGAATTTAAGGGTTTTAGCAGGTAAATAATAGCTAGATTCTATCATACAATAAAAACATCTAAATGATATATGAAAATAGTGAAAAGTAAGAAAATAAATGCAATAAAATCATGTCCCAAAGTACAATCACAAAATATTAGTTTAACAAAACTCTTAAAGTACAAAGAACATATAAAATGACGTATTCGCCGCAATGACGTATTCGCCTTTTCTTTGCCTCTAACCATGTTTCCTAAAGCAAAAATTCAAAAACACAAAAAAAATCAAAAATCCTAGATTTTATTTCACTTGAAAAATCTAATCATAAACTAAAAAAAATACCTAAAATAGATTGTGGAGTACTCTTAGAGGGCGGCTGGACACTTCAAGTTCGCCGGAGAGAGGTGGCGCCGGCAGGAGAGGCGGCGGGAAGGGAAGCCGACGGTGCGGGAACCCCTCTGTTTCGTGAACACAGGTTGTGGGAATGAAAATTTCGGGATAACCAGGAAGCTGTGCAGGATTAAGGGGAGAAAATGCTTCATTTTAAGTGGGTGGGGCCGGTTCTATGAGGCGTACGCCTCACCCAGAATTACGCAATTGTGCCTCTGAGGCACGCCTCAGACCAGGTGAGGCGTATGCCTCTGCCATGAGAGGAGTTGTGTAAGCCTTGAGGCATTTTTGGGTCAAATTGCATAGAGGTGCACCTCTTATTGAGCAATTTTAAACAGAGTCATCAACTTGCTCTTTTAATTTAGCATGCTCTTCTGAATTCATATGATAGTGAGGCAGGTTGGGTAAGGAAGCTCCAAGTACTAAGTCAATGACATGTTGGATGCCCCTCAAGGGGGGAAGTTGATTGGGCAGATCTTCAGGGAACACATCAGCGAAAGTTTCAATGAGAAGTTTAACCTCTTTTGGGATTGATTCTTTCGTTTCAATTATCGCTTCCCTGGCTACCAAGGTGTACATGGGTGACCCATGACTAACTTCAGCATCTAAATCTTTTCCAGTCAGGAGGTTTAGGCCTTGGCTAGGTTTGATGGGAGTAGACTTAACTTCCTCTTTAGAAGGCTTCGGCTGAGAAGGCAAAAGTTTAATCTTTTTGCCGTTATGTTCAAAATCGCATATATTAGATTTCCCATAAACATGAACATCGTCGTCAAATAACCATGGTCGACCAAGGATAATTTGACCTACATCCATTTTCACAACAGCACAACAAATCTTTTCCTTGTGTCCCACAAACTCAATGGGGATAAGGCTCATGTCTTTTACTTCTAAAGCGGTCAAATTGATCCACGCAACCTTATAGGGATTCGGGTGGGGAATCATTTCAGATTAAGTTTGGTAATCATGGTGGAAGAGACAGCATTAATGCAGCTTCCAATGTCGATAATAACCTTGCAGTTCTTGTTATCAATCTTAGTGAAGGTGTGAAAGATAGAAGTTCTATGCCAGTCGTCACTCAACTTATGTTGAGATAAAGCACACCTAACAACTTGAAGTTCAACATGATCCATTTTTTGCAGGCAGTGAATCATGGCGGTATCTTCTTCACAAAAGAAATAATCCTTAGCATCAGTATGCTGAACTAATTCAGTATCATGCTCATCTTCGTCCTCGACAACTTCTTCAATTATGGTGACTTCATAAGGGCTGGAACATTGCGAGGCAATGTGTCCATATCCATGACACTTAAAACACCTTGTTCCTGGGTTAGTTTTGGGCTACTCACGCTTAGGAGTTTTACCCTTGTAGTCAGGGCGGGGTTGGAATTGGCCACCAGTGGGCTGACTAGTCATAAAGCTGGGAGGTTTGTTTTGAGATTGACTAGGGGCAGTTTTGAAAGGAGGTGGTCCGGTTTCTAGGTTATGAGAATGGGACTGAGTCCTAGACTCTTTAAGATCAAGTACAAGACTGCAAGCAGCTTCAAGAGTATTGACTCTTGCGAAAAGTTCATTACGAAGGTCCTCCCTAAGGCCATCTCTAAACATGGATAGGATTTGGGCTGGGGTGGTGGTCTCTTCGCCACTACAATGAATCATGTAATTATCGAAAGCAGATATGTAGTCTTTCACGGGGTGGTCTCTTTACAAGATTAGATTCTAGGATTTCTCAATTAAAGATCTTATAATAGCATGCAATTATAATATAGAGTAGGGAGAAATTAAAATAAGATCGAAAAATATTAAATGCTTATTTTGCCAATCACAAGAATCCAACGGTTAACAACTAGAATGGTCGCCTTGAGTTTTCCTCACTCATACTCTTAAGTATTTTCAGCAGAAGAATAATTGATATAATATTAACAATGCCACCACAAAATAGTAGGCACTTACAATATTGCCCAATAAAGAGTTATTTAGAGAGTAGGTAGCCGGTGAATGTTGGAGGATTGAACAGGAAGTTCATGTTCATCGATGGTGGTTGTCAAGGAAAAGAAGAACCGATCGATGTAGTTTTGGACGAAATGGTCGATCTCAAAATTGATGTCGAAGAAGGGCTACCGATGAACATGCACTCGTCCTTGAGGGTCGAAGACGATTCTATGATCGTGCTTGGGGTCGGCCATCCATGGAGAGTGAAAGTTCCTCCAATTTCGGTAGGGGCCTAGAGTGGCCGGTGGCTTGTATGGAGAAAGAGGAGTGGAGGGGTTCAAGAGAGGCTATGAGAATTGGAGAATTATAATAACTTTTATGATAAAGTTTGAAGTGAATGGCATTTGATTTGCTGATTGGATGTTGTATCATTGAAAATATGCTGAAATAAAATCATGTGAAAAGCATGTTTCTTTCCACACATAAGCACTCACATAGATGCACACAAACAAACATGGCAATTTGCTATATGCGCTAACGAATTAATACCTATTTATCTATGTAGTTCATGTTGCAAGAACCTGAAGAGAATGAGAATCCTCATATTACATGCAATCTTTCATGTGACTGCTCTGATTATCTTCTGGGTATGCGTTCTCCACGTCACTAAGCACTATAGATTGTAGTTTAATTCTTTTAGGGACATCATAACTGTTTCTATTTGTATGTTTATGTTTATGATTCCTGTTTTGGCTATTTAGAGGCTGTCTCTGCTGAAACTTTCATGGATTATCCATCAAATAATGAAGCAACTGTTAGAAATATGGAATACACGAGTCAGGTGCAGTGCATGGACAGAGATGTTGATGAGGTTAAGCCTGACTATATTGCCAGAACATTCGCCATTGCCACATTGGACCACAAAACTGGTGCCCCAGATTCTACAAAATTTCTAAGTCATGATACCTTACACGGCACATTTTTTCAAAATGCCTCTTTAGAGGCCCAAAAATGGCTCAAGCATGAATTATTATTATTTGACCAGCAGAATTTAACTGAATTGGGTAATGTGTGTGACCAAATGGATAGTGCATTTCTCTCAAGCGAAAATGAAGATGATATGATTTTAATTCCTGGAAATGAAATACCTGAGAGAGTTTTTAGTTCTTTAGTAAGCTTGCCACACACTGGAGCTTTGGTGTCCAGTGCAGCAAAGAATGAACTTCCATATAGGGACGGACAAGCTGCTCTTGACTGTCGAGGAACCCAAGAAATTTTAGGAACAACAAATGATTCAGTGATGACTACCAAGAGATTACGGAAGCCTACTCGAAGATACATTGAGGAATCATCAGAAACCAAACCCAGGAGCTCCTACGACAGACTCAAAACATCTCTCATTAGCTCCAAAGAAAAGCTTCTTCATGCAAGAGCGGCAGGGAAGTGTCGCTGGAGTGGTGCAGTGCAACTACTTTATCAAGATTATCCTGATAGGGTGCATTCTTTGAGGGGTTTCCGTAGAAAAAGAACCAAACAATTGGTGAGTGAAATTTTTCTGTAAAAATTTTGCATGTCTGATGTGCCTTATTATTCCTTTTTTATGTTGAGTTGAAAGCTAGGTAGATTTGTTTGTGTAGGGGGATTTTATAGCATAGTAGTACTTGCTGGGTTTTGTCGGGCCCCCTGGTTCTATGTTAACTGATAATTGTTTTCTGTATGAATGCTGTTATGCGTTGTTAGATGATAAACCAAACTTGGACAAGTCAGCCTTGAGAAATATCCGGATGATTCGATGTTTTTTGTTGCATGAGTTCATCACCTTTTTTATAGTACTGATGTCTATAACAAAAAAAAAAGAAGTTTTTCGTAATGTCATGAATTATTGATCGTCTTAGGGGACTTTACTGTAAAACAGTATCCAAATGTTGGATGCTTGGTTTTGAGAACACATTGTGGTAGAAAAGTTAAGTGGCACACTTTTTTTTTTTTTTTTTGAAAATGGACACTTTGATGCTCAGTTGCATTAAATATATGTTTGGTACAAATTAGTGGCAAATCTGTCACTTTAATTTGGTTAATCCCAAATTAATTTTATTATAGAAAGACTATTTATTGGCCCTCTTTATGACTTTCACATATTATTGAAATTGGGATGGTGTTCCGAGTTGCTTTTTTGCATGTTCTCTCTCACTCTTTTCGTCTCTCAATTTGTTTGTGCTGCTTTCCATAAAAACAAGAATGTCTAGGTAGGCTTTTCTTATTGGACCGGTCCATACGGGATCAGCTTGATGTAACACGCGGAAGTTTTCCGCCTCCTGTAAGAGTCGATAGGATTTTTGAGGGAGTTAGGAGGGAATTTTGAATTTAAGGACTGTTTAGATATTTCCTTTTTAATTGTATGCATTAAATAGTTGGTTTTTCTTGGGTTAGGGCATCTTGAATTTGGCCGAAATTTGAGATCTCTTAGGTTTTTTTGGGCTCTAGCGGCGTCTAGAGATTTGGGAGAGATTGATCCTCCTCTCGAATAGAGGATCAATTGTATCTTGTTATTTTCCTTATATTAGTTTGATTATTCCAATAAAAATTACTTCTTCTTTTTTGTTTTTCCTTTGGATTGGTTGATCGTTCTCGCTGTTTTTGTCAAGATCGTTAGGTTTCACTTGAGATCTCAAGTGTTTCCTAACAAATTGGTATCAGGGCAATTTCTTGGGCAGAAGTCTCCTCGCTAATTTCTGTTGTGTTTTACTCGCCGATATGTTGTTTTTTGCTGTTTGAAGGCCTGAATTGCTGCTGTTTAGAGCCGAGATTTTGGTACCCATGGCAGGGAAAAAGGTAGAAGTGTTTGAAGGGGAGATCGGACAATGAAATATGAAACTTCAGATCTCCAAACTCAAGTTTCATATTTAAAAAAGAATAGTTTAGACATCCATGATAAGATTGATTTGAAATTTTTCATATAGAGGAGATGTTGAAGAAAGTGCTCGACCAAACCAAAATATTGCAGTCAGAGGTTAAGGTGCCAACAGCCTCTGAAGTGGGGAATACCCTAAGCGAATCAGATGAAGGGTAGATCAAGAGGTGAAGATTTTGGAGGGAAGAGAAAAAATGCCTCCCCTAGGGCCTATTCCTAGGGAGGAGACAAGTAGAGAGTATGTGGAGAGGCATGAGGGGGTTGGGTTTGAGTGGAGGGTGATGAATTTGAAAGAATGGCTGAATTTGAAAGGCGATGACTTAATTATGATCGAAGAGGTGTCGAATTTGAAATGAGTGTAACATCTGAAAATTCACGTATTACTCAGTTTAATTACTATATTTTTTTTCTGTTAAAAATAAATTATTAGTATTAGTAATCAATAATATATTAAATTAAGTAAATTATCCCTAAATTTCCAAAAGATACTTCCTATGGCTGTAGATGTGTAGCAGTTGCTGTGTGGGGTCCACTCCTTATATCATTATCCGATTTGGAGATTATGCAAGCCACTGTTTGAAGGAAACGGCATAGTAGAAATCTTCCCTGTAGCACATTTCGGAAGAAAAGCCTAGCAAAATTTCGGCTGAGTGCATAAACTACTGTGCTTGGTTCGGCACAGTAATTTTCAAAGGGCGGCATAGTGAAGTCTGAGTAGAATTCTCGGTATGGTGCGAGCAAAGAAGTGATCGGTACAAGACAGGAAGAATAGGGTAAGCATAGCAGCCGTGGGGATTTGAGTCAAGAAGAGAATTTGAGTAAGGGTTTTGGTGAACGTGTGAAGCATCAGTAAATTCAGTACTTCAGGTAAATCAAAGAAGTTTATTAGAGATTTGTTATCAAGATTTAGATGTTGCTTTAGAACTATATGAAGAATTGTAACTTTGTGTAGGTATGGAAACTAATGGTAGAAACAGTGAAGGAAAAGTAAGAGGTTAAAGTGGAGAACAAAAATTAAAAGATTAGATTGAAGGAAAGAAGGAAGGAAAGGATTTTTGGTATATTCTTAGTTAGGTTGTAACTTTCTAAAAAGACAATAAAGATTTCTAAAACAATCATATCAATTACTGCGAGTGATAGAAAGGGTTTTATTTGTCATATGCAAAGAGAAAGTTTCAAGGTGACATACAATCGTACAAGGATGCGAAGTAGAGAATTGGAAGAGACGATTGGGCAAGGAGGTAAGTGATGCAAGTATTTTTAAGAAATATATACCTTATCATTAGATATGTACAATGCTTATAATGATACTTTGGAAAGTAGTCATGAAAGTAAATGATTTGATATTATGCATGTTTGATCAACTTTTTATGAAAGGCCTAGAAAAGAATATACTTACAAGTTTTCAAGTATGATTAACAACTTACATAAATTAATTGTGAGTTTAAATCAAGGTGTATTATGTTCATTTAAATATTTTCCTTATTGATAATATTTTGGAAAGAGATAATTTTCTTTACTTATTATGTGCATATTCATATTATGCAATAAATGAATAAAAAAGCATGCAATAAGTTTAGTATAGATAATGAATATGGAAAGTGTATTGAATATCAATTTAAAAGTAAAATTTGACTAAAGATTTATGTATAACTTACCAATACAGGTGGGGCAAAAGGGTCCCCATATATTAAATTGTTTGGTAAGTGGGTAAAAAAGGACCCAAAAGAAATGAAATCTGCAAAGCAGGTGGGGCAAAGAGGTAAAAATGACATCTATATAATTCAATGGCGATAATGCCAGGTTTACCTGGGCTCCATTGAATATGTTTATGAATGAGTAGTCAAATCTTTTAATGAGTAAAATTGATATTCAATATGGATGTAAGAAGAATTGTTGGGTAATATCAAATGAGAATTTATGAAGTTTGCTCAAGTAGTTTAACTTTTATTTATGTTTTCAATGTTTTAAATTTTATAATCATGCAATTAGTTTATTACTAGCTGTTGTTATAGAAAAGGGAAAGGGAAAGGTGCAAGAAGACTAATCTGTAAGTATTTATATTATATGTTAATGTTTATTCTATGTTTGAAATCTACTTTTGGTATTAGTAAGTAGTTTACATGTTGTACTACTTTGAGTTTGTTTGGACTTCCTTAGTGACTCTGTAAATGTGTTTATTAAGGTTTTAATTTGGAAGATGCTTCTGTTGATGTATAAATGGATTTATGGTTGGATGTTTTATATGAACTTCTAAAAAGAAAAGTTGTATTAAATGTTTTTGAAAGGATAAATGTTTATGTGATGCATGTTACACTCAATGGTACTATTTAGTGATATCATGGGGTGTTACAAGGAGAATGGTTGAGTATGATCTAAGGGGTGCTGAATTTGAAGGGGGGAGGTGGGCTTGTGATGACAGGATTGGGTGTGAGCGAAGGAGGGATGATTGGCACAATTGGGGGGAACCACCCCCTTGGGAAATGAGAAATTTTAGAGGAAGCAAGGTTGACGGTGGTGATCTGAGAGTGAGGAAACTGAAGATGCTTATTTTTTAGGGAGAAGATGGGCACGAGTGGATCTACAAGGTAGAAAGATATTTCATCATCAACAGGTTGACCTACGAGGAGAGACTAATTGCAATGAGCCTATGTTTGGAAGGGAAGTTTTGGCTTGATATCAGTGAAGGGACATGTGATGACCCATATGGAGTTGGAAGGAGTCCAATGATTGTTTGGTAGAACATTTTCGAACTGGCAGGGGAGGAGACTTCTTCGAGCAGTTCTTTGTCTTGACACTAGATTATTTAGTGATAGAGTACCAGGAGAGGTTCGAGTACATTACTAGCCAATTGGATAGCCTTTTTAAGACCATGTTAGGGGGGAACTTCATAAAGGGACTGAAACCAGAAATTCAGGCGGCTGTTAGAATGATGAGGCCTCGTGACTTAGGAGAGGCTATGGAGATAGCTCAGTTGGTGGAGAATCAGAGGCACCTCGAGAAAGGGATGGAAGGCAGCAATTCAAGAGGCCATGCAGGAGGACTCCCACCTTTTTGGCATACAAGGAACTGACACCGAGTACCCTTCAGGAGACCCTAGAGGAGAAAACTATTGGTGTAAGACCTGGGGACGACTTCAAGAAGCTCACAGAAACAAGATTACATGAGAAAAGGGCGAATGGACTCTATTATAGATGTGACGAAAGATATACATCGGGGTACAAGTGTAAGGACCGAACTTTTCAGGTTCTTACCGCTTGTAATAAAGATGGAATGAAGAAGGGTGTTGTATTTCCACCTTGCAGACAAGGTGTATCTTTGGGAGGAAATTATTGTTAGACTGGTACAACCGCCTCGACGTAACCTGCGGAAGTTTTCTGCCTCCTGTAAGAGTCGATTGGACCGCTAGAAACAACAGAGCTTTTTGGGGAGTATTTTTGAGGGAGATATGAGGGAAATTTGAATGTAATGACTATTTAGAGATATCCTTTTTGATTGTATGTATTAAATAGTTGGTTTTCCAAGGGTTAGGGCATCTTGAATTTGGCTGAAATTTGAGATCTCTTAGTTTTTTGGGGGCTCTAGCGGCGTCTAGATATTTGGGAGAGATAGATCCTCCTCTCAAATAGAGGATCTTATTATTTTTCTTCCGTTCGTTTGATTATTTCAACAAAAAATTACTATATTTCAGATTTTTCCTTTGGATTGGTTGATCGTTCTAGCTTTTTTTGTCAAGAACGTTAAGTTACACTCGAGATCTAAAGTGTTTCCTAACAGCTTTCATGTAGTAGACATGAACAAAAATAAATGACGTGACATCGGTACATGTTTATTTATTTATATGTAAAAAATCCATTCCAAACTATGAAATGATTGTAGTGAACATATTTTTAAGTACCAAACATTAAGGATACTAAATTTTGGAATTTGTAACAAACTACTAAAAGAGGAAGAATGAGAATGGGATTTTCGATTTAGTTTACAGTTGACTTAGTGCGGCATATGCTGTTACCTAATTGGAGTGCCAATTATTCTCCGCGTTGTATCCAGCAAGTGTTACGAAATTGCTATATAATAAAAATGAGAATAAACCAAATGGTGTGCTTGAGAGCCAAGTGTGCTGCTGAGTTCAGCATGACAAGATCCTTCAGAAGTGTTAGTGCCTCATAGGATCCAATTTTAACAACTTGATTTTGGTCTAACATATCATGAGTTCTGTGCCACATAAAATTATCTTTAAATTTATGTTTCAGACTAAACATAATATCAAGTGTAGTTCAACATCTTCTCGTAGGATGCTTTGCCATCAGTGTACAGAGATGTATTCTGCCGTAAATTCTTGAATGGATTCACTGTTTCAACTTGATTTAGTTCTATTTTAGAATTTTGGATTATTGCGTTGTCTTTACCTATTCCATATTACTTTTGATGTATAGCTATATTGCTGATCATACTTTATATTTAGGAGAATGATGGCAAGGGATATAATTTGACTCCAGAATCTGCAAAAATTTCATTCTTTCAAGACTCTGAACTGCAAGATGATCCATCTGATGACCACCCTACAAGAGTTCATAAACGAAGGAAGCATCATAGGCAGTGGACACATTCTGAAGTTGCTAAACTTGTTGATGGTGTTTCTCAGTATGGAGTCGGCAGATGGACTGAAATAAAGAGATTGTTTTTCTCAACTTCTTCTTATAGAACTGCTGTGGATCTCAAGGTCCGCTGTTTATGTGTGTGAATCGATTGTTTCTATGATGATTTTTTGTTCTCTCACCAAGCAACCTATGTGGGTTTTTGCAGGATAAATGGAGAAATCTCTTGAGGGCCAGTCTTGCAGATCCAGCTAACAAGAACCTGGTTAGTTCTCTACTCTCTTTGGTTATATTTTTGGCCTTATGGCTAAGACTGATAATGAAGAGTGGCTTAGATACATACCACTACATTTATATCTAACTCCTAAATTTCTATATCTACTTATGTAACATCGTATAAAAATATAATTAATATTGTTGTGGGCTAGAATATTCGTGGCGGTAAAATACGAAAAACTTAACGTCTTAGCATTGCACGAGTATCTAGCTCACAAACAGAAAGAATAGAAACACTAGAATTTTTAAGATGGAAAACCCAAAAGAGAAAAATCACGAGGTCATACCTAGTTGAAATGAATTCACTAGTATTTGAATAAATTACAAATGATTGATTCATCCTTGAATTTGAGGACAATCAAATTACAGTATTCAACTATTAGATTAAAATCTAGCGACGAACAAGGATTGAAAGGAAGTCCGACGATGGTCGGTGGCTAGATATAAATTCAGTGTCAATTAGTAGCCAGACGGAAGTCCGACGATAGCTGGTGGTCGGACGGAAGTTCGGCGACAGTTGGTTGATGGGAAGACGTCTGGCAACAGTTAGTGGCTGGAACTGGCAGCGATCGGTGGCCAAGCGGCGGTCGAGGTGGAATTTGGTGGCAAGAGAACTTGGATTTCTCTTCCTTGCCTATCGTCATTTTCTTGCTTGGGCCTTCTTCAATGAAAAATGAGTGGTCTATTTATAAATTTTTTTGAGAATGACATAGATAGTAAATAGAAAAAAGATCAGGGGCATGATGGGAGTGTTTTGAATGGACGACTGGTATCTAATGATATCAAATTTTGGTGATCTTGGACTCATTGGATTCGTATTGACGAGATGCTCGATTTGACTGCAAGCATGTCACGTTTGTAAACCGTTTGGTCATCCAATTTATGATTTGAACCTTCCAAATGTGCTACGGATCTTCTATTTGGATCCATTTAGGCTCGGATTGGGTCGAATTTGATGCCATTGGTTTCATCTTTTCGAGATGTTCATTTCGACTATAAGTTGCTGAAATCGGATGGTATCGGATTTAATTCCAGACATTTTTTCAACTCAATTTTGTTTAGAGATTCGTGCCCGATTATGATTAATTTTTTATGATATATCAAATACTAATTTATTAAAATGAAATACAATGTTTTCTTGTATAAATAAAGAAGAAATCAGTGGAATACATGCGAATCTCCCTAATAAATGCTGAACTTACATGGTTTTGATTATCTTAATGCAAGGTTGAGCCACAGAAGAAACATGCTTCTGCTCCCATGCCCGAATCAATTCTGCAGCGAGTAAGAGAACTTTCTATTATTCACCCATATCCCAGGAGCCAAAAGTCGACAATTACAGATCTGCCCATCCTTCCTCCACCCACTTCGTTAACTAATACTGAAGATTCTCTCAATCGAAGCGGCAGAATTCTGCACAGGCTGAGTTTTTCTTAGTCGTCTACCAAATGTAAATACCACATGTGGTTCTTGTGCATATATGCTCGCCTATACAGAACCAAATTTTCTGCAATTTTGCACCAATATGTGCATTTTTTTCTGGCAAAAGCCTTTAGGTTTCTCTGTTTCATTTGAAGCTGATTGATCACTTGGAATCTATTACATTCGATGGATTGCAGCTGTAATTATTCTACGGCCATTTTTTCTTCCTCTGGCTATTATTTCATTTGGACTTTTACTTTCTAATTAATTTTCTCTGCTGGAAATCGGTGCTACCGTACGGGTAAGGAATCGGTTCGTTAAGGTAGGTAACAATTAGGATAGATTATTCTGTGCGGAGACCGGACTGCGAGAACTGTCCAGATTTGTTATCTTTTTACTGCATTTTTGCCGAGTAGTGCAAATACTCTGCAAAAGGGCAGAAAATATGAAACTATTAATGCAATTTTATTGAGTATTTGCTGTGTTTTTATAGAAGGGCAGCAAAAGTGTAAGAAATCTTCAATTAGTATGATATTTGTTATGTTTTAGTTGGGTTTTTGCTGCCCTTTCATTAAAACTCAACAAATATTTAATAAAAATGTATTCATAATTGCATATTTTTTTGCCACAATAAATTTGAACGGTTTTCGCCATCCGGTTTCCTCACACAATAATTTCAAAACAATTAGTGTAGGGAAGTTGTGGGTGCTGAAATGTAATACTTAAGCAAAATACTCATTTGGTCATCAGAAAACGTTTAAAAAAAGGATGGAATTTTAGTATCATTTGGCTGAATGTTAAAAATTAATATGGATTTTCATTTCTAAAATTTGAACATTGTTAATTAGAGAAATTTATTTTTATGTTCAAAATAAATAAATATAAATAGTTTTATTGTTAAACATTTTTCTTTAAGAAATGGACTTTATGATAAGGAAAAATTATTTTGTGCAGATACCGGATATCGTCTGAAGTCGAATCAAAGTTCATCTTGTAATTTTTTGTTGTGTACCGTGGTTGTGTTTTTGTTGTGTAGTAGGTAATGTGGTACATTCTGATTCACCTTTGGACGATTTGATGTTTGCATAGAATAATACATCTTTGAAAATTAGAGGCAAAGTACATAAATGCAACTCAATTGCAGATAAGTAAATTATCGGGTTATGTTGCAAAAAAAGCTATGCACAAAAAAACCAAAAGCCAAAACTTTAAAAGAAGATAAACAACAAGATTTTTAGCAGAGGCTTTTTTTATGTAGCTTCTCACAGTCGAGAGGCTATTAAAATTAGCTTCAAATGTTCTTTCTTTTCTCTCTCTCCAAATAAAATTTAAGGAGCAGTAAATTATCAAGCAATAGAGTTTTTTATGAGTAGGGTTAGGGTGCGGCATGAAGTCCTATAATTGGAGCATATTGGGTCTTAACAAGAAGCAATCTGTCCAATGAAAAAGAATGGAGTGATAGGTAAAAAGAAGTCTCACTTAAAAGAAGAAAAAAAATAATAAATCACACTTAAAGAATAAATGGCATGGCTTTCAAGCATTTGATTGCATAAATTGCATATATTTAAGGTGGGGATATTACATTTGATCAACAGTTTTTAAACCCTCCAACATAGCCCAATGGCATAATTTTTATGCTAAATGGAATTATGCAAGGTAACTTGTTGAACACCATCAAAACAGTGCAAAATGCATGATTTAAAGGGAGGACATTAAGACCCTTGCCAACAAATATTGGAAGAGGAGCCATTATGTATAGAGATATCGGCATTAATATTTTTAACATGCATCAAGAAATTATGAGGAATGTTCCAATCTTGTTGAGAAATGTTAAAACTCACAGTGAGGGAGGAGAACTGATCAAGAGAGGCAGGGTTCACTAACTCAAATATGGCATTGCCATTGCACCATGGGTCCCATATGAGAGATAGTTTGTTGTGATGTGTGACTTTGAAAGATATGTCATCTTAATTTTAGAAGCAGTTAACATAATAAACTTCTAGTATTTCGAAGATTTAAAAACATCTGGCTTCCCAGATTAGTCGTATTTTTGTCTGCACTAGCTTGCAAAAAGACTAACATCATTCAAGATAAGCCATATAAGAGAGCAAAAAGCCATGGTAGAGGGACTATATGGCTGAAATACCAAGCCCCCCAAAAACTCTAGGTTTATGTACTATTCCATGATATAAGATGCAATTTCTTGGAGTTAATATTTCATGATATATAAGTCTAGACCACAGTTTGTTTATATATTCACATCAAATTTTTGATATGATTGACCCTCTAATCCACTATGCCAAAGTATTGTAGATTGTAAATCTCAAGAATTATAATCCGCTAGCAAAAGATAAAATTCTAGCCTTCCAATCATCAAGTAGACCAAATAATTTGTGCATTAGAGGATGATAATCATATAGTAGCAAGCTTTTTAGAGAAACTGACAAATCAAGACAGGCCATGGTATTGTGGCCAAATTAATATTTAGAATGCTTCTACAAATATCACAAGTTGTAGTGGTGTTTGTAGAAAAATAATAGAGCACTTTGCACGGTTGGTTTGGAGGCCAGTTGCAAAAGTAATGGTGTTCAAGATATTGTTAAGGGAAATGCATTTTGAGTTTTAACTTTTCCAAACACTAGTAAATAATCAAAATAAAGTCAGTGGGTGAAGTGCGACTTGCCTTATTTATACCCTCTAAAGAAAGATCAGTAACAGAGGCTTCAACTATATGAGATAAAACCATGATGATACAAAGAGGTAAGGGGAGAGGAGGCAACCCTGCCTAAGACCAAATGCGAACCCAAAGAATCCTTCAAGCACACCATTAAAACACACAAAATAATGGATATATTCAATGCAACTTTTAATCCATGAAGTAAAAATACTATTGAAGCCTTTTTGCATAAGTCGTCCAAGCAAATAGTCCCTAGAAATAATATCACAAGCTTTGTAACTGTCAAACTTTGCATAAGCAATTTTTTTCCACAAGATGAGTTAAACTGCCCCAACAACTTGTTAGCTAGCAAAATGTTACCAGTAGATATCCTCTTCTGAATGAAACTAGATTAGCTAAAATGAATGATATGAGGCATGATACACTTCATCCTATTTGCCAGAATTTTAGTAATAATTTTATAAAAAACATTGCAAAAGAGATATTAGATGTAAATCCATGATGTTGCTAGCATGAGCATATTTATGAATCAATGCAATGGCAGTAGCTTTGGCATTCCTTGGCATATGACTTTAATGAAAGAAATTTGTAACATCCATACAAACTTAATGCCCAATTATCTCCCAAATACATTTATAAAACTCAAAGGTATTGCTATCTGGTGTAGGGGTTGAATAGGACAAAGTAGAGAAGACAATTCCTTTAATGTCTTCATTTGTAATAGGAGCTGTCAAGGAGGAAATGAGGTGGTTGGGGATGGCATTTCCCTCTAGAACAGAATGTGTATTATTAAGGGGAGGCTTAACAGTTTTGAAAAGATTTTGAAAGTGTTTTATGATGGCCAAGGAAATATTAGAAGGTGTGGAGTAGATCCCTGAAGGAGTGGCTATTTCCTTGAGTTTGCTGCAATTCTGTATTGTTCTAATTTTAGCATATAAAAAAATGAGATCGGGTCTACGGCCGAGTGGTCGACGGAAAGAAATTCCTCCCATCTCATCTGGGCTCGAATCCCCTAATCGTCCAAAAAAAAAAAAAAAGAAATCTCTTGCACACGACTTCATTTCTTAAGTGACCGATTTTAAAGTTGGATTAAGGAAATATATAAAATATGATATATTCGATTGCTTGAAGTTGGAAAATATGTTTTGAACAGTAATCTAATTTGAGAAATTCATTATTTGATATTGATGATTCAATTAAGAATTAATATTAAATTAAAGTTTTTTAAATTATTTTGTAATTTTTTTAAATTTAATTAATCTGATTCAACTAAATAACTACAAGTTGAAGCAAAAATTCGTATAAATAATCAAAAATAAAATAATTGGTAGTTTTTCGGGGGAAGTTGGGTCATTATTCCCAACTTTAAAGAAAACACGTGCTCTAACATATGCCCGAGAGGGAAATTTTTGGAGTAAAATAAGTGAAAAAGCAGTAGCAAAAAGCTGTCCCAAATGTAATCTTATTCCCAAAAAAGAATTACTTCTAATTCTCATATCTTAGAAAATTACATAATATTTGATTTCTAGTAGGAAACACAAAGCAACAAGTAGGTAAATCATAGCTAGGAATGTTGAGCATGTTGTCTTTAAAGAAAATTAATATAAGCATGTGTGGAGACTAAAGCTTCGTTTGGGATGGCTTTCTTATTGCTTCTTAAAGCAGCTTCTTAGTATAAAAATTTTAATTTTTGTACTAGGAAGCTGCTTTAAGAAGTAGAAAGAAAGTCGTCCCAAACGAATCCTAAAACTACCATTGGGATGGCATTCTTATTGCTTCTTAAAGCAGCTTTTTAATACAAAAAAATAAATTTTTTGTACTAGAAAGTTGCTTTAAGAAATAATAAAAAAGCAATCTCAAACGAAGCCTAAGTAAATAATAATGTGATGCATACAAAGGGGGGGTCAAAACAAGTTAGATTTTATTTTTGTGAATTTTGGGTCCTCTACTAGATTCATGTCATTAATGTCTAGTAGAGAACCTTTTTTAGCTCATATATTGATGTTTATTCCCCCATGTGTTGTCCCTTTGGTTCCCGTAGATGGCTCCTTGGTTCCCGTGGCTTGACCCTTTGGTTCCCGTGAATGGCTGCTGGGTTCCTGCGCCTTGGCTCTTGGTTTCCTGCGGCTGGCTCTTGTTTTCTCGTGCCTTAACCCCTTGTTTCCTGTGCTGTTTTCGGGTCCCTAGCTGGGCTGTTTTCCCGAAGCAGCCAGGGGGCTCTTCCCGTGGATTTAATGCCCTGTTTCCTGTGCAATGTTGGGCTACTGTTTGAAGATTTTTGGGCTGTTGTTTGAAGAGATTTTGGGGCTATTTTTGGACAAAATTTGGACAGTTTTTGGGACTGATGTGGTGGCTGTTTTGGGAGGAATTCCAAGAGACTTTTGTAGATTTCTGTGTAGTTTTCTATTGCAGTTTTTAGGTGTCTTTTGGCCTTCTATCTTCTTATTTTAATTAGCTTTTAATTAAGTTTTAGTGGCTGTTTGTATTCTTTCTTTTGTGCCTATAAATAGGAGTTGTTTGTGGCTGTTTTAGATATGTTATGTGATGTGATTTTTGGAAATGTAAACCTGCGGGTTTCATTGGAAAAGCTTGCGAGCTTTGTCCACTTCTTGTTCTCATCCCCTCCGGAAATCTTGCGAGCTCTTTCCAACCTTTCGTCTTGGCTTCTAACCTCTTTCGTCTCTCCTGCAAGTGCCACTCCATCTGCACCCTTCTTCTCAAAGTAAGCAAGTTTAGAGAGTCATTTTATTTGAGTCATTTGTAAGAGTCAAGGGTTGTAATGTCATGTTATATTGAAAGTCAAGTTTGTAAGTCTTTATTTATAAATGTGTTCGTTTATATGAACTGTAAGAGTTGTTCTATTATCTCTAAGTTATATATATTCTTTTTGAGGTATTTTGTGTCTTCTTTTATATAGGAAGTCAATTTTCTTTTTGTGATAAAAAAATATAGGCTCCCCTATATTTTTTGATTGCATCATTTGGTATCAAAGAAGTTAGGAAGTCCTAGGTTTATAAGTTTGTCAAGTTTTGTTTGTCAAAAAAAAAAAAAAAATTAGTGAATCATAACAGTTGTTGTGATTCTTGCGAGTCTTGTCTTGTAAGTCAGTCTGTCAAGTCAAGCCTTATTGTGTGAGTCTTGTAAGTCTTGTGAGTCTTGAGAGTCTTATGAGTCCGTTTAGTAAGTTTTGTATGTCTTGGTGAGTCATAGTAGTTGTTGTATGAGTCTTGGTGTCTCTTGATGCAACGCCTTCAGAAAACAAAGCTAACTCATCGGGAGATGAGTTTTTCAAGAATGGGAGTATCTGATGCATACAGGGGGGGGGGGGGGGGGGGTCAAAACAAGTTAGATTTTATTTTGGTGAATTTTGGGTCCTCTATTAGATTCAGCTCATTAATGTCTAGTAGATAACTTTTTTTAGCTCATAAATTGATGTTTATTCCCTCATGTGTTGTCCCTTTGGTTCCCGTGGATGGCTCCTTGGTTCCCGTGGCTTGACCCTTTGGTTCCCGTGAATGGCTGCTGGGTTCTCGTGCCTTGGCTCTTGTTTTCCCGTGCCTTAACCCCTTGTTTCCTGTGCTGTTTTTGGGTCCCTAGCTGGGATGTTTTCCCGAAGCAGCAGAGGGCTCTTCCCGTGGATTTAATGCCCTATTTCATGTGCAATGTTGGACTGTTATTTGAAGATTTTTGGGCTGCTGTTTGAAGAGATTTTGGGGCTATTTTTGGACAGAATTTGGACAGTTTTTGGGACTGATTTGGTGGCTGTTTTGAGAGGAATTCCAAGATACTTTTGCTGATTTTTGTGCAGTTTTCTACTGCAATTTTTAGGTGTCTTTTGGCCTTTTATCTTCCTATTTTAATTAGCTTTTAATTAAGTTTTAGTGGCTGTTTGTATTCCTTCTGTTGTGCCTATAAATAGGAGTTGTTTGTGGCTGTTTTAGATATATTATGTGATGTGATTTTTGGAAATGTAAACCTGCGGGTTTCATTGGAAAAGCTTGCGAGCTTTGTCCATTTCTTGTTCTCATCCCCTCCAGAAATCTTGCGAGCTCTTTCCAACCTTTCGTCTTGGCTTCTAACCTCTTTCGTTTCTCCGCAAGTGCCACTCCATCTGCATCCTTCTTCTCAAAGTAAGCAAGTTTAGAGAGTCATTTTATTTGAGTCATTTGTAAGAGTCAAGGGTTGTAATGTCATGTTATATTGAAAGTCAAGTTTGTAAGAGTCTTTATTTATAAAAGTGTTCGTTTATATGAAATGTAAGAGTTGTTCTATTATCTCTAAGTTATCTCTTCTTTTTGGGTATTTTGTGTCTTCTTTTATATAAGAAGTCAATTTTCTTTTTGTGATAAAAAAATATAGGCTCCCCTATATTTTTTTATTGCATCATAATGCTACAAATCCTACATTTTTAAGATAGCAGTGAATAAATGACTGAGAAGAGAGAAGAGAGAAGTAGGGGACTTCCTTCAGCAGCACATGCATAAGCATAAAATACTTGTTTATTATATTAGTTGGGCTATTACATTAACTTTTATGAATGTATTATAAGAATAATGTGCATTCTAATGAACTGAATGATAAAAAGTGTAATTAGTAAGAGATGCTAACCTGATCTATCAAGGTATGAGCTAACGAGCACATAAAATATTGAAAGCTAGGTTTGATCTGGCATTTGAGTTAGCAAGGTTCTAGATGTATCTAGTAGCGTTTGACAAAAGTCCTAGAGAATGTTCTATAGATGAGTCGAGCTAGCTTCATCTATCACTTAGTGGTTATTACCATGATAGAACCACCTCCCAACATATAACTATCTTGAATAAAATGATATTGTATCAAAATCAATGGGTCAGTGAAAGAAGTGATAAGGGTAATTATCCCCAAATAGTTTAAATAATTGTAGGTAATAATAACCATAAGAAATATGGATAATTTTTTTTTTCATCGTCATGAATCTCAAAGCACTATTAATATCAAAACTTTCGAAATTAGATTTAGAATAATCTAAAATTCAATTTTAACAAACTTATAGTCGAACTGAAGACCTGATAGTATGAACCCAATGACATCAAAGGTGATTCGATTCGAGTACTCACAAGAGCTCAAATCAAACACGTTAAGTATAATAAAAACCATTGGCATATTAAATTGGAGGATAAAACAGTTCCTAATCTTTCTTGCTTTCATTAATTAAAACAGTTTGATGAGAAGAATATAATAAGCCCAAGATCACTTGTTTACAAGGACATTACAAGGCTTAAATGTTGAATAAATCTATGATCAATGTATTCAATATGAGTCATCTGATATGGTGTTATAAAATTTTGGTTAAATTTACTAAAATACACTCTCTCAAAGTACTGCAAATAGACCCCCAATTTTAACTTAAAAAGAGGAAATTTTTAATTTAAAAAAAATCTTGGAAGTATGAAGAACTGCAGAGTGCTACTTGATGTTCGACATTAACGATCATTATCATCTAACTGTCATTGTCTAACCATTTTCACATGACTACTTTCATTTTATCATCATCATCTTACTATCATCCTCTAACTACTTTCATTTGATCGGCATCATTTAATTTCCATTATCTGATCACCAACATTCAACCATATTCGCATGATCGTCATCATCTAACTATCATTGACCAATTGATATTATTCATCTACCACCATCCTCTCTCTACTACTTTAACAATCTATCACAATCTACCCCGATAATACCTATAGACGATCAAATCCTAGTATGTTTTGCAATAGACCAACTATTGAACTCATTTCTATATGAGGTCATCAGAATCCATCCAGACTCATACTTGATGATCTCATGGTTGACAATCATCCAGTTGTCAATTGATCCAGACTTCAACCCAGACTTCCAGCATCCTACCACTTCCATTTATAAGTTTAGAACCTGATGCACAAGATTTCAAGAGATCTCAAATCAAGATTAATGCGGAATATCTCACTCTTCCCTCTCACCATTACAATATCTAAATGGCCACAACACACCAATTCCCTGTGGCCTCTCTCAAAAGTGGTGGCATGACCACTTTATCATTCTATTTGACATAAAGTATTGTTCAAAATTCTCATAAATCAAGAATTTTATTCATATAGGTTCCGACACATCTAAGCTTTTGGAAAAAATACAACAAGAAAAAAGAAAAAAAAAAAAAGCCAAAATAGTGTCCACATCGAGCATGCTCTAGTACATGATCATTCTCCATACTTAGCACTAGTCCGTGCATTCGATCAAGGTACTCCATAAAGTATTGAACACCCTAGTAAAAACTCTCCTGCTTAGCCTAACTAAGAAAGTCTCACAATTCAGCCTCCATCGAGCACATACAAATCTATATGGCTGCCACCTTCTCTTTCATGGAGGTGATATCCTCCCTCATATCAATAACAACAATAGCCTACCCTTCAATATGATGGCCAAGGAATCTCATGTGTCCTTTTTCTATGGCCCCATAAAAAAAGGGAAATTCCCTTCACCCTTCATAACTCCAAACCCTCTGATCAAGCCTCCCACCATAGGGATAATAGGAGTCATCACCTCCTTTGTCTTCACAACATGACCAAATGATCACTCATCTTCAAAGATAATCAGCTCCCCATCATCTACTTGCCTTCTTTTCAATGGAGAGCTAGTGATCAAGTTAGTCGAGTTCAAGGACATACATCCTCCTTATCTAAAAATAGGCTAACTCGATGAGTCCCCCGCCATATTTGTAGCTTTCATCTCCAATATCTCTTACAATTTCTTGTAAGCAACTCTTCAGGTACCCTTATGTATAGAAGATCCATCACACTGAAACTAATTAAGGCCTACAGTTGAAAAGAAATGACATCTTTGCATATGACCCAAAGCTAGTATTTATAAAGAAATCAGGCTGCCAGGCCGCCTGGCCTCTGTGGAAGCATATACCTTAAAATTTGTAAAGGATTTAGGATAGTAAATTTGTATTTAATCATGCTCTCTTTTTTAGTTTTTCATTTATATGAACTTGTTGATACCAGATGTTCAAAAGGATGCATAAATTAGGGAAACTAAATGTATACCCATGAATACTATGCATGTGACTTACAAGTTATATTTAGGTCGAGCGATAGGAGGACAACCTCCACTCTTAAAATAGCACATTTGAGGGACTCACTCAGGAGCTATAAGGAGCTTAACATTAGCGCACAACAGATCAGGAATGGTCACATCATCCAAGAAGTATTCTCCCTATGGGGGTAAGACAACCTCAGAAGTTCATCTCTTAGCTAGACAAATCTTTATCTATCTAAGCGTGATCTAAGACTCTTGAAAAAAGAAATATCCCTTCCTCTTCCAAAAACTTCTTGAACACTTTTTTCTCCACAAAAGAGCATATGACAAAAATACCATGAAGAGGGAAAATAAAGAAAAAGATTTATAATCCTCAAAATATTATATTACTTTTCTTAGATAGCTCATGTTCCATAGTGTAGAGCTCCTACTTTCATTATTATTGTATTTTTGGCTCGGATAATAAAGATTTTATCTAAATTCATCTCTTCCCTCTTTCCTTTCTCTGTATTCGAATCTCATTACATTCTCTACACAAGCTCTCATCCTACAGGTAGTATAAAGTATGACCCGACCTGATATCATCCACTAAATAAAATGGTATTCAACACAATTAGTTTGCCTCTTGCGAGTCAATTTAAACTATCTACAACTCAATGTCCAAATTTAGATGAAGACAAAGAAAAAATGCATAAATTTTCTTATGCTAGTGTCATTAAGCCTCTTTTATGTATGCAATGGTTTATTATAGCCCATATATTATTTTCTCTGTCAATATTTTAAGCAGATATATGTCTGATCCAATATTAAATCATTGAAAGGCAGTTAATTGGTTACTGATCATATATATTGAAGAAACTCTAGATATATGTATTTGCTTCATATCAAGTACTGATGTTGTTGATGTTACATGTTTTGTTAACTCACTTACATGAGATTTGGATGGAAGAAGATTGGCTATAGATAATGTGTTTGTGGTGGGCCTGTCAGTTGGAAATCTCATTTGTAGTTTATTGTGGCATTATCCTCAACAGAAGTAGAGTATATTATAATGACAGAGGCTATGAAAGAATTAGTTTGGTTTTAGGGTCTGCTAAGTGAGCTTGGCATTTTCATAATGTCATCACAGTTTATGCATACATTCAGAGTGCTTAATGTAAAAATCGAGTATTTCATGAAAGAACAAAGCACATGGATGTCCGTTTTCATTTCATTCATGACTTGGTAAATTTATCTGCACTGAATCTTATAAGTGTCAACAAACAACAATCTAGCAAACATGATAACCAAGGTAGTTTTTCTTAATAAATTTAGACATTGTCTAAATTTGCTAAATATGTGCAAGTAATTTTGGTATTATTTTTGGAATTTTTTTTTATGTTAATTCTTTTATTTTAAATCAAGGTGGAGATATTTGATCCAAGAAAAAAGGCCAATGGCAACAAAAAAGAAATGTAGAAACTGCTAGCTACTAAACATAAGAAAAACAAGTCCCAATTTTGATTGGCCTAGCTCAATAAAGTTTGATCATATGTTACATATTAAATTTATGAATGATGCTCAAATGACTGGATAAAACTGCAAGATAAGTTAAAAAAGACCCATAAGTTAATAGCAAAAATCTTTGAAGCCTAAATAATTATCTTGATCAAATAAGCCATAAACTTGCTGAATCATAAACTTGCTGAATGATCCAAGTTTGTGCTAAGCAGTTTTTTTGATTTATTTATTTATTTATTGTTTATATTTGAATCTAAGAATATTATAAGAAAATTAAACGAATTAACTCCTTTTATACAAAATTATAAATATGTTTATGCAAAATAATGTAGTATCTTTAATATGTATTTAGTGGCTATTTGGTTTAACATAAAATGGGTGTAAATTATCTCAAAAGCAGAGATTTTGAGAATACTGATGTTTGGTTTAAAGTAAAATAAATGCAGTATAATTTTTTGTGTATTTGGAATCCACAATCTAGTACAAATGTGACGTATTTGAAAATCATTAGATTAGGACAATTTTCACGTATATCATAAATCCATCACCATTGCCACCACTAGTTTGATACTTCTACTGCTACAGACCTCTCCAGCTAGTTGCCACCATCACCTGTCACCATCTCCTGCTAGCGACCTCCACACCATCACTTTCACCATCTCCTGCTAGCGACCTCCACCTTCCACTTGCCACTCATCACGATCGTGGCCAACTGCTACCCGCCATCACCAATTTTTGTTATACATCGCCATTGCTCGTCACCACCACCTACATCCAGTTGCCACTCACGATTGCCGCCATTACTCACCACCTATAGCCATTTCCACCTCAGCAACGTGTTGTTGGCCACCATCACTATTAGCCGTTGCCCCCTATCTTCGATCACGACCATCAATATTGGCTATCAACCAACACCATCTTTGAACTTTACACTTGTATTTATTTTGTTTGAAGCTAAATAAAAAATAATCACTCGCATATATTTTACACTCGTCAAAATAGCTCTAAATTATTTTAAATACAATGCATTCCTTTTTCATTACCAAATAAACTCTTAGTTAAAGTCAATTAGAACTTGACCTGGACTCTAGTTCAACAAAAAATTAAATCAATGAGTTTAAAAAAAATTATATGACTATCTTAGTTTTAATTTTGATTAAAATAAAATAAAATGAATTAAATAAACAATACTCTATTGCATTCTTATTGTTTATAATCCTTCCAACTTAAAATTCTGTGTAATTTGGTTTAATTTGTCTCAATATTTTAAGTCAATTTTAGAGTTCCAAAGTGAGTTTAATATTATTTTTTTATTTGATTTCCATTTTTCCTTTGTTCACTTTAATATATTAGTCATTATTACAAATATTCATAATTACATAGAGGGTGTTTATCATCATAACATTGAATGAAAGATCACACACACACAAATATATATATATATATATATATATATTAAGAACAACTTATTATAAACATTTAAATTCTTACTCAACAAATTCAACAAGAAAATAAAATCATAAAATTTTGTCCAATAAAATAATTCCACTAATATGAATCATATATTATAAAAATAGTATTTTCTCATATATTGAAAAGACATTAATAAAATATAGTAGAGATGAACAACAAAATTATATTCTATGTTAAAAGCATGAGTCTTGATATGTTTAAGTGGGAAATTAAGCAATCAAGAATATAAATGTTAATTGGTGGTACTTGTCCAACATCAAGAAGGTAATGGCCAATTCTCTTTTGGATTTGCCCTAAATGCATTGCAACATGATTTATTCATAAATTTTTGGAGGAATTTTCCAATTATTATCATTAATAAATATAAAAAAATTATGCATTTCATGTATTCTCTAATAAATGTGATATTTTTGTTGCGGGCTAGGATATACACAACGATTGAGTTAAAATACTAAGTTTTAGAGTTGTGCGGATATTCAGGTCACACACAAAGAACATAAGACTTTTTAAGTGGAAAATCCTGGAAAGAGGGAAAACCACAAGGCCTAGCCCAATTGAAAATGATTCTACTAGAATTTGAGTTGTGTATAGTGAGCTGACTCGTCCTTGAGGGCGATCAAAATACAAATGTCAATCGTATGGTTGCAGTCTAGTGAAAAATGGTGACGAAAGTCCGACGTCACTAGGTGGTCCGACAAAAGTCCCGACATCAGTCGGTGATCAGGTGGAAATCTGGCGTCAGGTGGAAGTTCAGGCGATAGTTGGTGGTCTGGTAGACCTTTGGGCGTCAGGTGTTGGTCCGGTGGAACTTTGGACATCAGGTGGTGGTTCAATGGAACTTCGAGCGTCAGGTGGTGGTTCGACAGAACTCTAGCGTCAGGTGGTGGTCCAATGGAACTTCGGGCATCAGGTGGTAGTCTGACCGAATTTTGTGCGTTAGGGGGTGGTTTGATGGAACTCCAGCATCAGGTGGTGGTCCAACGGAACTCCAGGCGCCAGGTGATGGTCCAGTGGAACTCCAAAGTCAAATGGTGGTCCGTGGAACTCCAGGCGTCAGGTGGTGGTCCGGCGGAACTCCAGGCTCGAGGTGGTGGTTTAGTGGAACTCCGACGTCAGGTGGTGGTACAGCGGAACTCCGAGCTTCAAGTGGTGGCCCAACGGAACTCCGGGCATTAGATGATGGTCCAATGGAACTTCAGGCGTCAGGTGGTGGTCCGGCAGTACTCCGACGTCATTTGATGGTCTGACGAAACTTCGGGCATCAGGTGGTGGTCCGGCGAAACTCCGGGGAGTGGTCAAGGAGGCAAGAGCAATCTTCAATCTCTCCCTTGCTCTCTTACTTGGGAGTATATTTTCATGAGGAAAAGGGGGGGGGGGGGGGGGGGGGGGGGGGGGGGTGGTCTATTTATAGATTTCTTTGAGTGGTATGACCCGTAAATAGGAGAAAGATCAATGGTAAATGGGGAGCCATTTGGATGGATGATCGATGTTGAATCCCTTGAACGTGGACCGTTTACTGAGCAATTGAATGTCTTAGTAATATCAGAATTTAGTGATCTTTAGCTGGTTGGATTTGTCTCGTCGAGCCGCTCGATTCGACTATAAGCATGTCACATTTAATAAACCAAATTATGGTTCAAAACTTCAAACATCACTTTGGGTCCTTGATTTGGACCTGTTTGGGCTCGCATTGAGTCAAATTTGGTGTCGTTGGGTTTGCATTTTCAAGACGTTCATTTTGATTATAAGTTTGCTGAAATCAGAGTTCAGATGATCCCAAATTTAATTTCGAAAATTATGAACTTTAATTTTGCCTCGAGATTCATGCCCGACCAAGATAATTTTTGGATGATACATAATTTAGTTGATTATCAATTAAAAAATGAGAAATTATTAATTTTTTGCTTTCAACCTGGTTCTCCATGCTCATCCAACATTAACCCTAACTAACCCAACGATTCCACACAGATCACCCGGAGTCGGCAGGCCCCACCCAAACTGGTGTGGATCTTCGAAAGTTTGAAATAGAGGAGAGAGAAGATGTGGCAAAGTAGGGCTGCCCTTCCCAATTTCAAAATCGTTAATCCGTCCTCCGTCAGTCACCGCCGTAACCCCATCCGACTGATCGCCGCATCCTACCTGCGCCAGCGGCGCGGAAATGAACCGTGCCGCAGACAATGACGGCGGCGAAGATGACGACGAAGCCGATCCTCCTTACTGCCTCTCCACGACCCTCACGCCGCTTCTCCAACCGCCATCGCCGCCATGGCCGCATCGCTGCAGCAGCCGTCGCCTCCTTCCTCTCTCTCCTTGTCACCTCAGCCGCCTGGTTCTCCCTAGTCTTCGACCCCAGCCACCGCTTCGCCATCAACCATTTCCGCACCTGGGATTCCTCAATCTCTGCCACCCACTCCCCTCCTCTTACCCCCTCTCATTCCCCTTCTCCTCCCCCTCCCCAGAAACCCGCCTCTTTAACCCCCTCTCCCAATCCCAACTCTAGTTCCTTCTCCCCGCTCTCCTTAAACCATATTGTCTTCGGCATCGCCGGCTCCGCCAACCTCTGGCCGCGCCGGCGAGAGTTTATACGCCTATGGTGGCGGCCTGGGGTGATGCGCGGCCACATCTGGCTCGACGATCGCGTGCGGCTGTCGCGTAATGCTTCGGCCTCCCTCCCGCCTGTCCGCGTGTCGGATGATATATCGCGCTTCCGATACACGAATCCTACCGGACACCCCTCTGGCCTTCGCATCGCCCGAATCATATCGGAGACCTTCCGGCTTGGGCACCGCGACGTGCGGTGGTTCATGCTCTGCGATGACGATACCATTGTGAGTCCCGATAACCTTGTGGCCGTTCTCTCCAAGTATGATTGGAGGGAAATGGTGTATGTTGGAGGACCATCGGAGAGTCACTCGGCCAATATTTACTTTAGCCATGCAATGGCTTTTGGGGGCGGGGGGATTGCGATCAGTTATCCTCTTGCCGAGGCTCTTGCTGGGATGCAGGATGATTGCCTTGAGAGGTATCCGAAGTTATATGGCAGTGATGATCGGCTTCATGCTTGTATCTCTGAACTTGGTGTTCCTTTAAGCCGCGAGTACGGATTCCACCAGGTATGTTTCTCTATCTTCATTAAATTTCTACTATCTTTACGTTTCTTTTTTCTGTTATGCCTTCCGCATTGTTCTTGCCAATGATTTTGTGTATTATTCCCTTGTCGAATTTATGTATTTTCTTGTAGTGTTATGAAGATTGTTGGTTACCCGCGATTTGCTATATTTCAATTCTGATAATGTATATAATAATGAAACAATAAAGTTTAGTCCTTTTGGAGTGCATGTGTTCTTGAAATGAAGTTCATTGTAATAGATTTTGGTTTTTCACATGCTTATTTGATGCTGTCGTCTTATTTCTCAGTGGGATATTAGGGGAAATGCGCATGGTATCTTGGCTTCTCACCCTGTTACGCCATTCATATCCATACACCATGTTGAAGCTGTGGACCCTCTTTACCCTGGCTTAGGCCATCTAGAGAGCTTGAAACTTTTCACCAAGGCATCACGGGTGAATCCCAGAAGCTTCTTGCAGCGCGCTATTTGTTATGACAGAGAGAAGAGGATAACATTTGCTGTTTCATTGGGATATGTTGTACAAGTGTTCCCTAACATTGTACTCCCGAGAGAGCTGGAGCGCTCTGAGCTGACTTACACTGCTTGGAATAGAGCTGGTCACCGATTCGAATTTGATTTTGACACCAAGGATCCATATAGATCTGTTTGCAAAAAATCAATTCAGTTTTTTCTGAAGAATGTTTTTGAAGATGGAAGTGTCTCTGTTAGTACTTACACACGGTCTAATCAAGGCAATGATCTGAAAAGTAAAGTCTTTTGCTTTCCCCATTCACCTCCACTGCCTCATGTGGATGAAATTCGGATTTTGGGGAATCCATTGAGTGATAACTGGCATTTGGTTTGTTCCTTTTCTTTGCTTATTTTAAGTTCCTGTCTATCATAAGCTTATGCATTCTGAACTTCTTCCAATCCTTTCAATTGTGATTCAGGTGCCAAGGCGTCTATGTTGCAAAGTTGATCAAACTGTTAATCGAACTCTGTTTTTAAATGTAAGGCAGTGTGAAAGGAGAGAGCTTGGATCAGTTTCTGATTCTCTATTACCCTAAAGGATGCAAAAATCATGGGGTTTGTTCCTTGTATATGGTGAGATGTAGAGTTTTCCTGTGATGGCTTCTTGAGCTCCATTATTTCATCATTATTTCTTTTATTGACTATTGATTGGCCGATCACCTAGAATGAAAGAGTAAAGTTTGAGGAGGTAGCTTCTGGTTTTATACATGTACACTAAATGCAGGAACTTGTGTTTGTTAATTAGGTGAAGTATTCTTTGCCTTCAAATTTTACTTGGAAGGCTTTTTGTCATAATCAGCTTAAACAATTATTTATTATTAGAAACACATGAGTTGTAGTTTGCTCTTTGGTCATGAATATGTCTCTTATCATGTATATACATGTCTTCATATAGAAGAAGAAAATGTGCACCATTTATCTTTGTCTAGAACTGGTATTCTATTTCGTAAAACAGTTCTTGTTCAACATTTGCTAGGATTCCACTTTTATCACAACAATATGCACCAAGGGAAGTTGTCTGACATGGCTGTATTATATGGAGGTTGTTCTTTAACTTATGATCATCGATTCTTAATTTTTTTTATATATTTATGCTCTTCTATCCATATGCATTAATGTACATTATCATCGAGCCATCCTATTGTGTTGTATGTTAGAATTAGTTTGCTCTCTAGTAGGTAGTCTCCATGTTGATTATTTCATTCACAAAGAATAGCCCATCCAGTTTCTTTTGTATTTTTATTCTGTCCCCATTGTTATTGTTGATGCAAGCAAAAATTAAGTAATAATAAATGGTCTCCATTTCATAGTTTGGCTATGGATCTTTGTCATTTCTTGTTGAAATACCCTTATCATTTGTAGGGCATGCTCCAGCCAATATCTTTCATTATGCTTGAGTTTGTTACATGAACTTGATTCTATCTATGATGCTATCTCATGTATCTTCTACAATAAATCAAATTAGGTAGGACTTTGAAAGATGATAATCACTCGCCTTATTGAGTAGTTTTTGTTTGGGGTTGTTCCATTAGAAACATGGCTTAAAACTCTCGGCTCATTAATGAATGGATTATTGAGTGATGTTAGTCACGCCTTTTCTAAAAAGTGAATATCAATATTTTTTTTTAATATTAAGGAGTGTGCATCTTTCTATCAGGCTCTTTGTGCCAAAATTATTAATAGGCAATGTGTAGTACGACACATAAATGAGTTTTTTTTTTTCATTTATTATTATTTTTTTAATTTTAAAGAAGTAAAATACATGCCTTAGTTTGTTGAAGCACAAATATCATAAGGAATATTACATAATGTTTTGCTATTTAACGACCATTTTACAAACCTTTTTTTTTGAAAAGATCAAGTAAAATTTTTATAATGAAAGCGAATTCTTTAAGAAAAATTAGTGTGAAATGTTGAAGAATTTAGCGACTCAAGTAAAAGTAGGAAGAGTCAAAGATTTAAGGCAAAGTGTAGAAAAGTACCATAGTTTGAAGTCGAAAGTTGGGTATGCATGGCATCTTTTTTGATCAATGCAGTTTGTTTGAAGTTTTCTATGCTTTGCATCTCGTTTTTTTGTCTCACATTCTCGTGAGCATAATGTTTGTTAACTATAGTAAATCGAGGCCATAAACTCTAAAGCCCTTTTCATTATAATCCTAAAAGCCCTTTAATCAGATTGAAATGAATCTCTTGTAAATCACGAGCTTGAAACGCACTCCATGTACTAATTTGCAAAGCGTGCAAAGTGCACTAATACACTTGCATTATTGTATAACCATGCTTCGCAATGGAGTTAAGCATAGAGACCTCATGACGAATCAATTCGTTTCAATAGTATGCTTCTAAGTGTGCTTTTGATGATACTATTTTATAGCATGGATTAGATGGCTAATTTATGATGTGTGATTCATACCTCTTATTTTTGAGTGGGGAAATGAACTCTGCTTTGTTTGATCCCCATTAGCAATTAAGGCATCATAAATGGGGTTGTTTGACACTGAATCAAAAGAACAAACAATCTTGTATAGATTTATTGAAATATAACTTTTCCACAAAGTTTAAAATTACAATAATAATAGAAAAAAGAAATACAAGAAAATTATCAAAATGGTCCATTGACTTTTTATAAAGGACCAAAATAATCCTTAACTATATTAACATATCATTTTGGTCCCTTAAGTTTTAAAAAAGAAATCAAAAGAGGCCTATGGTGGGACTATTTTGGCTCCTCTTTAAAGAGTTGCGGGGCCAAAATGTTCCTTCAATATAGTTGGGGACTATTTTGGTCTTCCATGAATAGTCAAGGAACCATTTTGATCATTTTCTTGAAGAAATACTCAGTTTAAACTATTTTAAAACTACAAAAATTTCCAAAATGCAATAGAATGAACAAAAATCACAATAAATACTCTTAACAAGATACCAACTCACTAATTTGCAAAAAAAAAAAAAAAAAAAAAAAAAAGAAGGAAAAAAGAATAACCAACACTATTCCCATAAATCAATTGCAGCCCTTAATTGGACATGGCTCGGGTCAGAGATGGAAGGATTAATTATTAATTATCCATACTGCAGTTACCTGAACAATGTCTGTCAGGTTTCTATAGCCTAACTACGGAGCATTGTCGGTGACTGAAAGGTCCATGGTTGATCCAAGAATGCTTTATTGTTTTCAATAATCCTCTCCTGCAAGAAATAACAAGAAGGGCATAGGTTTACAAGAAAGAAAAACTATGAAAAGGAGAAATAGGAATAAAGAACTTGATGGATCACTTGGAATCTTGATTGTGTTTCCTGTGGCCAGGAGGAACTGTTAGAAGACTAAGGCATAATGCAAAGGAGGCATTTCAGTCAACCTTGCCCTATCTATTTTAGATGTTGGCTGGAGGGGTTGTTGAACTTGTTACCTGTGCTGAAATGGAGAAATGGAAACTGAGAACCTGGTGCATGATGGTTAGAATTTTGACTGTATTTCTTGTGGCCAGGATGAGCTACTGGATGATCAAGGCAGAATGCAAAGGAGGCATTCCGGTCAGCTTGCCGGTTGGAATTCAGTCCAACAATGCAGGTCGAGTCCTTTCTCCAGAACAGTTTGAAGCTGCTCAACTGCAGGGAAATTTGATGCAAAGATGGAAGGGTTATGCACGAGGAAGAGAGGAGTTATTCGCAAAGTCTTGGACTCCACTATGATTTTTCACACCTCACCTCACCTCAAACTAGGGAATCCACCCTGTTTTCAGAACAACCTGAAATAAATTCTCTTAAAAAGACTCCTTTTTCCAAATAAACATTAGCTATTTATAGGAAACCTACAAGACTAAAGAAAACAAGTAATATCTAAAATACCCCTATGCAAGAAAATGCTAATAAAAAAAGCAAAAAAGAAAAATACATGCAAATAAATAATTAAAATAATGATATTAGTAGTAAAATAATCATGTCATTCTCCCCAGGTAGGGGAAGGTTCATCCTCAATGTCTAGTTTCTTCTCATAGTCATATTAGGTGAATGATTTGCTCTACTAAAGGTGGCTGAATTGCTCATATCCCTTGATAACTCAATTTTATAGATATTGTTTCCTATACGCTTGATTACTTTTAATGGTCAATCAGCTTTTGGCTTAAGAAAAAGATTCATGGGAAAGCGCTCGTTACATTAATAAGTTCAAATCTGATCACCTTCTTTGAAATAAGTTGGAGTACGAGATTTATTAGCTTGTTTCTGATATTGTGCATTTTATTTTTAATCATTTCTTGGACTTGCTTATACAATTTTTTCTAATTTCCACTGTTTGCTTATCGCTATCAAAATTATATTCTAAAGAGATCACCATGGGCGACAACGACAAGTCTGCAGGAGTAATGGGGTCCTGACTATAATGATCTCAAATGGACTTTGATTCGTAGTTTGTTTGATGGATCGATTTTTAAACAAATTCAGCCTGAGTCGAAGAAAGGTCTTATTGTTTTATATTTTTTTTCCCACAAAACATCTCAACAAGTTTCCTATACTACGATTGATGGCTTCTATCTGGCCATACATCTAAAGGTAATTCGTGGAGCTAAATTGAAGTTTAGAGCCCAACTTTCTCCATAGCATTCTCAAAAAAAAAAGAAAAAAAAAGAAAAAATGCATATTCCTATCGAATGTAGGGGTGTCAATTTGGGTCAACCCGTCGGGTTCGGGTTGAACCCGACCCGACTCGGATCTAAACGGGTCAACCCGAACCCGACCCGTTTTTGCAAACGGGTCGAACATTTCAACCCGGACCCGACCCGGCCGGGTTGCCCGGTTGACCCGACCCGACCCGCCACCCGATAGTGGCACGCGCGGCACGCAAAACACGCTGGTTCGGCAGCAAGTGCGGCACGCAGGTTCGGCAGCGGCGGCAGCGCGGGCGAGGCAGCGGCGGCAGCGGGACACGCGGGTTCGGCACGCGCGGCAGTGCGGCACGCGAGGCGCGCGGGGCAGGCGGGCAGCGCGGGTTGGGGCACCAGGCAGTGCGGGCGGGGGCAGCGGGCGGTAAATTCAAATTTTCTTAAATTAAACGGGTTTTCGGGTTGACCCGGCAACCCGCCGGGTCAACCCGACCCGACCCATTTTATCAAACGGGTCAAATCTGCGAACCTGAACCCGACCCGTTTATCAAACGGGTCGGGTCCAACCCGGATTTTCCGGGTCGGGTCCGGGTCGGGTTGTCGTGTCGTGTCAAATATTGGAACCCCTAATCGAATTTAGTGGTTTTAGGAATTCCATATAAACAAACATCCTCTTTAAAACATAAATAAGCAATATAAGAAGCATCTTCAGATTTATGACTTGGAATAAAGTGAGCAATTTTAGTAAAGCGATGCACTAATACCATAATAATATCTCTGTGGTTTGGTATTGGGAAGTCTTATCACAAAATTTATATTGGCATCTATTCAAGGAGACTTGGAGAATAGGTGGAGTGTACAATCCTATTATTTTCTTCCTAGTTTTAGCTGTGGCACACTTGGTATCTTTGGAGGTATCTGTTGACCTCACTCTGAATAGATGACCACTAAAAAATTTCTTGTATGAGAGTAGTGGTTTTATTGCAATCAAAATTCTCCCATAATCCCTTTTCATGACACTAAGCTAGTATGGCTTCCCTCAAAGAACAACGAGGGATACAGACTTGATTATAGAAAAATAAATATCCATCTTGAATGTGATTGAAATTATGGGTTCCCATTTGACAAAAATTCCACTTTTCTCCAAAATTTAAATCTTTAGGATAAATATTTTTTATTACTTCAAATCATATGACTTCAGCCTGATGGATACTAAGAAGGGTATATGCTAACTCAAAGCATATGCAACCTTATTTTGAATACCAGACTTGTATTCTAAAATGTAATGAAGAAATGAAAGAAATTATGCCCACTTAGCATATCTTCCCTTAAGTGTATTTTGACAGTGAATGTATTTTAGTGCTTCGTGATTTGAATATAGGAGCGGATAAACTCATTAAATAAAAGATAATGATTTTAACTCTCTAAGACAAAGACAATCACATAAAATTCTTTGTTTGATTGCTTGCATTTGATCTCATTCAATTTTTCACTAAAATAAGTAATTGGATGCTTATTCTGGCTTAACACGCATCAATACTTGCATTAGAGGCATCATAGTTAAATTCAAAGATGTGGTTCAAATTAGGAAGGGCAAGGACAAGGGCGTTGGTGACTGTATGCTTAAGTTTTTTGAAATTAGATTGAGTTGCAGGTGTCCAAATGATTTTGTTTCCCTTAAATACTTTAGTTAAACGAACAATCATAGAACTAAAATTCTTAATAAAGTGTGAACAAAAAGACATCAAGCCATGAAGACTTTATACATTTATGAATAATTGGGGTATGGGCTAATCTAAATTTTTTTGAATCTTTTCTTGAACCAAAATTTGAAAACAGTCTTCTGTTCATCCCTCGATTTCATTATAATTTGATGACATCCACTTTGTCAATCAATTTTGAAAAAGAAAAACACTCCACGTAATCGAGGGATTTGAAAATTGTATTTTATTATGATCTTGTTAAAAAATTTATTATCTATACACACACCACGTGGTGTCTTTCTTTGGGACTAATAAAGCAAGAACCGTGTTAGGGCCGCTCTCTTGAATTAGACCTTTAGCCAGTAGGTCTTCTACTTGGTTTTGTAATTCTTCATGCTCCTTTGATCTTTTTCGATTGACTAGTCAATGGAGAATAATGATAGGACACACTTGAAGATCTCAAGTGAAAACCTATAAATCTTGAAAAAATAGTGGGAAATATCAACAAAACTTCGACGAAAAATTAGAAAATACTAATTTATTGCAATAATCAGAGATAACATGTGAAAGCTGTTTTCCTTCCAGGATCGTCCAGGACGAAGTTGGATAGTCCGGGACGATCAGTACAGGTTTGTATAGGAATTTCTGGCTGGGAGGTTCGTCCCAGGACGAAGTTGGGTTCGTTGGGACGAAATTTGTCCAGAGAGCAACTCGTCCAGGAACGATAAATATTTCGTCTGAATGATGAAATTCGTTCAGAGGGCAAATCGTCCCGGGACGATCTGGTTGGATATATATGAAAATGAGATCTTTTGAATATGGAGAAAAGGGCAGGAGAGAGAAAACTGAAGGAAAAAGAAGAAAAAGTGATTTTTGGGCGACTTCTGTCCGTAGTTGCAGTTGAGAAAGTTGACCGACTCAAGGTAAGGCACATTCCGCCTTTCACAATTTTCTGAAACGAGGATTTTGACGACTTTTCTGTTTCGGATTTTGTCTCCGTTAGCGAATAATTGATTCCGTTTTGTACTGATGAACTTTTTACAGCGTAACTTTTGGTATGTTTAGGAGATGATATTTGTGCACGTTTTGAGTATTTTCTGGAAGATTTTTATCAGGTATTTTGAATTCTTTGGGGTTTTGATTGAATAATAATTTATCTGGATGTCTGAAATTATTACTTCAGTACAATAAAAATTTTACAATGATGTTTTGCACTATTTGTGGTAATTTGGTAAATTTCGGAATCTGTGAATTCTGTGTAAATTCCGTATACTACCGTTATGCCGCTGACGATTTTTTTGATGAAATTTGATTTTCTGAAATGAATGCTTTGATGTGCTGTGATAGCATAAGAGAGTTATAAGGGGTCAGAATCCTTTAAAATTCTGTCTGTGTCAAGAAAATCTGAAAAGAAAACAAGTTCTGTTCTGAAAATTCTGTATATCTGTTCTGTTCTGGTGCTATAAGCACAAAGGGAGACATAAGGGGTCAGAATCTGTTGAGATTCTGTCTGTGTTAGGGAAGGGAGGCATAAGGGGTCAGAATTCGTTGAGATTATGTCAGGGTCCGGGAATCTGATATGTGATATGTGATATTTGAAATGTGATTTTATCTGATTTGAATTCTGATTTGTACGATCTGATCCGTTCTGTGATTTGAAAGTTTTATAAGGTTTATCAGATCTGTTATGCACTGATTTAAATTCATGTATCTGTGATTTGATTTCTATTTGATCTAGTATCTGTTTTGTCTGTTATACGATTGTTTGAATTTATGTACGGCTATTTGAATAACTGCTTCTGATGTGTTTTCTGAAGTGAATTTCTGAAAATTTTGATGGGCGATTGTAGTCTTACTGAGCTGTTAGTTCATCCTTGTTTTCTGCGTGATTTTCAGGTTCTGGGAAAGGGAAGGAAGTCTTAGATTAGCCGTTCAGTGTCTGATCAGTGATTAGGTATTTTGTACTTTTGATTTTTGTACAATCATGACTTTTCTGTTATGTTATTTATGTCTGTAGCCATGCACTGTATTGTATATGATTATTTTGATGAAAGAAAGAAGAAAATAGTGGATGCATTTCTATAAATGTATTTGAAGTTTATAGCAGCTCTGTGTTTCTGTCTGTTTGATATATGGAAGAAAGTTTTGAAATAAATTCCAAAACTAGATCCTGAATTTTCAATATTTGTCGCGGCCCGACGCGAAGGGATTCGTTCCGGTCGGGTTGGGTCGTGACATAACAGAAGGAAAATACCAAGATACATTTGATCCTCAATCCGAGAGGAGAATCTCTCTCATAACCCCTAGATGCCGTTAGAGCCCAGGAGCACCAAAATTAGCCACATGTATCTAGATGCCCTTGCCCTAATATAAACTCCTGCTTAAAGAAAATACAAAAATACCACAAAAGGGCTAAACAACCCTCAAACAATTAGCCCTAGGTAGTGAATCCCATCTAGGGGGGCGGGATTGGAAGCTTGCAGACCAGAAGGCTTGCGCCTGCTGTGCTGCAGTGGGCCGGCTGGATCGATCCACCCTGGAATGATCCAAGCGTATCAATACCCTGCTCCTAAAGAACTAACTTGTCCTCAAGGTGGTAGATGGGAATTGATGTTTCACCCTTTCGTAGGGCTCCCATATAGCGTCATAATCAGGAAGGTCCTTTCACTTGATAAATATTTCTTTGACCCCTCCCTCTCCTTGACATACCCCTTGTAGTTCCATGGGTTAGAAAATCACTTCCAAGTCTTCAGTTAATGCTGCTGGCTATGATGCACCGACATGCCTCATAAAGAGAGTATGCAGTGTCGGACACGCGTTAGACACGACATAGACACGTGTCCGACACAGCATTGGAGTGTCGCAATTTAAAAAATTAAAATTAAAATCGGTCCGGTTATTAAATGATAAAATCGTTCGTTCTATTTAGCCTTTTCCGCAAATTAGCTGCCTTCGCCTCCCGTTCCTTCGTCATCTCTGTTTTGAGCCGAGGCCAAGCAGTGCTCGTCTTTCCCATTCTTTCATTCTTGCGTGATTTCTGCGGTCATTAGAGGCCAAGTTCACAATTAAGGCCAAACAGAGCACCTTCTATGCGCAAGAGAGCCAAGACCTGTAAGTGGATTTCGCCATTTCTTCTCTTAATTGTTGAAAAGCCTAATGTACATGCTCGGTACCGCTCAGTACATGCTCGGTTAGCTCGGTACTGTTAGGTACATGCTCGGTACTGCTCAATATATGCTCGGTACTGCTCAGTACATGCTCGGTACCATTCAGTACATGCTCGGTATTGCTCAATATATGCTCGGTACCACTAAGTACATGCTCGGTACCTCTCAGTACATGCTCGGTGCAGCTCAGTACATGCTCGGTACTGCTCAATATATGCTCGGTACTGCTCAGTACATGCTCGATACTGCTCAATATATGCTCGGTACTGCTAGGTACATATTCGATACCACTCGGTATCTCCTCATACAAACAACTTACGAATTTTAAAAATAAGCAGAACTTCAAAATTACTCTTACAATAAAATTACTCTTGAAAGAAGAGGGAATGTGTCATTCAAATGCAATTATTGTGGTGGCACCTACAAAAGATCTTATTCTAGGGTGAAGGCACATCTACTTAAAATTTCTAGCCATGGAATAAAAATGTGTCATAAGATTACTACATCGCAGTTGATTGAAATGAACAGACTAGTTGATGAAGTTGAATCTAGGATCCAAAGGACACTCCCTAAAGAGTTACCTTTGCCATCTACTCATGGCTCATCCCACACTTCTTCCTCATCTGTGAGAGTTGATCAAGCTTTATCATTTAGAAGTGAAGGATATGAAACAAAGAAAAGAAAAGGAGTAGCCAGTAGTCATCTAGAGAAGGCTTTTAATTTGCAGCTACGAGAGAAATTGGATGGTGAAATAGCAAGGATGTTTTTTTCAACGGGACTTCCTTTCAACCTTGCAAGGAATCCTCATTATAAAAATGCATTCATTTTTGCATGTAACAACAACCTCGCAGGATATGTTCCACCTAGCTACAATGCATTAAGATCAAAATTATTGAAAAGAGAAAGAGCACATATTGAGGAATTACTTGAACCAACAAATGGAGTGTGGAAAAAAAAAGGTGTTAGTTTGGTGTGTGATGGTTGGACAGATCCTCAAAGAGGACCCCTTGTTAATTTCATGTCCGTTACAGAGAATTACTCAATGTTCATTAAAGTAGTGAATTGTGAAGGAGAATACAAGGATAAACATTTTATTTTTAATTTGATTAAAGAGGTGATAGTCATGATTGGGCCTTCAAATGTTGTGCAGGTTATTATAGATAATGCACCGGTGTGTAGAGCTGCAAGATTATTGGTGGAGCAAATTTATCCTCATATATTTTGAACACCCTGTGTTGTGCACTCTTTAAATCTTGTTCTAAAAAATATTTGTGCAATAAAGAATACAGAGGCTAATGAAATCATCTATGCTGAATGTCATTGGATAACAGTGGTTGCAGATGATGTTGTTCTGATCAGAAATTTTATTATGAACCATTTGATGAGACTTTCAATGTTTAATGATTTCTCCCACTTGAAAATATTAGCTGTTGCTGAAACTCGTTTTGCCTCTGTAATAATCATGTTGAGAAGATTGAAACAAATTAAAAATGCTCTTCAATCTATGGTGATTAGTGAGAAGTGGTCTTGCTATCGAGAAGATGATGTTGGGAAGGCAATATATGTTAAAAAAAAGGTCTTAGATGATTTGTGGTGGGATAATGAAGATTACATTTTGGCTTTCACTTATCTAATTTATGATATGTTGAGAGAGGCTGACACTGATAAATCATGCCTACATTTGATTTATGAGATGTGAGACTCTATGTTAGCAAAAGTGAAAGAAATTATATACATATATGAAAGAAAGTCACATGATGAAGACTCAAGTTTTTGAAGCATTGTCTATACCATTCTTGAAGATAGGTGGAGCAAAAATAACACACATTTGCATTGTTTGACTCATTCATTAAATCCAAGGTATATTTATATTCATCTTTTAAATTAATTTAAATTTGTTGGTAAATGAACATATAATTTTATATGTTTTGTATTATTTGAAGGTATTCAAGTAAAGAATGGCTTCAAGAAGACCCTCAACGTGTCTCAACACAAAAAGATTTAGAAGTTTCAAATATGAGAAAGATATATCCGAAAAGATATTTCCCAAACGAGGAGGAGAGAAGAAAAATTAATATAAAACTTGCAAAGTTCTTTGGATATTTTGAGGATTTTGGTGATCAAGAATCTTTGGTTGATAGATGGAGGATGAATTCGAAAATGTGGTGGTTGATTCATGGAGCTTCAGCACCGCTTCTTCAAATAATAGCAATAAAACTTCTTGGTCAAGTATCATCCTCTTCCTGTTGTGAGAGAAATTGGAGCACATACTCATTTATTCAATCAATGAAAATGAATAAAATAACTCCACAACGTGCTGAAGATTTAATTTATGTGTATATAAACTTCGTCTTCCATCAAGAAAAACCCCACTTTATATGACAGGTGATAACAAGATGTGGGATATTGCTGGAGATAGGTTCGAGTGCCTTGATGATATATGATTATTGGAGGTTGCAAATCTTTCTCTAGATGAACCAGAGTTGGAAGCAATGATATTCAATGATGATGATATTGAAGGCCAAAGACCAACATCTGAATCTATTTCTACATTCCCTCAATTGAGTAGTTGGACCTTCATGTTGTACTAAATGATTTTTTGCTTATGTTTTTGTGGTTGTATTAGACATTTTGTACTAAACATCTTTATGTTATAAGATAAACAAATTATCATGAAATTGATTTATTATTTCTTTTCATTTTTACTATAATGTCACCTTAATTTCTATATATTATATTAAAAAATTATTATGTCGTGTCCACGCCACACTCGTGTCCTATATTTTAAAAATTGCCGTGTCCCGCGTTAGTGTCGTATCGTGTCCGTGTTGCCGTGTCCGTGTCGGTGCATCATAGGTTGCTGGCAACTTTGAATTGATTGTGTGATCCCCTAAAGCTCTCTTCAATTGTGACATATGAAATACTGGGTTGATGGTGGCTGTTGGAGGCAACCTCAAATGATACGCCATTGCTCCAATTTTCTCTAATATCTCATAAGGGCCAAAATGTCTTGGAGTCAGCTTCTCTTTCCTCTTGGAGATGACTGTCCTCTGCCTGTAGGGCCTTAGCTTTAAGAACACTCTCTCTCTCCAACCTTAAACTGGATGTTCGTCCTATGCCCATATACCTGTTTTTTCTTAATTTGTTGAGCCCCCAACAAATGCTTCTTTAATTCTTCTTACTCCCTGTCCCTCTCATCCAAGTATGCTTCTATTGAAGAAATTGGAGTGTTACTCTGTCCAAAATGTACCAGGTGAGGTGGATATCTTCCTTACAACACCTTGAATGGGGTCATCTGAGAAGCATAATGATATGAAGTATTGTACTAATACTCTGCCCATGCTAACCATTTGAACCAAAGCCAAGGGGTTTTCAATAAAAAGCATCGTAGGTATGTCTCCAAGCTTCTGTTTACCATCTCTGTCTGCCTATTGATCCGTGGGTGATAGGCTGTGCTCCTCTTAAGTACTATCCCCTGCAGTCTGAATAAATCTCTCCAAAAATGTCTGAGGAACATGTTATCCTTGTCGGATATTATAGCCTCCGGTATCCCATGCAGTTTGACCACCTCTCTGATGAAAGTTGAAGCCACTATCACTGCCATGTAGGGGTGTTGTAGGGGAATGAAATGACATACTTGCTCAGCCTGTCCAATACGACTAGAATCACGCTGAATCATTCAGATCGAGGTAACCTGACTATAAAATTCATGGAAACCTCCCACACCCGATTTGGTAGAGCTAGGGGTTGCAATAATCCTCCTGGAGTTGTGACCATGTACTTATTTCGCTGACAGACCTTGCAATTGACGACCAGCTTCTCCATATCCTTATGCATCCCCTTCCAATACAACTCTGAGGCGAGTCTTCTGTATGTCTTATGCACCCCTAAATGACTCCCAATAGCACTCCCATGGAACTCTTGGAGTAGGGGTGGAGTATAAATTGAAGTCCTAAGCATCACAAATCACCCTTGTTATAAAAGCCTCTCCTCTTCTAAAGAATAGTCAGGGTGGATACTCCCATCCTTCAATAAATATTCCCTAATCCTCCCCAACTCCTCATCTTGGGCACTCTCCTCCTTAATGGCCCCCCAATCCAACATCAGAGGTATCGACATGGCTACTTTCTGGATCTCCCCCATATATCTGGACAAGGCATCTGCCGCCTTTTTCTCTATCCCATACCTATACTGGATTTCAAAGTCATATCCCAATAACTTTGAAAGCTATCTCTAGTGCTCCTCTGTCACAATTCTCTGCTCCAACAGGTACTTCATACTCAACTAATCTTTCCTGACAATGAAATGTCAGCCCAACAAATAAGGTCGCCACTTTTGGATGGCTAACATAATCTCGATCAACTCCCTCTCATAGTCTGACTTCAATCTTGCTCTAGCTGTCAACACTTGACTGAAGTAAACAATGGCTATGACACTGTATAAGTACTGCTAAGCCATACCCTGATGCATTCGTCTCTACTTTAAATACCTGGTGTTGACCTGTTGTATAACAAAAAAAAAAGGAAAAAGAAAAAAAATCATAATCACTTACCTGCTCCCTGCGATCCCACGACCTTGGCACATCGAGTTCCGCACGACCCACGTCGCTGCCCACGTCGCACGATCCTCTCACGATCTCAATCGGGCGTCGTTAAAGAGACGAAGAGGAGAGGCCTTCGGCCTCACACGCTCTCGCTCTTTCCTCTCCTCCCGAGCCCGCTCTCTCCCTGCGCTCTCGCTCTCTCCTTCCAGTAGGATCGGAAGTTACGACTGTTTGATCGGAAGCAACAGGGAGCTCGCCGGCTGTGAAGACAACTTCCTACCTTTTGTGCGCTCCTTCCCCTCTCTCCGACGCCGCTTCCTACCCGTAGGATCGGAAGTTACGACATTTTGTGCGGAAGCAACAACAGGCGTCCGCCGGCTGTGAAGTTAACTTCCTCCCTTTCGATCGCCTCTTCGGCTCTTTCGTTGCTGTTCGACTTCGCTCTCTGGATGACTTTCCCTTCCCGCTCGGATCGGAAACAACTACGGGAGCACGCTAGCTGTGTGAGGGTAACTTTCTCCCTTCTCATGCGCTTCTTCTGCCAAATCCCGAAATTCGCCAAACCGAGAGATTTAGTAAATTCGGGATTTAAGCCGTAAATCCTTAAATCCGGGATTTACCCATTGCCGGGATTTAAGGTGCGCACTGAAGTCGTTTGGCTGGCTTTAGCCTAAATCCGATCAAATCCTCTAAATCCGTCGAACCGAGGGATTGTATGAAAATTTTTATATAATTAATTATAATTATGTTAATTAAATATAATTAATTAAAATCAATATTTTTAATTAATCATTTATAAGTTAATTATAATTAATTATTATTAGTTAATTATATTTTATTAAAATTGATTAATGTTAAATAAGTTATAATTAATGTTAAGTTAATTATAACTTATTATGTTAATTAATTTTAATAAATTTTAATTAATTATAATTAATTATGGATAATTAATTAAAAATGTTTTATTTAATTAATTATAGTTAATTCATGTTAATTATAATTAAACAATGTGTACCCTCTCCTCGCCTCGACATCTGAGCCCCCTATCGCCGACGACTCGCCGATCCACTAGTCCGCCGGCCGCCAAAGGTATAACTTATGGAACCCTTGTTCGCTCTCTTACCTCGGCATGCGTGTCGAGTCGGTGGTCTGCCTATACACGCTTTTCTCTAGCGTGGTGGGAGGGACAACCGGCGCGACACCCACGACAAGGTAGGCGAGCGGCCCTCGGTTCCAAACCTATTCTCGGTGTTCGTGGCACACCGGAAAATCGCCTATACACGCTTTTCTCTAGCGTGGTGGGATGGGAACCCGGTGTGACACCTACGACGAGACCGGGATGTTTATAAGTACCCCCGGGCGGGGGGAAAGCAAATTACTCTTTTCTTGCAACAGGTACCGAAGACCCATAAACGCCTTTCTCTGGCGTGGTGGGGACAAAGACTTTACACGGCCGCGGTGTCCTCGTAAGAGGGCACCTACTGTACACGCTTTTCTCTAGCGTGGCGGGAGGCCCAGTTTTTCGTTGTTTTTCCCCTAAACGGGGGAGACGCCGGGAGGTTGCCGAAATTTCGGGTGAAATATTACTCTACTCGGGACCTGTTTTGAACTCAAGAGAACAAAGCTGAACTCCAATGAACTATAGACTTGTGGACCGTCAAACCTGATTGGACATAGCAGAGGACCTAAACAAAATTAAAAATAATTAATTGAAGGTCAAATTCAAATCAAACATGAACCCAAATCCAAATGAAATTGAGCATGAGCTTGAACTTTGCAATAAGCAATAATGAAATTTGGACTCAAAATTGGGTTAAATTGAATATGATTCAGTCATTTGAACTCAAGCAAAGGTTTGAATTGAACAACAAGAAACTTGAACTTGCACGACGAGCAAGGACATGGACTGAACATTTGAACTTGAAGATTTGGACTGCAGGGGACTTGGACATAAAAAGAACAAAGAACTCAAGCTCAAGTAAACTCTAACATGAATTAAACAAGGTTTCAGAAGACTTGAACTTCCAAGAGCAACACACAAAATCTCAATGCATGCAAGTGAATAATGTATCGGACTCTTACAGCAGTCTCTACAAAATCGGGGACTTCTGTATCTGCAAGAATGAGATGCATTTGTGTCCCTCCTATATGTACCCGAAACCACTCTCCAACACTAGCAACTTCGCCTGTTGATTGAGATGGCGATATGGGAGACCAATGATGGAGGATCCACATTCCTACAAACAAATGCAACCCTACAAATACCACCCGAGATTGGTGAAAGGGTGGATATGATGCAGAAAGAATGAATCTCCTGCAAACATTTTCTAGAAGCTCGTAGTGGATACAGCGGTCCCCTGCAAATGGCTACAAACAACTTGTGGATAACAACAATGGATATATCGTAGTCACGACGAACCACTGTGGGCACAAGTATGAAGATCACCTATATCAACGGTGATTAAGATCTTCAAGTATCCCGAGTACAATAGCAACCCGATGTACGAAGAAGTCCACCACACTAAAGATCTCGAAAGGAGATCTTTTCAAAGCAAAACAGCAATCAGTGGACTTCAAAGTCCAAAAGAAAGCCTTCCCCGGTGATTGAGAAAGGGGGAGGGGGTCAACATCAAGACCAAATCGCCACCGGATCTGCAACACATATACAAGAAGACAGAAGGCGTCTACGATCCACAACTCAACGCCACCGGATCTGCAACACTTATGCAAGCAGACAGAAGGCGTTCACAAATTATAACGTCACGCCACCGGATCTGCAACACTTAAGAAAGCAGACATAAGGCGTCTACGATCTACAATCCAACGCCACCGGATCTGCAACACTGATACAAGCAGACAGAAGGCGTCCACAAAATACAACGCCACGCCACCGGATCTGCAACACATATACAAGCAGACAGAAGGCGTCTACGATCCACAACTCAACGCCACCGGATCTGCAACACTTATGCAAGCAGACAGAAGGCGTTCACAAATTATAACGTCACGCCACCGGATCTGCAACACTGATACAAGCAGACAGAAGGCGTCCACAAAATACAACGCCACGCCACCGGATCTGCAACACTCCTACTAGCAGACAGAAGGCGTCAATAAGATCTGAAATAAATACCCCTACACGTACACTATAAATTGTATACACATAGGTACACCAAAGAGGTATATAAAAAAATCAACCGCATGGGCCCCGGCGAGCGTGTTATTGGTACACACGTGACATCTAGGGATGCTGCGCGGGGAAACAAGTGAATTCAAATTCGAACCCAATCCTTCTATACGGATAAATAGAAGTCGACAGGGTTCGAACCTTCAAATAAATACATGATTGTGAGGATCAATGTATTTATTTCAATACATTCTTTTTAGGCCTTCAAAGCCTAAAATCAAGAGAATTCACTAAATCAAAGGCATGAAGCCTATGAAACCCGATCCTTGAGCAACAACTTGCTCGAGTCGACAGGGTTCAATCAACTAAAGTGGAAATGACCCCAAACACCCCGATGATGGCCGCGTTGATTGAAGATCTCAACCGGAGGGGTTCTCAAATATTTCAAATGTCTCCCAAATACCTAAAGCTCCATCCAAAAATGCACAAAATTCCAAAATCCCAAAGATATTTAAATTTGAAATAAATCCATCAATTACTTAAAGCAAAATCCATCCACCCTCCGCAACAGTCTGCCGGGGTGGACAAATTCAAATAAACTCTAGCTCACAAAGAGCCAAATGCCTAGTCAAAAATATCACTATGATCCATTCTCAAACAATCTCCTGCCAGTAAGGACGTGGTACGTGTCCTCTAACCGGCGGTTAGCCGCCAAATGGCACCGCAGGATAAACGGTTATGACGACCCGGGGCCCTCTGAACCTCGTGGTTTCGCCGCCAAATGGCACCACGATATATCAGTTATGGCCAGAGCCAATACGCTCCTTATTGGCATCAAATCCTTGAGATATGAATCAATAGGATATGATCGATAGGGCACAAAGCCCTCTGTAAGCTAAGGTGGATTCAAATTTGTCCCCTTAGACAAACATTCAACCCAGGTCTACAAGGTTCCCTTGGACGAAGCAACCCATGGCTGCTGACAAGGATCCTTCTGTCAGGTTGGGTCGACTACCTCCTCTGACTAAGTAGACCAGGGACCACGATGGCCCGGGACGACGGAACCATGGGATCTTGATCGGGTCTATCATCCATTCCCCCACCATCCGCTTTAAGTGCACGATGGTGAAATTTCTATTTTAAATATCAAACCTTTCAAATTTTCAAACTTTCAACTCAATTATCAAATCCAAATCCAATTTTCAATACCCAAACCCATGCTGCTGCTACTATATGCCAGATACACGTATTTTATACGTATCTGATCGACGACTAGCCTTAATCGAAAGTTCTCTCTCGTGATCGGGAGGGGTAATTAACTATAGGGGCTTGCGCCTATAGGAAACCAGAACACAGATCATAAAGTCCTCGCAAAATGAGGGCGAAATCTCTGGGTAGTGTCAAATCTACAAACCCATCTGCCTTCCAAAATTTACCTCGGAACTTAGTTCGTTAAAACTCCCTCGCCGGAAAAGAAGCAGCGAGCGGGGAGGCCGGGGTCGAATTTTTGGAGCCCACACCTGGTTGAAATCTAGCAGGGCCAAGTCCAGTATAGTGGTCATGGCCTTTTTCAATCTCTCAAAAAATGCTGTGGCTGCCTCCCCCACAAGAAACTATCATTCTTCAAATGTTCTGTCAGTGGCCATGAGATAGTGCTATAGCCCTTCACGAATCTCCTGTAGTAGCCAGTAAGCCCTAGGAATCCCCTCAGTTCCTTGAGATTGTTGGGCAGTGGCCATCTCAATATTGCTTCAATTTTGGCCTGATCCGCAGCCACACCCTCCTGAGAGATACATGTCCCAAATACTCCACACTAGCCTGAGCAAAGCAACATTTCTTCTGATTGGTTCTCAGCTGCTGCTGCTGTAACACAGCTAAAACCTTTCTCAAGTGTTCCCAATGCTCCCTATCTGTCCGTTTAATCACCTGAGATAGAGTAAAAAAACCTTGTTCATGAAGGACTGGAAAGTGGCTGGGGCATTAGTGAGACCAAAAAACATCACAAGGAACTCATAATACCCCTCATGAGTTCTGAAAGTAGTATTCGACGCATCCTTCCTTTTCATTCTGATATGATGGCACCCTTCAGATCTATCTTGGTGAAAATAACTGCCCCACAGCTCATTCAACAACTCTTCTATCACTGGGATAGAAAATTTGTCTGGCACAATTTTCTTATTCATCGCCTCATAGTCCACACAGAAGCTCTAAATCCTATCTTTTTTTCTTAAATAATCACACTGGACTAGAAGGACTCACGCTGGGCCTAATAATCCCTGCTTACAACACCTCCCTGACACTGATGTGTGACACACCTTCCCTCAAAGTGATAGCATGCTCCTGCTCCCTTGGCGATGACAATCCCTGAGGTGTCACGACCCAGCCCGATAAACTCGAATTAAACGAGGCGAGAACGAAAGTTGGATGATAACACATAAAATTTAATTGATAATTAAACATATACAAATGTTCATCCAATTTCAATCATAAAAAGAGACACTAAATAACAAATTTAAGAATTTCATCAACATCAGAAATAACAATCTAAAAACATAACAATACAACAGAAAGTCTCCAATATATAAACTTTCACATAGAATAACACTAGACACATAAAAAACTAAAAAAATCTATCATCCTGGGATCCTCTACGACGGTAGGTAATCGATCTTTCCGCCATCATTCTCTAGTCTCTCTCGAAAAACATTCTCACAAGTAAGGGTGAGTTAACGCTCAGCAGATAATAAATATCTCAATTAAATTTATAATGCAAGGAAAGAAAAAACATTATGCAGTAAATTTTTTATATGACAAGACTAAAAAAACATGAGAAGTCGTATGCCTAATCTATATAACATTTGGAATGCATAATATTTTGAATGCACATAACTCTTTTCTGAATTTCATTTTCTTTTCTTAACTTTTCCTTTATCATTCATATATGCAAAGTATAAAATACATAGTCTTATTATATACACCAATCCCGGAAGTATCAATAATTTGTACTGATTAGATACACATTCAAATTTGGCCAAACATTTCATTTCATTTACTCCGAAGAGTCCTTTACTAATTTTCTCCGAGGAGCCCTTTACCATTTGCCCCAAAGAGCTATTTACCATTTGGTACTCCGGATCATCATGCTTGGGTAAAGGGCTCTTTAGAACTAAGTAGTGGGGCCCACAACTCAATTAAATATTGCTTTGGGAGGGAAAATTTGAATTAGGGGCTGTTTAGGAATTTTGTAATCTTCTTTGCTTAAAATAGTTTCTCTTGTAAGAGTTAGGGTTTCATGTTGAATTTGATTGAAATTTGAGATCTCTTAGGTTTAGGATTTTTTGGGCTCTAGTGGCGTCTAGAGATTTGGGAGGGAGAGATCCTCCTCTCGAATAGAGGATCAATAGTATCTTGCTTTATTTCTTTCGTTGGTTTGATTTCATCAATAAAAATTACTTTTTTGTTGATTTTCCATGGGATTTGTGGAGCATTTTGCTGTTTTTCATCTCAATTGATAGGATTTACTTAAAATCTTCAAGTATTTCCTATCAAAATACTCTTAAAATGGCTCCGACTCAGTAATGTGCAAGAAAAACAAAACGAAAACCCAACACAATTCCCGACAAATTAGTTGCTGACCTTGATTAGACTAGGCCCGGATTGGAGATGGAATGGTATTACCCATGCTGCAGTTACCTGAACAATATTTTTCATGTTTCTATAGCCAAACTGTTTTTTGGTTCCAACAGGGAGCTTTGTCGGCGATTGAAAGGTCCATGGTTTGATCAAAAAATGCCTTCTTGTTTTCAAGAATCCTCACCTAAAAGAAATAACAAGGGCAGAAGTAGATGACTGCTTACGAGAAAAAAAAAAAAGGGAGTAATGGGAACAGAACTTGAAGATGATGGCTGGAATCTTTACTGTGTTTCATACAGCTTAGGGGAACTACTGGAGGACCAGGTAGAATTTAAGGAGGCGTTCCAGTCAACCCGCGGGCTGGAATTTTGATCCAGAACTGCAAGTTGTTTGTTGTCTGTTTCAGATATATGTCCCGGAGGAGCCGCTGGAGGACATGCACCCAGATTTGGACAGCTAGAATGCATTCCAACAATGAAGACGGAGTTCTGCTTTCTAAATTAAGAAAGTTAATAGTTAATTAACCATGTCACTGTGATTGCATCATGTTTTATACTACGATGATGAACATAATCTCATTTCTGTGTGTTGCCTTGAGTACAATGAACTTGAATCAAACACTTTGGTGGGTAAGAGCAAACGATGGAAACACCTCCAAATCACTTAGCAACAATTATCCATAATTATGAATTTAGGTACATCTAAAATGTTGCATCTTGCTTTATATTTTTTGCATATAGATAGTTTTGAAAGGCGAGACGCTTTTGAAGCACATAAAGTTAAAATCATTGAGAAAATTGTAAGCTAAATGCTTAAAATTGAGTATATGATAATTATCACATGCTATACAGATTTAGTGAATGCAGAACTGATAATTATAAACTGTTATTTTTGAAAGATTGCGTAATACTCAGGTGTAATAAGTGTATCTGCATTTATTACGTAAAAGAATAAATATGTAGACGGGGCAACTTCTAGGGCTAAAGATGGTTGGTCAATGTATAGAAACGTTGTAGGAATATTATTTAGATAAGAGAATGTCATGAGTACTAAAGGTTAAATTTGATAAAGTTATAGTTAGACTGACTATGCTATATGAATTTGGTGTTGGAAATAAAAAATCATTATTAGTCAATCTGAGTGTGATACAAAATTAAATGTGAAAGATGAATGCATGGTACAATTAGAAAGGATAGGGTTGCATATGATTATATTAGGATTCTTAGAATAACAACTATTGAAGAGAAGATTGTAGGAAATAGATTTGGTTGGCTTGGGCACCTAGATTAGAGGCTAGAAGTTGTACCTATAAAGCATAATGTAATTTTTATGGAAGGAGGGATAAGGGTATACTAAATAAGACATGGATAGAAATTATGCAAAAGACTTGCACAAGATATGCTTAATACCTATGGAAAACTTAGGAAGAATAGTTGAAAAGCTCAAAAAAGTTCATTATAAATCTGACCATAAACAGGTTGGACATGGCTAAGTATGATGATGACATACATTAGGTATTATATCTACATAGTTTAATTTCCAATCCTTTTATGAAATGCAATATGCACATAATATGCTCTTGATGATCAAATATTCAAATATAAAATCAAAATCATTTTGATAATATACAATATAAAAAATATTGATTATATACATATGAAAAGTCTATCACAACCACCATTCCGTCTTCACTTCAATGACCAACTCATAAGTTTGTTCAAGGCTATAAAGTTCATCTACTTCTAACTATTTTTGGCCCTCCTTTGGTATGTTCTACTTAAATTTACTACTATCCTGTGTGTATTTTCCTGCCAGTTCCATATTTATGTTTCTTTTATTAAAAATAATTCTCTTGTTTCTGGATCAATGTTATTTCAAATTATTTCCTGCACTCGGGCTATGTGCTTTTTGCTTGTAACATCTTTTGGGGCCTCAATAACATCATTGATTATTTGTAGATTAATCTCCTGACAAGTATTGAATGAAATTATGTTTGATTTATTTATTTCTGTAGAGATAACTATCTCGTTTGAATGTGTTACTGATTTGTTGTGTAATGTATTAGAAGGGGGACCCTACACGCTTAGTGATTTCTTCAATATGAAGCCGTGCGTTTTTGAGAACTTAGGTGATCTTCTTCGTTGTGTAATTCAAACTTTTCATCATTCTTATTGCTCTTTCGTTGTTCTATCACCTCTCCAACCTTCTCAGATCCCCTGAAATTTAACCCCCTCTAAAATAATGCAATCCATTGAAGAGTTTTTCTTCTGATACCTGTTTTGTCTTCTGACTCCTTCAGAATGATCTAACTCAACATCATCGACATGCCACTGAGTTGAGAATGTCAACTGATAATTTATGCTTCGTTTGTTACGGTTTTTTTGATGCTTCTTAAAGCAGCTTTTTAGTACAAAAATTTAAAATTTTGTATTAAAAAACTGCTTTATGAAGCAACGAGAAAGTCGTCCCAAACGAAGCCTTAGTAGGATTTTGAATGCTTCATTTGCAAGCAGAAGCGAAATTTGGGAGTTGTGATGAAATTGTTTAGTTGTGCTTGATTTTAGGTTTTGTTTGGAAGAATTTTTTTAGGGGCTATTTGGTTGGAATACAAAGTTACGTAAAGTATTTTAAATGCAAGGGTTTTGAAAATATCCATGTTTGATTAGATGAAAAAGGAATCAAAGTAATGTAAAATAAATACAGTAAATCATTTTAATTCTTTTCTTGAAGTAAATCAAACTCACACAATTTTTAGCTAGAACTGTTTACACCACAAACAAGCCTTGCTTGACTGCCACCCACCCTGGCCACCACTGCCACACAATGCCAGTGTTTTCCGGCCACCACTGTCGGTTGCCATTGACCAACACCACCACCGTCTGCCATAGGACACCACTATCAACAATTGTCATCGGCCACTACCGGCCGTCACGATCTTTGAATTTTACACTACATTTATTATTTCCAACTAAAAAAATAAAATATTCACCAATATTTACTTTATATTCATTCAAATAATTCTAAAGTATTTTTTTAGGTTGCATTCCTTTTTTAGCCAACCATACAATTCTTTATTATTTTTTTAAGCAACTTTCTAGTAAAAGTTTTTTTTTTCTAAAAAAAAGAAGAAGTAAAAAATAGTGGCTAAAAATTATCCTACACAAAACCTTAGTACACTGATATAGCTATTGGGGAACGCATATAAACTGAATCTACATCGTAGATTTTATCTTAAAATTCAAGATTTACAGAGAGCAATTTCGATGATTACTTTGCATTTGCAGCTATTTAGGAGTTTTGTTTCTTGTAGTTTTATAACTATCGAAAAAATCCGGAATGTCTGCTGCTTGTCAAGTTTAAGTTTGTTTATGTACTACCTGCTGTGTTGCAGACGTTGGCTTGTCTTTCAATAAAAAGATATAATAGATTTACTTGTAGGACTGGGACTACTAAAGAGTTAATTCTTCTATAGCTAGTGCTTGCTTTTTAGTTGGGCTATAATCAAGCCAAGCCCAACATATCATAGAAGATATATTGAAGGCCATTGACATGTTGGAGAAAGATACATAAAGGGCTAAGATGACATTGATTGCAGCCAAATATGTAAGAATAAGATGCATTCACTCACCCACTGATGCTTAGTTTGGTTGGTGGGTGAGTATGGTTGGGAACTCCCAACGTGTGCTTGATTTTCCTCGAGTGGCAGCGCCTCTTAAGTGGGGTCCAATCAAGTGCGGGTCAGAAAGTTTTTGGGGTGTGTGCCTCTTCTAGATCAACCAATGTTAGAAAATGTGCGTAAGCGCTAAGATGAAGCACTCAGACCGTGATCTTAATGAAGTGCTCATGTAGGTGTAACTCTTGTGATATCGGGCGATCAGAGTGCGGAGATTGAAAGCAACATAAGTGCAAAATGATATATGAAAGTAATAATTAAAGATGCGGAGAGTAACCTCGTTTTTAACATGTTATTTGTTGAACTACAAATAAGTTGTTCGAGATTATGAATAAATAAGTTTGATATTGTTTAAGCTTAGTTCATTTAACTTCTATGTTTTTACAAATTATTTAAACTCAATCAACTATAAACTTAAATGAGTACTAATTGAGCCAAATTCAAGTTCATTGAGTGCATTGATTCAATAACAAGTCTACGTTTAGGGGTGTATGCAAAATTGATTGAGGTTTTGTTTGGGATTGCTTTCCTATTGCTTCTTAAAATAACTTTTTAATATAAAAATTTTAATTTTTGTACTAGAAGGTTGCTTTAAAAAGCAGTAAAAAAGCTGTCGCAAATGAAGCCTGGGTTTGTTTTTAGAAGTGTGTTTAAGTGTTTGTTTTGGTGAACTTGCACATAAAGAAGTTCCCATTCTTGAAACACATTGACAATTGGTGGGAAGTGAGTTCCATTCTTAATGGTTAGGATGTCAATTTAAACTTCACTTTTTTTAATAATAATATAATGGTATTAAGGCTTCGTTTGAGATGACTTCTATATTGCTTTCTAAAGCAATTTTTAGTACAAAAATTTCTTAATTACAAAATTTTGTGCTAAAAAGTGGTTTTTGAAAGCATTAAGGAAGCTGCCTCAAACAAAACTTAAATTTATATGATGAAGGGTTCAAATAATACTTTTGGTTAAAATAATAATGAATTAATGAAAAATTGATGTGAGGTTTCTAAAATAAACTTGTTGCAATTTTATTAGGTCATGAATTGAGTCAAAGGAATATATATCATTGAAGCTCACTTTATTTTATCTCACTTATGGAATTGAGATAGAAAAATTCCAAACAGTTACAATTAAACAAATTGGCTGTTAAGTATGGATTTTTTTTCTTCTATTTTTCTCTCTTTCTTCCTCTTGTCTATTTCCTTTTAGTGTGGGTTCATTGCTTTGTTTCTCCTTTCGTCTTTTTCCTTTTTTGTTGGCCAACTTGCATGTTTTCAACATGTTATGTTAAAGCATGAATTTGTTTTTAAATAGTTAGGCATACTAGTGGTTTATGTTGATCCACATACTATGAAGTAAATTCAACAAACATACAAAGTAAATGACAAAGAGATTTTGGACCTTTATATCCAACAAACATTGACAATTTGTGTTAAAACATTGCGACTCTTAATAGGATATAATGGAGAAAAATGATTCATGTAGGTGACCTCAAGTAGTGGGATAAAGACTTGATGTTGTTTATGTTGTATGTCAAAACATTATGAATTCAAATAAGATGAAAAAAAGATGATTAATTTCATGACTTCAATATATGTTTTGGTACAAAATAAGCCTACGGGTCAAAGGTTTTGGAGTTAGCTTGTTAATATATTGTTTTTAAAAAAAATTATATTCTTATGAGACAATATTTTGCAAGGCACAATGAAGCTAAAGAAATTGTGATGAGGATATTGATTGAATGTTGGTGCATAACATATTATTTGGTATCTTTGAGTGCTTAGTGGAACATGGTGTATATACTTTGAAGATTTTAAGGAAAATTTGTGAAGTTTTTTTTTTTTGTTTGTTTGTTTGATTTTTTTGTGTTTGCATGTTCATCTTTTTGCTATTCAATTTATGTTTGTTAAATTCATTTATAGTATAAGCAATTTCACTTAAACAAATTAGAGCAACTTGTTACTTGATAATGGTAGAGAGTATTAGTAAGCATGATTAACATCTTTTTCTATTGGCTTAAAGTGGATAATGTACCTAATTCCTAGCTGCACTAAAGTGGTAACTACTTTTCTTTAGATATATAACCTTACCTATTTGCATAAGTTTGCATAACCTATAGAAAAAAAAATTTGCAAGTGTTTTTTGATACTTTTTTTTATAAGGGAGAACTTAATAATTATTAGAGTTTTTTTAGATGAGTATATAATATAAAATATTCATACATAGCATTAATCTCAAAGTAAATTTAATAAATTAAAATTGTATCAAAATATCCTTAAATAAAATTTTTTCCCGTTCCATGCTAACTAATAAGTCATAAGAAAATCAGCTTGATCAAGCACAAATTTGAAGGCATATTTGAATTAAAAACTTTTATAATTAAATTCAGGACTATCCAAACTTTGATTTCAACAAATTTATAACCATTGGCTCAATGAGACTTATACAATGACTTTGAGTCCAAGTAAGTCCAAATCAAGAGCTTAAAGTATAATTGAAAATTTTTAGATATAAATTAAAGGATTGAACTCCAAATTTGACATGCTTATAGTGAAATTGTGGGTATCGATAAACGGTCCTCATATCCTTAATTCTAACAAGATTAAAGTACTTAAATGACAATCAAACACTCTATGATCAAAAGGAATCAATACATACCGTTTAATGGAATGTTCTTTATTTATCAATATTTATGAGCCATTTCACTCTAAAAAAATTATGTAGATTCACGAGAGTTCAGAGGCTCAAAGAATCATAGAGCTCCACCAATACACTGCTGACATCTAACCATTGCTCGAACGTTGATACACTCAAAGTTGCACTGTTCAACTGATTTTTTAGTTATCATATTATTGTGACTTGCATTCATTTAAGTGTAACAACATGATACGTTAATTTAATTTTAGTTTGGCCTAATTTTATAGGTGATGCAATAATTTTTAGTCAAGCAAGGGTTGTAATTTCAGATTTAGTTTTGTTCTTTTATTCTATTGATGGAGAATAAATTCTAGTTATGTTTTGTTATGATTTGAAACATGTTATGGTGTCATGCCTTTGTCCCTCAATTAGTTGATTGTAGAGTAAAAGGGGGAAAAAAAAAACCTTAAGAGTTGAGAAATAGAATATAATGATTCACAGAGCATATTAAATAAATAAATTCATAAGAGCATTTTCAAGAATTAGAATATTATTTTAATGACCAACTTGAGTTTGGCTACTACTTATTTAATAAAAAAAAGATACATATCTCCTATCTCTAAAAAAAAAAAAAAAAAAAAAAAAAACAAAAAAAATACCACCATCTCAAAGAAGTAGAAGTGGAAATTAGCGTTTTAGAAGGCTTACCGTTCCCACTCCTATCTCTAACTCCTAATATACTGACTTTATATTATCCTCAGCCAAACTCAACTTCAAATGTTCTCTCCTCTACAAACAATTACATTACCTTTCCCCTCCACTAAGCTAACACCTTCAAACAAGCTATAATGAACCACTCATTCACTAAATTCAAAGTTAATTGCTTTCACATCATTCACCTTCTCTATGTAGTTGACCTTATTATATTTTACAAAGCTTATAATGATAAAACAACATCTCTTAATACCTTTTTGAAGCATTTTGAGTCTCTCTCTAATCTTCATGTTAACCAAGAAAAACATTTAATTCATACTCTAGAACTTTGTAATATTTTAAACTTGAACATGGTAGCCTCGCCTATCAGGTATTTGGGCATTTTGATACCCACCAAAAGACTTCATATAGCCGATTTCCAACCTCTCATGCATAAAATCACCATCCAACTTGATGGCTGGAAAGCTAAATTACTTTCTTTTTTAGAGATACTTCAATATGTGAAAATTCTCATTTAGAAATCTATTTTTTATTGCATCATAGCATTGATTATACCAAAAGCTTACTAGAAATTTATTAACAAATTATTTGCATAATTTCATTTACATGGAAACATAAATGTCATATAGCTATGTCTCATCTCTTAGAAGAATAGTTATTGCCTATGCATGTTGCTGGCTTGTCTATCGCAATCATTCTCTCCCTTTACATGCTTATAGTTGCCCTCTCATGCGACGCTTATCAATTTATAATAGCTTATGTTCTTATTGGTGTAGAAATAAATACATTTCTCTTTGAAGACCCCCAACATTTAGGAAAAATTTGTGAACTGTGGCTAAAAAAATCAAATAAAAACTCTCTTTTAAAATCATTTCTAATAGTGACCTCTCTTTATTTTGGGATCCTTAGCGTAATGAAAAATCTTTATATGAAACGCTTGACCTTGCTTCACTCTCTTTCCTCCACACATGAACTCTCCTATATCTTCTGTCATCTTATGCCAAAACTAGAATTTCCTGCATACTCTCCCTAATGTTTTCCACTAGGCTATTTTTTCTTATAAAATATTTACTGACACTAATAGCTACTTGTGTTGGAATGGGTTAGATAACTTCTCCTTTAAGGTATTATATATGACTATTATGTTGAAATGTAAGTTTTTCTGTAACCTAAATTTATTTGGCACAAAAATTATGCTCCTGAGTAATCCTAACATGCTTGGATAACATTATTCGTGACCTACGAACCATTCACAACTTGATTTGTTAAAATATTCTAGGGCATGTTTTTATAATTTGTATAAATTTCATGACGAAAAAGCATGTTATTTTTTTTTAGTGTGATTTTATTTAAGAATAAAGGTGTTAATTCCTATTTTTAAGAATAAAGGTGATGCACAAAATTGTGCGAATTATAGAGGAATTAAGTTAATATGTCATACTTTAAAACTATGGGAGCGAGTTATGGAGTGTACGTTGCAGCATGATACTAATGTTTCTCAAAATTAATTTGGATTCATGCTGGATAGGTATACTATGGAAGCCATACATTTATTAAGAGATTTGATGGAGAAATATAGAGATAATAAGGAGGATCTACATATGATATTTATTGATTTAGAGAAAATATATGATAAAATTCCAAGAGAAGTGCTATGGAGAGTTCATGAAAAGAAAGGAGTTAAGAAAGCTTATATTCAAATCATTAAAGATATGTATGCATGAGTTATTACATGTGTTCAAACACAAGGTGGTTTGACCAAGTATTTTCCTATTTCAGTTGGATTTCATCAAGAACCAGCCTTAAGCTCATATCTTTTTGCTTTAGTAATGGATGTTCTCACTAGACATTTGCAAGAGGATGTACCTTTTTTCTTTTTTTTTTTACAAGAGGATGTACCTTAGTGTATGCATGCTTTTTGCTGATGATATTCTTCTTCTTGTTGATAAGACTATAGAGGGAGTTGAAGGTAAACTTGAATTATGGAGATCAACATTAGAGTCTAAAGGTTTTTACTTGAGTAGGTCTAAAACTGAATATATGGAGTATAATTTTAGTAGTAATAGACCTACTGAGGGGATTGTAACTTTGGGCAATCAAGTGATTAATAAGAGTACATATTTTATATATCTTGGATGTATTGTTTAGAGTGATGGTGAAATAGATGGGGATATTATCAACAAAATTCAAGTTGGATGGTTGAAGTGAAGTAATGCATCAGGCTTGTTTTGTGATAGAAAAGTCCCTCTCAAACTTAAGGGAAAATTCTATAAGATGGTGGTGAGACCTACAATGCTTTATGGTGCCGAATGTTGGCCATTAAAAGAGAAGCATAATACTAAGTTTAGTATTGCAGAGATGAGGATGCTCACGTGGAAGAGTGACTTTACCCTTAGAGATAAGATACGAAATGAGCATATACGTGAAAAGGTTGGAGTAACGCTAGAGGAAGATAAGATTAGAGAAAGTCGCCTTAGATGGTTTAGTCACATAAAATGTTGGCCTTCCGATGATCCGGTTAAGAAAGTAGAGGTATTAAATTTGACTTATGTTAAGAAATGTAGAGGTAGACCTAAAAAGATTTTGTTAGAAAATATTAGAAATGATCTTTCTTTATTAGATTTAAATGAGATTTTGACTTTTAATAGGGGACAATGGAGAAAAAAGATTCATGTAGTCAACCCCACGTAGTAGGAAAAATGCTTGATGTTGTTGTAGTATGATTTTATTTTTTCTATCATTTGTACTTTCTTTGATTAGCATGCAGCTTTCTTCTTAAGGAAAAAAATTATCTGACTATTGGAACATAATTCTGAAAGGGCTCCTACAACACCTAATGCTACAAACCTTTACTTTCTTTCTATTTGTTGCACTTTATACTATATTTGGAGAGAAATGAATAGTAGGAGATTTGAGGAATTTATTGATAGCATGTTTACCATTTATTTCAAAATAAAAAAAGCCATTCACTAAAATTTTTTTAAATGGAGGAATTATGATGTGATTAAACATATTATCCTCTGATGTCTAGACTAGTACCTATATAATGATGAGCTTGTTGGGTAATTTTTTGCTCTGTTATATATATTGATATGGTGATTCTTCTTGACTATTTTTTGTTGGATTATTATTGATGTATTTATGTCTGGTGGTTGATATTCTATGGTACTCTAATTAATGACATTTAATTGTGCTCCTCATTTGCTGATATGTATTCACTACAGAAAAATGAGTTATTTTCGACAAAAAAAAAATCTGTCAAAAATCAAAGAATTTCCATAAGAAATTATAATTTTGACGGATTTTTTATAAAATTATTTTTGTCGCTAAAACAAGCATCATAAACTTGTTTCTGTTGAAATTTATATTCGTTGGAAATCTTTCATATGGATTTTCGGCAAAAATTAGCTTAATTTAATGTTTGAAATTATGACAAAATTTATGGTGGAATTTTCGGCTTAATTTTCCATTGAAATTTTTGACAGATTTTGCTGCCGAAAATATGTGGCAAAATAGTTATAAAAAAATTCCTAAATGACTTAATATATGTTCATGCGTTTGTATGCAGAACAGATTCCTGCATATCTAATTGTGAATTATCTCTAGCTTTCCATGTCAATTAAATACAAAACCTCTAGATTTTACCTACAAAAAATATTTTAGACATGCTTAGCAACTAACCATAATAAGAAAATAGCAAGCAAAACTGGCAAGGTGTACTTAGCGGTCATAAACAAATTTACAAATGCAAAATAATCTCTTAAAATCAAAAGCATTTTGTTTTGAGTGAATAGCATCAAAAGCATGTTGTTTGTTGTTTATGGCCTGTTGTTGGAATGGTATCTCTCACTAGCTCATATACACGACCTTGGTGGCTCAAATCAACGGTGATTGTGTTTGATTATGATGAATGATATTCTCACCATCTAGTTTATGCATCACCTTTGATGGCCTTATGAAAACTAGGGGATGCTAACATCCACTATTTGATATGTTGCACTATAATTTATCAGTGTATGTTTTCTCATTATGAGTTTGATTTTGGAAGCTTTAGCTTTAATTTTTTATTTATCATTTTTAAGCATTGCATAATTTTATTTACATCTCAGTGATTTATAGTTATACTCTTCAGTGAGTTGCAAAATTTTGCTATGCATCATGATGTAATTATCTCTTACTTGATTTTATTTATTAAATTTATAATTATTGTTTTGATAAAAATAAAAAAGAGAAAAGTATGATTAATGATGATTGAAAGTATTAAGTAGTGACAATTATAAAGATTTAGCACTTCATATTGAACAGCATAATATGAACATTTGAAGCGATCTAGTCACTTAAACATAATGCTTATTTAGACTTCGTTTTGGATAGCTTTTTTATTACTTTCTGAAGCAGCTTTTTGGTGCAATGTTTTTTAGTTTAAAAGTATTTTGTACTAAAATAATGCTTTAAAAAATAATAAAAAAGCCGTCCCAAATGAAACCTTAGACTTCGTTTGGAACAACTTTTTTAATGAACCGTTAGTCGCATATTGGGATGAATGTGATGAAGTAAATGATTTTCTCAGAGCAACCAAACAATAATTTGAGACATCCAATAAGGCAATTGCAACTACTTTTAAGACAAAGTTATATTCTATGAAATTTAATGGCACCAAAAAACTATGTTAACACATAATGGAAATGAGGAGCATATTTGTACAAATACATGGAAAAACAAGGAAGAATGAATCAAATTACTCATGAATGCTAAAAAGAGGAAAGAGAAAAATATCTTTTAATCATGTGAATAAAAGTTACAATGAAGAAGTGTTTTTTCTATAAGAAAAAGGGACACATCAAGAAATATTACTCCAAATTTTTATCCTTTACGTGTTTTGAATCTAATATTTGTTCTTTACACTTGGCGGGTTGATTTTGGTTCTTTAATCAACATAGTCAATACCATGTAGGGTTTCATAAAGCAAATAAATTAGACTAAAAATGAGTGATGTATCTATTCAGTAAAGTGATAAATTTAGGCTTCATTTGGGACGACTTTCTTGCTGCTTCTTAAAGTAGCTTTATAATTAAAACATTTAAATTTTTGTACTAAAAAACCGCTTTAAGAAGCAGGAAGGAAGCCGTCCCAAACGAAGACTTAGACTTCGTTTCGGAAAGCTTTAAAACATTATTTTTTTCCTACTTTACTAAAAAGTAGCTTTATAAAGCAATGAGAAAGCTGCCCCAAATGAAGTCGTAGCCATCAAAATACTCCAACAAACATCTTGTAAATTTTTTTTTGATGAGTCGCTATTATTTAATATTTAAGAGTCATACTTATTTCATGATTAGCCATAATAAATATTAATATAATTTTTTTTTTCAGACATTAGAAGATACGTGTTTTCTTAGTTAATTTGATTCAATATTTTTTTACTATAATGTTATGTTATGTTCTTTGCTTATAAAAAGATTATTAATTTGATGTTATCCCGTAATAAAATAATTTTGATAACAATAGTAAATTTAATTTGTAATTAAATTATTTCAATCTAAATTTTTAAAAGGATTTACTTAGTGTTGCATGGATATCCAGCACAGAAGCAGGGAACTAAAAAATACTAGAGTTTTTACATGAAAAACTTATGAAAAAGGGAAAAACCACCGGGCTACGCTCATTCAAAATGATTTTACTATTGTATAAATAGATTACAACGATTGGCCCATCTCAAAACTCGAGGATTGTGAAATTATAATAGTTTGGAGGAATCTAGTGTTAATCAGCGGCCTGGTGGAAGTCCGACGTGTAAAGATCATTTTTCTCCCAGGTTCGTCCGGGACGAAATTGGATCGTCCGGGACGATCGGTACAGGTTGTGCAGAAAAACATGTTTGGCTGAACGGTTCGTCTGGACGAAATTAGGATCGTCTGGACGAAAAATTTTCAGAGCCCTTTCGTCTGAGGATGATAATTAATTTTCGTCTGGACGAAATTTCCCTAAACATGGATCGTCCGGGACGAAGTGCGATCGTCCGGGACGATCAGTCTGGATATATATAGAAATGAGATATTTTGAATAGAGAGAAAAGCCCATGAGAGAGAAAAACGAAGGAAAAAGAAGGAAAATTGATTTTTGGGCGACGTCGGTCTGTTTTCGTCCGTTGTGACAGTTAAAGATATTGCTGTACGCAAGGTAAGGCACAATTCGACTTTCTCAATTTTCAGAACCGTCGCTGTTGGCGGTATTTTCTGTCCGGATTTTGTTTTTGTTACCGAATTTCGTCCGTATTTTCCGACTGGTTTAGTTTTTACCGCGTAACTTTCTGTATATTGTTGCTGTGCCGGGTGTGCACATTTTGATTATATTTTGGAGATTTTTGTCCGGACTGTTTTGATTTGGCAGGGTTTTATTCCACCTGTATTTTTCTGTGTGAATATTAAATGTTGTGGCAATAGAATAAATGTTCTGAAATGTTGTTATCTACATTCTGTACGAATTTGGTAGTTTGTGATTTTCAGGAAAAATTGTGTAAATTTCATACGCTGCCGTTATGCTGCCCGATTTTTGGGTAATTTCTGATTTGTCCGGAATTCTTCTGATTTGATATGCTATATGTATATAATATACAAAGGGAGTTATAAGGGGCCTGGATCCTATGAGATTCAGTTAGTGTCTGGAAAATCTGAAATGAGCTCAATATGATATCTGTTCTGTTTCGGATCCGAGGAAATCTGTTTAGGTGCTATAAGCACTATATATGTATTCTGGTGCTATAAGCACATCTGTTTTGGTGCCGTGAGAACAAAGGGAGGCATAAGGGGCCTGGATCCTATGAGATTCAGTCAGTGTCAGGGAATTTAGCTATGAATAATATATCTGATATCTGATATCTGATTTGATACGATTTTCGACAGTTCTGATCTGATTCTGATTTGATATGTCCGTATCAGTTCTGATTTGATTTATTTTGTTATGAACTGTCCGATTCTGTTTTCTGTACAAAGATTCTGATATATGTCCGTTTCTGTTCTGATTTCTGAATGGATTTGGGTCTGATGTGTTTGGTTTGGATTCTGAAAGTTTAGATTGGAGTTTTGTCGCTTTGCTGAGCTGTTGAGCTCACCCTTGCTTTCTGGTGGTTTTTAGGTTCTGGGAAAGGGAAGGAAGTCCATGAATAGATTTCAGAGTCTGATCAGTATAGGTATTGTTTTGTACCTTTTGATTTTGTACAGTCATGACTTTTCTGTTCTATCTTTCTTTCTGTCTAAAAGCCATGTACTGTATTTGTAGATGATTATTTTGAAGAAAAGAAAAGATAGATGTTTTGTTCCACTGCATTTGATGTTTTTAGTAGCTCTGTGTTTGCCTATTTTATTTAAAATGTTTAGAAGAATCAATTCTGAAGCAAATTCCAAAGCCAAATCCTGGTTAGATCTTTTTGTCGCGGCCCAGTGCGAACGAGATCCGTCTCGGGTCGGGTCGGGTCGTGACAAACTTTAGTGGTATCAGAGCAATGGTTTTGGAATTTGGATTGTGTACGACAGAGCTATAGGAAGTGATCTGTTGTGAGTCTGTCTGGGGTAGTTTTGGTTTGTTCGGTTTTTTTATTGTGTTATTTTTGTGATAGTTTTCCGAATTTTCTGGATTTTTCTGTATGGATCAGCCAGACCCAGACATGACAGACGGTTAGAGTGCCGATCAGGCAGCACCAGTGGGGAGTACAGCCCCAGTGGTCGGTGCTGACACGCTTTCACAGTTTGCTACGCTTGTTGCTCAGATGATGAGCAAGACTCAGAGCAGAGCTTCTACCGTCCGATCTGATGATCTTGACAGACATCTGCAGTTGTTTCTGAGGTTGAAACCTCCGAGGTTTGAGGGCGCTGTTGAGCCCAGAGCTGCTGAGGAGTGGCTGAGGAGGTTGGAGAAGACCTTTGACGGAATGCAGTGTCCTGCGGATAGGAAGGTTCCGTTAGCAGTGTTTCTGCTGGATGGAGAGGCTGAGCATTGGTGGGTTGGCCAGCAGGAGGCCAGATTTCATGGCAGACTGAACTCTTTGATCACTTGGGAAGAGTTCACTGAGGTGTTTCGGGATTGGTTCGTTCCCCCTTCTGCATGACAACAGATGTAGGAGACTTTTCTGAGACTTGTTCAGGGGAGCAAGACGGTGATGTAGTACGAGGCTGAGTTTACTGTATTAGCCAGGTACGCTCCGCAGCTGGTTAGCACTTCTGCTGAGAGGTGTTACAGATTTCTGAGGGGATTACGAGATACCTTGAGGCAGCCCCTGATACCGTTTCGGATCACTGACTTCTCTGAGCTTGTGGAACGAGCTCGACTGATAGAAAACGACCTGATGGCTACTCAGCAGCGGTGGACTGCGAGTAGGAAGAGATTTGGAGGTGAGACTTCTAGCAGTTGATCCTCTAGGAAGAGGAAATTTGTTTCTGGCTCAGGATCTGGAGACTTCAGGAGGAGCGGAGGGTCGTCTGGTATTGCTACCAGTACGATGAGTTCTGGATCAGTCAGTACGGCATCTGTGTGCCAGAACTGTGGACGACGACACTTTGGCCAGTGCTACAGGATGGCTGGTCTGTGCTTCCGATGTGGTCAGCCAGGACATCGGATTACAGAATTTCCACAGATGGGATTTAATCAGCGTTCTGAGTTTCGATCTGAGGGCTTTGTCAGACCTGCCGGTTCAGCAGCAGGGAGACCGAGGATTGTTCCTCCACGCCCTGAGGGATTTGCTGACAGAGGTGGTGGATCTAGTTCTGCACCACGGAGACCACCTACTGTTCAGAGGGAGCCAAGTAGTTCTGTTGCTTCAGCTCCTATCCCAATTCAGCCCCGAGTCTACAGCTTGAGTCAGCAGGAGGCTCAAGATGCTCCCGATGTTGTGACAGGTACGGTTTATATTTCTGATCAGCCCTGTCGTGTTTTATTTGACTCTGGAGCTAGTCATTCTTTTCTGTCCGAGCGATGTTTTGAGACTTTACATTGGGATTCGATGGTTTTACCGGTTTCGCTTTATGTGATTTTACCGGCTGGAAGTCCTTTGATTGCTCGGAAGTTTTGTTTGTGTGAGATTGACATTGCTGGCAAGAAGTGGAAATCGAGTCTGATTCTGTTGCCGATTTCATCGTATGATGGGATTCTGGGCATGGATTGACTGAGTCAGTATGAGGCTCAGATTGATTGTTTTAAGAAGCAAGTGAGTTTGCTTATGGCTGGAGAGCGATGTGTATTTCAGGGCTTACGAGGTATTCTCTCCAGTCTGATTTCTGTATTGAAGGTAAGCATGTTGTGGAAGAAGGGATGTCTGGTATTTTTGGCTTCGGTGCGGGATCTGAACCTAGAGGTTGGTTATGTTTCTGAGATCCCTGTGGTACGGGAGTTTGCTAATGTTTTTCCTGAGGAGTTGGTTGATTTACCTCTGGATAGAGACGTGGAGTTCTCTATTGATATTTTTCCGGGTACCGCTCCGATATCAAAAGCTCTGTACAGGATGGCACCGAAAGAACTTTTTGAGTTGAAAGTTCAGCTTCAGGAGTTGTTTGACAGAGGCTTTGTCCGTCCTAGTGTTTCTCCTTGAGAAGCACCTGTTCTGTTTGTGAAGAAGAAGGACAGTACACTCCGTATGTGTATTGATTACAGAGACTTGAACAAGGTCACGATCAAGAATAAGTATCCTTTGCCTTGGATTGACGACTTGTTTGATCAGCTTTCCGGATCTTCGGTGTTTTCGAAGATTGATTTGAGATCCGGATATTATCAGGAGAAGGTAAAGGAAGCTGATGTGGTGAAGACCGCTTTCAGTACTCGGTACGGGCACTATGAGTTCTTGGTTATGCCTTTTGGGGTAACCAACGCGCCCGCCATTTTCATGGATTTGATGAACCGAGTATTCAGGGAGTATTTGGATCAGTTCGTGATCGTCTTTATTGACGATATTCTGGTATATTCTACATCTGAGAATGATCATGCCAGACATTTGAGTATTGTGTTGGAGACTTTGAGGAGGCATCAGCTGTATGCCAAGTTCTCCAAGTGTGAATTCTGGTTGAGGAGCATTTCATTTCTGGGGCATGTGATTAGCGGAGAAGGCATTTCCGTAGATCCCCAGAAGATTCAGGCAGTTGCTGATTGGCCAAGGCCGACTACGGTATTTGAGGTACGTAGTTTCTTGGGCATGGCCGGGTATTACAGGAAATTTGTGAAGGGCTTTTCACAGATTTCGACGCCTTTGACGAGACTGACGCAGAAGTCAGTACCTTTTATTTGGACACCGGAGTGTGAAGCTGGTTTTCAGAGATTGAAGGATTGTCTGACTTCAGCTCTAGTGTTAGCACTTCCGTCAGGTACGAAAGGATTTCAAGTGTTCAGTGATGCTTCACTGAAAGTACTGGGATGTGTCCTGATGTAGCATGGTCAGATAATTTCTTATGCCTCTAGACAGTTGAAACCCCATGAGAAGAATTACCAGACACATGATTTGGAGTTAGCTGCAGTTGTGTTTGCTTTGAAGATTTGGCGTCATTACCTGTATGGCGTCAGATGTGAGATCTTTACTGATCATAAGAGCCTGAAGTACATTTTTACTCAGAAGGATCTGAATCTGAGATAGAGAAGGTGGCTCGAGTTGATCAAGGACTATGATTTGACTATTCAGTACCAGCCTGGGAAGGCGAATGTGGTAGCGGACGCCCTGAGCAGGAAGTCTTCTGGATTATCAGATATTCAGCTTACTTTTGATGATTTCCTGATACGTGATATGGAGCGATTGCAGTTGGAGGTGATTTCCTCCAGTGGTTTGGATTTGGCTCAGATAAGCATTCAGTCTTCTTTGGAGACAAGGATTCAAGAAACCCAGAAGTCAGATTCTGACTATTCGAAGTTGGTTGATCAGATTGCATCAGGTAAGAGATATGAACTTTGAATTTCTGATTATGGTGCTATTTTCTGCAAGAACAGGTTGTGGGTACCTGTGTTTGGAGATTTGAGGCAGGAGATTCTGTACGAATCTCATCATTCAGGCTACACGATTCATCCAGGCAGTGGTAAGATGTATGCTGATATGAAACTTTTGTTCTGGTGGCCTAGAATGAAAAAGGACGTAGTTGAGTTTGTGTCGAGATGCGAGGCCTGTCAGTTGGTGAAGGCAGAGCATCAGCGACCAGGTGGACTGTTGCAGTCGTTACCTATCCCTGAGTGGAAGTGGGAGGAGGTGACGATGGACTTTGCGATGGGTTTTCCTCGATCTAGGCAAGGACACGACGCAATTTGGGTGATTGTAGATCGATTGACGAAGTCCGCCCATTTTTTTTCGATCAGACAGACGGATTCAGTTGATCGCTTGGCACAGGTTTATGTGAAGGAGATAGTCAGATTGCACGGTGTGCCTCGCGTGGTTGTATCTGATCGAGATGGACGCTTTACTTCCAGACTTTGGAAAGGCATTCAACAAGGCTTGGGTACGAAACTGCATTTTAGTACAGCTTTTCATCCTCAGACCGACGGACAGTCTGAGAGGACTATTCAGGTACTGGAAGATCTGTTGAGGCTTTGTGTTTTGGACTTTGGTGGAAGCTGGGAAGATCATATCCCTTTGATTGAGTTTGCCTATAATAACAGTTTTCAGTCCAGTATCGGTATGGCACCGTACGAGGCTCTGTATGGCAGGAAGTGCCGTACTCCTTTGACTCTGACGGAGGTCGGAGATAGACAGGCTTTGGGGGTCACTTTTGCTGATGAAACTGCTCAGAAGATCAGTTTGATAAAAGAAAGATTGAAAGCTACTCAAGATCGACAGCAGAAGTATTACAATCAGAAGCACGGGTTTGTTGAGTTTCAGGTTGGTGACTTTGTGTATGTCAAAGTCAGCCCGATGAAGGGTGTGAGCAGATTTGGTCAGGTGAGCAAGCTTAGTCCAAGGTATGTTGGACCTTTTGAAATCCTGGAAAGGATTGGAAAATCTGCTTACAGATTGTTGCTTTCTGATTCGATGCCTGACGTGCATAACGTGTTTCACGTATCCACTTTGAGGAAGTGAGTATCTAACTTTGGGAAGAAGCTGTCAGCTGACGAGGTTGAGATTCAGGAGAATCTGGCATACAAGGAAGAGCCAGAGTTGATTTTGGCGTACGACGTCCGAAAGCTACGAAGTAAACAGATTCTGATGGTTAAAGTCCAGTGGAAGCACCGTACTGCACGGGAAGCCACTTGGGAGAAGGAGTCTGATATGAGACAGTTGTACCCGTACTTGTTTTAACTGAGTTTGGATTGGATAATGTAGAGGATGACATTTTTTCAGAAGTTGGGGAGATTGTAAAGACCATTTTTCTCCCAGGTTCGTTCGGGACGAAATTGGATCGTCCGGGACGATCGGTACAGGTTATGCAGAAAAACATGTTTGGCTGAACGGTTCATCTGGACGAAATTGGGATCGTCTGGACGAAAAATTTTCAGAGCCCTTTCGTCTGAGGACGATAATTAATTTTCGTCTGGACGAAATTTCCCTAAACATGGATCGTCCGAGACGAAGTGCGATCGTCCAGGACGATCAGTCTAGATATATATAGAAATGAGATATTTTGAAGAGAGAGAAAAGTCCAGGAGAGAGAAAAACGAAGGAAAAAGAAGGAAAAGTGATTTTTGGGCGACGTCAGTCTATTTTCGTTCGTTGTGACAGTTGAATATATTGTTGTACGCAAGGTAAGACACAATCCGACTTTCTCAATTTTCAGAACCGTCGCTGTTGGCGGTATTTTCTGTCCGGATTTTGTTTTTGTTACCGAATTTCGTCCGTATTTTCCGATTGGTTTAGTTTTTATCGCGTAACTTTCTGTATATTGTTGTTGTGCCGGGTGTGCACATTTTGATTATATTTTGGAGATTTTTGTCCGGACTGTTTTGATTTTGCGGGGTTTTATTCCACCTGTATTTTTCTGTGTGAATATTAAATGTTGTGGCAATAGAATAAATGTTCTGAAATGTTGTTATCTACATTATGTACGAATTTGGTAGTTTGTGATTTTCAGGAAAAATTGTGTAAATTTCATACGCTGCCGTTATGCTGCCTGATTTTTGGGTAATTTCTGATTTGTCCGGAATTCTTCTGATTTGATATGCTATATGTATATGATATACAAAGGGAGTTATAAGGGGCCTGGATCCTATGAGATTCAGTTAGTGTCTGGGAAATCTGAAATGAGCTCAATATGATATCTGTTCTGTTCCGGATCCGAGGAAATCTGTTTAGGTGCTATAAGCGCTATATATGTATTCTGGTGCTATAAGCACATCTGTTCTGGTGCCGTGAACACAAAGGGAGGCATAAGGGGCCTGGATCCTATGAGATTCAGTCAGTGTCAGGGAATTTAGCTATGAATAATATATCTGATATCTGATTTGATACGATTTTTGACAGTTCTGATCTGATTCTGATTTGATATGTCCGTATCAGTTCTGATTTGATTTGTTTTGTTATGAGCTGTCCGATTCTGTTTTCTGTACAAAGATTCCGATATATGTCCGTTTCTGTTCTGGTTTCTGATTGGATTTGGGTTTGATGTGTTTGATTTGGATTCTGAAAGTTTAGATTGGAGTTTTGTCGCTTTGCTGAGCTGTTGAGCTCACCCTTGCTTTCTGGTAGTTTTCAGGTTCTGGGAAAGGGAAGGAAGTCCAGGAATAGATTTCAGAGTCTGATCAGTATAGATATTATTTTGTACCTTTTGATTTTGTACAGTCATGGCTTTTCTGTTCTATCTTTCTTTATGTCTAAAAGTCATGTACTGTATTTGTAGATGATTGTTTTGAGGAAAAGAAAAAATAGATGTTTTGTTCCGCTGCATTTGATGTTTTTATTAGCTCTGTGTTTGTCTATTTTGTTTAAAATGTTTGAAAGAATCAGTTCTGAAGCAAATTCCAAAGCCAGATCCTGGTTAGATCTTTTTGTCGCGGCGCGGTGCGAACGGGATCCGTCTCGGGTCGGGTCGGGTCGTGACACGATGTATGTCGACTATAGTGCAGAAGTCCAGCATCAATCAGTGGTCTGGCACAATCCAGCATTATTCGGTGGCCTGACGAAAGTCTGGCGACAATCGGGGGCCTGGAGAAATGAGGCGTTGGTCAGCGGTCAGGCGGAAGTCTGTCATCGGTCAGGCAGAAGTCCGTCATCGGTCAGCAGCTGGGAGAAAGTTGAGTGTTGGCAGACAACCAAGAAAAAGTCCAATGATGATCGGTGGTTGAGCAGAGGTCTGACGTCATTTGGCGGCCTGAAAGAATTCCTATATTAGTCGGTGGCCAGGAGAGAGTATGGAGTCGGTTGTTGTTAAGGTGAAAGTTTGGCATCAATTGGTGGTTGGACGGAATTTCAGCTACAGTTGGTGGACAAGCAGAAGTCTGGTGACAATCAGTGGCAGGGCAAAAGTTTGATGACAACTGGTGGCCAGGAAGAAGTTCGACAATGGCTAGTGTCCGGGTGGTGGTCAAGAAGGATCTTGGTGGCAAGAGAGTTTTTATATTTATCTTCTTTCTTCCTCTTCCATTTTTATTCCCCTTTGTAAAGAATAGGGGGTCTATTTATAGTTTTCTTAGAGTGGCGTGACTAGTAAATAGGGAGAAGATCAATGGCATTTTGGGAATATTTTAGATGGATGACTGATATATATTCCCTTGATCTTAGATTATTTATTAAGTATTTGAGTATCTTAATGATGATAGAATTCAATGATCTTGGGCTTATTAGATTTGTCTCATTGAGCAACTCGATTCAACTATAAGCATGTCACATTTGGAAATCATTTGATAGTCCAATTTATACTTTGAAGCTTCCAAATGTACTTCAGGCCCTCGATTTGGACCCATTTTGGTGTAGATTGGATCAAATTTGGTGCAGTTGGGTTCATCTTTTTGAGATGTTCAGTTTAATTATAAGTTTGCAGAAATTGGAGTTTAGATTACTTTGTGATTAAATTTAGGAGTTTCTAATTTAACTTTGTCTTGAGATTCGTGCTCAATAAAGATAATTTTTTATTATATAATAGTTATCCCCTTATTTTTAGACGTCAAAGCTTACAAAGTCCCAAAAATACATATCAAAGTATTTCAAATTTATAATTTATGGGTAATTATGAGATGAGACCACTCCTTGGACATCAATGTGGACCTCCCCTCGAGGTCTTGAACCAAGTAAAATACCTTTGTTCATAGTTTGAGTGTGTCATTAAGTTGATGAGTTGATTGAAGAAAAATATTTTGAAACATTATGGTCCAAACTTTAAAAATTGCTTGAAATGGACTATAAAGGCTCTATTGGGCTCTAAAAGTACCTAAATCGAGTTTGGGACGTAAAAAAATGATTATGTGAACCCCAAAAAATATCTGAATTAGATTATCTAAGCAAAAAATCAAGGCCATCAAGATTTATCACATGAACTGGCCGGCCGGCCGGCCAGATTCCATCGTCACCACTGTTGGTGGAATCTATATGCCCACACGATACCAAATACTTTCATAGCTATTTAAAGGCTTCTTGGCATTCATCAGTCCATTGAAACCTTGTGCTACGAGCATCTCTTAGTATATTGAAGAAAAATAGACATTTGTCTCCTAATAGGGTTAAGAAAAGAGATAACGCTATAATCTTTCTGTTCAATCTCTAAACTACCTTGATATTCCTCGAGGGCACCATATCTATTAGTGTATTGATTTTTTCTGGATTGGCCTCAATCCCTTTATGGGTCACCATGAACCATAAGAACTTTCCTGAAGCGACTCCAAAAGTTTACTTGGGAGGGTTGAGTCACATGTTATAGCATCGTAGTAGGTGGAAATATTGTTCAGAATTAGAGATATATTGAATTTTTTTAATAGTTTTTACTGACATATCATCAACATATACTTTCATAGTGTGCACAATAAAATCTTTAAAAATCTTATTCATGAGGCACTGATATGTGGCTCCAACATTCTTAATGCTTAATGATATGACCATATAATAATATAGCCTCTTATCTATTCAAAAGGTCGTTGCCTCCTCATCTATAGGATCTATCTTTATTTGATTATAACTGGAGTAGTCATTCATAAGGCTCAACATTTGACATTTGGATGTGGTATCTACTAATTGGTTAATATAAGGAAGAAAAAATTATCCTTCAGGCAAGCTTTATTGAGGTATGTATAGCCTACACACATTCTCCAAGCTCCATAAGCATTCCACACTATAACGACATTTGCTAGCTAGGAGGGATAGTGCACTTACAATATAAACCCGACTTTGAAGATTTTATCAATCTCTTATTTGATTGCTTGTTGGCAATATGGTGCAAAATTCTATTTCTTATAGACAATTGGATGCACATTGGGTTTTCTTTAAGGGAGTGCACAATTATTTCAGGATCGATTTCAAGCATATTAGTTGTACTCCATGAAAAAATATCCTAATTCTTATATAGAAAATCTATGTACTTTTCCTTCTCTTCATCTAAGAGAAACAATCCAATCTATATCATTCTTAAATAGTGCTTATCTCATAGGGAGATACAATCAAGGTCCTTCACGAGGAAGCTCTATAAGGAATGTCCTCATTCTGGTGATCAAAATTCTTGATGCTCAGGTCACTGATGGGCATGATTGAGCCTACCTAAGATAGCATGATAGTGCTACTTGTTGATCTTTGCATACTATATCAATCCATATTGGGGTAAGAAACTTCAATTTGAGGTGAGGGATGGAGGCTAAATTTCCAAAGATCAACTGAAGGGGCCTCTCAAAGAAACTATTTAAGCTAATTGTGAATTTACTACATTGAACTGGATTGAGTGAGCAACCTGCCAAAAAAATTCTCTATGTATGATTGGGAGGTTGATCGTTCCTTCCACCTGCACAAGTTGATTATCAAACCCATATAATGGACCTATGACGAGCTAGAGTTTCTCTTAAGTTAGACCTATATTAAGAAAATTGGAGTAAAATAGGATATCCACCGAGCTTTCATTATCAACCAAAATCCTCTTAATGTTGAAACATAGGTTGCCAATCCCCGTATTAATTATGAGTGGGTCTTAATGATGGGTCTTTACTAGGTCCTTTTAAATCATAGTCATAAAAATCAATGGTTAAGTCAGTACAAGACTTCTTTGGTGTCGGCTCCTTGCTTATTATAATAAGGACTTGACTAGATAATAATGGACCCCGATGATGGTTTTAATCTCACCAATCATTTGATGATTATTTTGTGGTTATCTATGTTGTTATTGATTCTGCACCCCAATAGGATCAGCTTCATTTCAAATATGTGAGTTTTGAATAAATTTCCAGATATATCCTTATCAGATCAGTCTCTCAATTTCATCCTTGAGCTGTCTACATGCTTTAGTAGTGTCCCCATGATTAAAATGGAAGTGATAGTATTGCTCCTAATTTTCATTATCTGACTTTAAGGGATTCATCCACTTCACATCCTCTTGGTCTTGGATGACCATCAATACATTTGCTCAAGATATGTTAAGTAGTGTCTACTTTTTTTCATGTCGAGGCTCATGTCACGACTGTGAGGGTTGGGGGGGCAATAAGAATTTCCTTCCTTCTTTCACTAAAAGGGTGAATTATTAATCCTGGGTGCACTTTTATACCTTCCAGTGGTTTTCTCAAGCAACTTTCTATGAAAATTGATGGCTTCATCTGTAGAGATTTGTCTCTTCACATGATGGATATATCAGCATATAAATAAACAGTGTCTCACATGATTGTTGAGTAAAAAAGGCTAGGATAAGCAATTCAGGATCCACCCTTATAATTTGTAGAGCCTCAATAGTAAATATTTGAAAGTATTTTTAAAGTGACCCCCTTTCATACTAACGAATTTCTGAGAGGTGGGAAAATGTTTTAACAATTCTTCGATTGACAACAAATTTTTTGACGAGCGCTTTGGCTGTAACAACTCAAACTCTTAAAACTATTAAAATATTATTCACTTTGGCCTAAGAGCCTCATAATTTTATCCTGTTTATGTAACTTCCTAGTTGGTTACCCATTCTAGAATTACTCTGGGATGAGCATGCTTAAATATGGAGTTTCTTAATAAAATTCCAACAATTGCACCAAAAGGTCCCTTAATATTTAAAAGTTTAGCTTTTTTTATTTTTTATTTTTTATGTAACAGTTTTATAATCTTCCCCGCTTAAGTAACTAATGTTCTCATCATTATCTTTATCCCATAATCATCCACTAGGCAGATAGAATTTTAGAGGTGGCACCTACAAGTTCAAGTGGCGGCTCCCATCATTTAGCATCTTATCCCAAACAGGGTTCAAGATCCCATGGCATAACACTTTATCTTATATGGCACGTTTTTCCCATCTTCTTACTGGTATATTTATATGATATCATTTGTAACAGTCCAAACTTTTAATTATAGAGATATTATCTGCTTTGGCCTAAGATCCTTATAATTTTATCTTATTGGTGTAACTTTCCAGTATTTCACCCATCCCAGAATTACTCCTAGATTAGCACGCTTAACTATGAACTTTTTTTAATAAAATTATAACAATTACATCAAAATGTGCATAAATGTTTTAGAGTTTAGCTTTCTTTTATATAATGAGTTTCACATTGGCTAACTTGACGAACGTGTGAATAGTTCATGCTAAAAGCTAATAGAATCATGTTCGAGCTTGCCCCTTGATGGTAGCAGGAAAAACTTGATAGACGAGCACATCTAAGGCTCATTGAATATGCATAATGGTTTTATAATGATCAATATGCTTGTAGGGGTCGGATGCCCCATCGTAAGAATTTATGCTCAATAATTTGAAGCCTGCTAGAATGGGGTGTTAAAAGATGAGTTCAGTTAAGGGAGATGATGTCACGACCCAACCTGACCGGAATGAATCCCTTCGCGTCAGGCCGCGACAAAAATTTAAAATCCAGGATCTAGCTTTGGAATTTACTTCAGACTTTCTTCCAAATAGCAAACATACATAAAATGGGTCGAAGTCGCTCAAAAATCCACTTTTCTTCCTCTTTCCACAGTTTTCTCTCTCCGCGGCTTGCGTTCCCTTAAAAAATGACACTATTCAGATATTTATCAAGCAGAATCGCCCAGGACGATGTCCCGATCGTTCTGGGACGATCTGCTCTAGAATCCAATCGTTTAGACGAAAATTAATTCCAATTTGCATCGTCCCTGGACAATGCTCTCTGTTCGGTTTGTCCAGACGATTCATCCCGGCAAACCCAAGTTCGTCCAGACGAACATGCATATTTTCTATGTTCGTACTGGCAGTTCATCCGTACTAATCATACAGATTTTCTACATTTCTTCAGTTAGTCCAGACGGTTCGTCTCGTACTAATAGCACAAATTTTTTTTTCAAACATAAATTAAAAATTTAAGGGTTGCACAATCTACCCACCTTAAGAAAAATGTCGTCCTCGACATTCCCAAGGTAAACTGAGTCAGAACAAACTTAGATACAACTGTCTCATGTCCGATTCCTTCTCCAAAGTGGCTTCTCTTGCTGTTCTGAACTTCCACCGAATCTTAACCATTTGAATTTGTTTACTTCTCAGTTTTCGCACATCATAAGCCAAAATCTTTTCAGGCTCTTCTTTGTACTGCAGATTCTCCTGAATCTCCACTTCACCAACAGATAATTTCTTTTCAGAATTAGCTATCCATTTTCTCAAAGAGGATACATGAAACACATTATGTATATCAGACATCTGATTAGGTAATAATAACCTGTAAGCAGAATTACCAACCCTTTCGATGATCTCAAAAGGTCCGACATGCCTTGGCTGAGCTTGCTCACTCTACCAAATCTGCTAACACCTTTCATCGGACTAACTTTGACATACATAAAGTCACCAATCTGAAATTCAACCAGTCTATGTTTCTGATTGTAATACTTCTGTTGTTTATCTTGTACAGCTTTCAATCTTTCTTTAATCAAATTGATCTTCATAACAGTTTCATCCACAAAAGTTGAACCAATCACTTGTCTATCTCCCACCTCAGTCAGAGTCAAAGGAGTTTTACATTTTTGGTCATACAAAGCTTCGTAAGGTGACATACCAATGCTTGACTGATGATTGTTATTATATGCAAATTCTATAAGTGGGATATGATCTTTCCAACTGCCTCCAAAATCCTAAACACATAATCGAAGAAGATCTTCCAGTACCTGAATAGTCCTCTCAGACTGTCCATCAGTCTGCGAATGAAAAGCTGTGCTGAAATGAAATTTCGTGCCCAAGCCTTATTGAATTCCTCTCCAAAGTCTGGAGGTAAACCGTCCATCCCGATCAGATACAATCACTTTTAGCACACCATGTAATCTAACAATTTCTTTATTCACCGGATCCGTGTGTCTGATCGGAAGAAAATGTGCAGACTTTGACAATCGATCAACAATCACCCAAATAACATCATGCCCTTGCCTCAATCTGGGGAAACCCATAGCAAAATCTATCTTCGCCTCCTCCCACTTCCACTTGAGGATAGGTAATGACTGTAAAAGACCTCCTGGTCGTTGATGCTCTGCCTTCACTAACTAACAGGTTTCGCATTTAGAAACAAATTCAACTATGTTCTTTTTCATTCCAGGCCACCAAAACAAAATTTTCATGTCTTCGTACATCTTACCACTTTCTGAATGAATAGTATAGCCTGAATAATGAGATTCATGCAGAATCTCTTTCCTCAGATCTCCAAATATAGGTATTCACAACTTGTTCTTATAGAAAATAATATCATAATCAAAAATTCGTAATTCAAGTTTCTTACCAGATTTAATCTGATCAATCAACTTCAAATAGTCAGCGTCTGACTTCTGAGCTTCATGAATCTTCTCTTCCAAAGAAGGCTGAATATTCATCTGAGTCAAAATACCAGAATCCTAACCAATAGAGGAAATCACATCCAATTGTAATCTTTTCATATCTCGTATCAATTGCTCGTCGGAAGTGAGCTGAATACAGGATAATCCCGAAGTCTTCCTGCTCAGAGCGTCTACTACCACATTAGCCTTACCAGGTTGATACTAAATCGTCAGATCATAGTCCTTGATCAACTCAAGCCACCTTTTTTACCTCAAATTTAGATCCTTCTTAGTAAATATGTACTTTAAACTCTTATGATCTGTGAAGATCTCACACTTGACGCCATACAAGTAGTGACGCCAAATTTTCAAAGCAAATACAACTGCAGCCAATTTTAAATCATGTGTCGGATAATTCTTTTCATGTGGTTTCAACTGTCTCGAAGCATAAGCTATTACTCGACCATGCTGCATCAGAACACAGCCCAGTCCTTTAAGTGAAGCATCACTGAATACCTAAAATCCTTCCGTACTAGATGGAAGTGCTAATACTGGAGTAGAAGTCAAATAATCCTTCAATCTCTGAAAACTATCTTCACACTCTGGTGTCCAAACAAAAGCTACTGACTTCTGAGTCAGTCTCGTTAGAGGTACATAAATCTGAGAAAATTCCTTCACAATTTTTCTATAATATCCGGCCATGCCCAAAAAACTACGTATCTCAAACACCGTAGTAGGCCTTGGACAATTAGTAACTGCTTGAATTATCCGGGGATCAACAGAAATACCTTCGCCGCTCACCACATGACCCATAAAAGAAATGCTCTTCAGCTAGAATTCACACTTGAAGAATTTTGCATACAACTGATGCTGCCTCAAAGTCTCTAACACATTCCTCAAATGTCTGGCATGATCTTCCTCAGAAGCAGAAAATACTAGAATATCGTCGATGAATACTATCACTAACTGATCCAGATACTCCTTGAACACTCTGTTCATCAGATGCATAAAAATAGCTGGTGCGTTGGTTACCCCAAAAGGCATAACCAAAAACTCGTAGTGCCCGTACCGAGTACTGAAAGCTGTCTTCATCACATCATTTTCCTTTATCTTCACCTGATAATATCTAGATATCAAATCAATCTTGGAGAATACAGAAGATCCAACAAGTTGATCAAATAAATCATCAATCCGTGGCAACAGATATTTATTCTTGATTGTGACTTTATTTAGATCTCTGTAGTCAACACACATGCGCATTATCCCGTCCTTCTTTTTCACAAATAAAATAGGTGCTCCCCAAGGAGAAACACTAAGGCGAACAAATCCTCTATCCACCAACTCCTGGAGTTGAACTTTCAATTCTGAAAGTTCCTTTAGTGTTATCCTATACGGAGCCTTAGATATTGGAGCTGTACCCGAAAAAGCATCAATACAGAACTCAATATCTCTATCCGGAGGTAATCCAACCAATTCCTTAGGAAATACATCTAAAAAGTCTCGTACAATTGGAATATCAGAAACAGAGCCCGCATCTATATTCGTATCCCGTACTGATGCCAAAAATACTGTACAACCTTTCATCCACATTCTTCTGACTTTCAACCCAGAAATCAAACAGGATAAAACTCCTCTTAACCCTTGAAATACACATCTTTCGCCATCCATAAGTAAGCTCACTTATTTCTTCAAACAGTCAATTTGAACCTCATACAAACTCAGCCAATCCATGCCCAAAATCACGTCATACAAAGAAATCGACAATAAAATCAAACACGATTTTCACTTCTTACTAGAAATATCAATCTCATAGAAACAAAACTTCTGGGAAATAAAATTATTCCCAGCTGGAAAAAGAACAGAAAGCGAAACCAGCAACATCACAGAATCCAGATGCAAAACATCAAAACAACGCTCGGACAAAAATGAATGACTAGCTCCAGAATCAAACAAAACATAACAGAGATGATCATAAATATAAACCGTACCTATCACTACATCCGGAGCATCTCAAGCCTCTTGTTGATTCAAACTATACACACGTGGTTGAACTAGAGCTGAAGCCATAGAACCACAAGGCTCCCTCTGATTACAACTAGGTGGTCTCCTCGCCACAGAACCCAAACCAACAACTCTACTAGATGACCCCTCAGAAATAGAACGTGGAGGAACTGTCCTCGTCCTTCCTGCTGGTCTAGCATAACCCTCAGATCTATACTCAGATCATCGATCAAATCCAGCTTGTGGACACACTGCAATCCGATGTCATGGCTTACCACATCTGAAACATTGACCAGTCATCCTGTAATACTGGCCAAAATGTCGTCGTCCACAAGTTTGACACATAGGTGCCCCACTGACTGACCTAGAACTGGTCACACTGCCACTACCAGAAACTGTAGTGGATCCTGACTGTCCACTTCTCATGGAGTCTCCAGAAATAAACATCTTCTTTCCAGAAAACTCACTGCCAGAAGCATCACCACTGAACCTCTTCCTACTAGAAGTCCACCACTGCTGAGTAGCCATCAGATCATTCTCTATCAGACGAGCTCTCTCCACAAGCTCGGAGAAATCAGAAATGTGAAATGGCACCATGGGCTGCCTCAGACTATCTCATAGTCCCCTCATAAATCTATAGCACTTCTTAGTAGAAGTACTTACTAATTATGGAGCATATCTAGCTAAAGCAGTAAACTCTACCTCATACTGCATAACTGTCTTGCTCCCTTGAACCAACCTTAGAAAATTCTCCTGCATTTGTTGTCTTGCAGAAGGGGGTACAAACCAAGATCTGAATACTTCAGAAAATTCTTCCCAAGAAATCAAGGAGTTTAGTTTACCTTGAAATTTTTCCTCCTGCTGGCCCATCCACCAGCACTCTGCTTCCCCATCCAACAGAAAAATTGCTAACGATGCCTTCCTATCATAAGGGCATTGTATGACGTCAAATATCTTTTCCAACCTCCTCAGTCAATCCTCAACTGCTCTGGGCTCAATAGTGCTCTCAAACCTCAGAGGCTTCAATCTCAGAAACATTTGTAGATGTCTATCTACATCTTCAGATCTAACAGCAGAAACTCTATTCTGAGTCTCGTTCATCATCTGAGCAACCAGCATAGCAAACTGTAAAACTGTATCAGAACTAACCACTGGAGCAGTACTGTTCACAGGAGCTGCCTGACTAGCACTCTGCCAATCAATCATATCTGGGTCTGGCAGATCTATAATCACACATAAAACTATGCACATAAAACAACATAATAAAAATCCAGACAAACCAGAACTGCCCCGACAGACTTACATATTAATTCCTATAGCTCTGTCATACAATCTAAATTCCAAAACTATTACTCTGATACCACTTAAGTTTGTCACGACCCAACCCAACCAGAACGAATCCCTTCGTGTCAGACCGTGTAAAAAATTTTAAATCCAGGATCTAGCTTTGAAATTTGCTTCAGACTTTCTTCCAAATAACAAACATACATAAAACATAGAGCTATTATAAACATCCAAATATACAGAACAGTTCATCCATATTTTCTTCTTTCATCAAAAGAATCATGTACAATACAGTGCATGGCTACAAATAGAAAGAACATAACAGAAAAGTCATGATTGTATAAAAATCAAAAGTACAAAATACCTAATCTCAGATCAGACACAGAACTACTAGTCCAAGACATCATTTCCTTTTCCAGAACCTAAAAACCACACAGATAATAAGAATGAGCTAACAGCTCAGCAAGACTACACCAGCCAATCAAAATCTCCAGAAATTCACTTCAAAAAATACATCAGAAGAGTAACCGTACAGAATTCAGATAATCACAGAAATAATATATAATAAAATGAAATACTAAATTCAGATACTTGATTAGAATCAAACAATTGATACAGAAGAACTGAATTTATTTTGAATAGCAGAATATTCAAGTCAGATTTCGCAGAACCAACGAAATCGTACAGAACAACAGTATCATACAGAACAAATAGAGTTGTACAGAACATAATTCAAATCATAAAAGCATATTTCACATAACATATATCAGATTTCCGGACCCTGACAGAATCTCAATGGATTCTAGCCCCTTATACCTCCCTTCCCTGATAATGATAGAATCTCAACGGATTCTGGCCCCTTATGTCTCCCTTTGTGCTTAAAGCATCAGAACAGAACAGATATACAGAATTTTCAGAACATAACTTGTTTTTAGATTTCCCGGACCCAGACAATGGAATCACAAAGGATTCCAGCCCCTTATAACTCCTTTCTGATATCACATCACATCACATCAAAACATTCAAATCAAAAAAATCGAATACTCCAAAAAATTCGTCAGCGGCATAACGGCAGTATACGGAATTTTTATAAAATTCACAAAATCAGAATTTTACCAAATTATCATAGATAGTATAAACCATCATTGTAAGACTTTCATTATACTGAAGCAATATTTTTCAACATCAAGATAATTCGTAATTCGATTAAAACAACGCAGAATTCAAAATACCTGATAAAAATCTTCCAGAAAATACTCAAAACGTGCAAAAACATTATCTCAGAAATATACCAAAATTTAAGCGGTAAAAGTTTTACCAGTGCAAAGTTATACCAGTTTTCCGCTAACGGAAAATGAATTTGAAACAGAAAATCCATCAAAAATCATATTTCTAAAAATTGAGAAAGGCATAATGTACCTTACCTCGAGTCGGTCAACTTTTCCAACTACGGTGACAATCGAAAAAGGATCGAAGTCGCTCAAAAATCCACTTTTCTTCCTCTTTCCACAGTTTTCTCTCTCCTCAGATTGCGTTCCCTTCAAAAATGATACTATTCAGATATTTATCAAGCAGGATCGTCCAGGACGATGTCCCGATCGTCCTTGGACAATCTCCTTTGGACTCCAATCGTTCAGACGAAAATTAATTCCAATTTCCTTCGTTCCTGGACGATGCTCTCTGTTCGGTTCGTCCCAACGGTTCGTCCTGGCAAACCCAGGTTCGTCCAGATGAACATGTATATTTTCTCTGTTCTTACTGGCAGTTTGTCCGTACTAACCATACAGATTTTCAACATTTTTTCAGTTCGTCCAGACGGTTCGTCCCGTACTAACAGCACAATTTTTTTTTTCAAACATAAATTAAAAATTTAAGGGTTTCACAGAAGACTCCTAAAATTTCCATTAATGAAGAAGTTGTCTTCCACCTCTCATAGGGAATACTTCTTGGACTAATCATCACAGTTCATGACGTAGAGTATTGCGTGGGAGTTCAGCAATATGAGGTCAAGCCAAGTTCTAGATGACAATTGGAGGAATGTGGGTTGGTTGACCTGTGCGAGAAAGATGGGTAGAACTAGATGTGTCAATGAGGTTTATGTTTTTATGAGACATAGGTTAACCCCTTAACTAGGGGAAAAGGGTATCTGCTTGAAGATATTTAAGTTGAACAACCTCAACTAGTGACAGATCTTGAGGGAGATGAATCTCCTCTTATTGTGTTAGCGTTAGTTGTCGGATCCCTCATAAAAGTTAAAGGATATCATTATGAAATTCCTCCATTTTTTTTGGATGTGATCTTTTAGGGATGGTCCTTATGTTCCTTCCTTAATAGGATTCACCTATCGGGGCAATGAGAGGCAGATGTTAGGCATCCTTGGTTCATAAAATGATTCTTGGATCGATGTATACTAGAGAGGGAGGCTCCTATATTGCAATTGTTACACATGTTTAACATTCAAGTAATGTTTAAGATAGTGGGATTGATGTTCCCACAAACAGTGCCAAATTATTGTGGAATAGAATATACATGGTAGTAAAGTGAGGATTTTTCATCTTAGTATTACACAAATATCCAAAACACAAATAAAGAAATAAAAAACACAAGAGTTTTTATGTGGAAAACCGAGGAAAAGGAAAAAACCACAGGGATACATCTAGTCGATCGATTAGATTATAAACATGTCTAATTTGAAAATTATTTGGTCATTTAATTATTCTTTGAAGATTTCAATTATGCTTCAGGCACTCGATTTGGACTCATTTGGGCTCAGATAGGATTGAATTTGATGTCGTTGGGTTCGTTTTTTTGAGATGTTCAGTTCGATTATAAATTTGCTGAAATTGGAGTTTGGATGGTTTTAGAATTAACTTTGGAAGTTTCCCATTCAACTTTGCCTTGAGATTCGTGCTTGATCAATTTAATTTTTTAATGATATATCAATCATTTTATTTTCTAAATCTCACATCAAAATATTTTTATAAAGTACATATTTGATCTTAAATAAGTTAATCTTATTTACATTTTTAATATGATTTAAAAATATAACTGTCATATAAATAATAAATAAATTTAAATATACAAAAAAGTCTGTAGTATATCTGTAAATCCCCGTGTAAAATTTGATAGCCAGAGAGAGAAATTTATAGTTTAATCATCATTAATTATTATACTTAACAATAAATTATCTAATTAAGATGACATTGAACCAAACTTATTAAATTTGAAAGAAAATACTGTTATTTAATTAAATATAATTGTTCGGTGGTATATATATCTGCACAATAAGATTATCAAAATAATATTAAATGAAACAGATCCTGATCACAATGTTAAGCAGGAGTGCCTCAATTTCTGTTCCCTCAGCTGGTTGTAATAAAAAACAAAATATAAAGCTGTAAGGTGGTAAAACCAAACAGTTGAAAACATAATTACTGCAAGAAGTTAGTTTTTTCTACTGTAGCCTTATGGCTTCCACCCAATTTAATGTTAGTAATGTCAAGACATGCCCACAACATCAACATAAGGATTTATGCCTGACTTTTTTTATCTTTGATCTCCCTTTCTTAAAGGAGTATGGCTAAGTACTCTTAAAGTTTGTTGGAGATAGATTATAACATTTTATAAAGTTGATTGTGAAGTTGCTATGAAGAAAATAATATTACTATTATGGTTCTAGAAAGCAGCTTTCTATCGTAGAAATGTTTAAGTAGTGAGAAAGTAACAAGAAAATAGTAGCCAAACAAAATTATTGTACTTGTCTAAAAAAACAAAGTAGTTAGAAAGTTGTCCAAAACTAGGTGTGTCAATATTTGACACAACCTGAAAATCCGACCCGAAAATTTCAGGTTATGGTCAACCTGTTTCGCAAACGGGTCAGATTCGGGTTCTAGGATTAGACCCGTTTGAAAAAATGGTTTGGGTTTGGGGCAAGCCACTAACTTGGAATTGACCTCGACTTATCTGCAAACCCATCAACTTGAAAAAATGGGTCGCATTGCATCAGCGTGTCGTTCTCGTCAAGTCTCTCACGTCATTTCATCTTGTCGCGTCAGCTGCCCTTCATCGTCCGATAGATCGTTTGTGTGCCGCCCTCAGCCCTGCAGATCGTCTGCATCGTCGCGTAAGCTGCCCTCCATTGTCCGCCCCAGATCGTCTGCATGCCACCCTCAGCCTCCCTTTGATGTCTGTGTGCCATTCACCAACTTCCTTCCGCCATGGCTATAGTCGTTGCCATTGCTGACCCGGGTTGGCAGGTTGATCGTATCGGGTTGACCCGGGTCAGGGATTGAGTCCGAAAAATCATGTCAACTTGTGCCAGGTCAGTTCCGGGTTGGACCTGAACCCTACTCGTGACCCGATTTTGACAGCCCTATTAAAAACTGACCCATAAAATTCAACCGTCATGCCACAAGGCTCTTCCAACTTCAACCACATAGTATGTTATGTATATTATAAGTTTACTATATCAAATCTATGACTTCCTTTGAAATAAGGTATTATCACAAACTTCTAAATCATTTTAATTTTTAAAATAATTTGAAATGGTAATATTTTACCAAATTGGCTATTATCCTGAAATAACAAGAAAATTAAATAATAATACCTGTACGTACGTAGTGACTTACAGCCAAACATTACTATTCCGATTGATAGCTTCTTTTTCACTTTGAAGCAATCAAATATAAACTTTACTGATAAGCCCCTAACTATTATTATTTTGCATGAGCAACATATATATCATCCAGTAATTATTCGTTTTTAATTACGTAAACGGTTCTTATAATCATTGAGCATATATATATTAAGTACAAAAATCAGAAATTTGAGCTGAATGAATTTCCTGCCATGATATTTTATTAATAAATCAAGATTTAATATTATAATTAATTTAAAATAAATTTAATAGATTAAAAATTTATTGTGATTAATTTTGAATTAGAATATTCTAAACCTATTTTTTTAACTAAAAAAATGGCCCTTGCAGTCAATGATTGAACATGGGTTGCCGGCAATTCAGGCAAGTTATAACCATTACCGTTGGTTTCATTAAAGAAAATGGCTGAGATTTTTTTTTTTTTTTTTGTGTGCAATGGAGATGCTTTCTAAAGCAGCTTTAGAAAAACCTTAAACTTCAGTTTCATTTGGGACTATTTTCTTACTGCTTTTTAAAACGGCTAAGAAGTAGTTTTAGAAAGCAAGAAGAAAACAGTCCCAAATGAAGCCTTCATTTTGGGACAGCTTTAATACAGCTTTGTAAAGCTATTTTTTAATACAGAAGTCCTTGAAAGCAGAAAAAAATAGTGGTATATATAAAGCTGTTCCAAACGAAGCCTTATTTTCTTTACCGTAGCTTTATAATTATCTCTATACAAAACTACAACGGTCCCATATAGATCCCGAATTAAACTATACTTTGCTAAAGTACTTGTGATGCATAAAATAAGTAAGGAGATAAACTATGTAATTTTATTTTGGCTTTTTTAGCCTTGGATGCTTCTGGCTAGGCAAACATAAGAAGGTGGAGAGTCACATGGGATAGCTATTTGGCCCCCCTAATTAATTTATCAAGTAGGGCATCATGTGACAAGTAATTTGCTAGATACCTCCAAAATGGGGTATAATTTCAATTTGCAAGGGTCCCCAAAAGACTGGAGGTATTTCTATTTCTTCTTCTTCTTTTTTTTTTTCTTCATCATTCTGAAAATAAATGAAAATATTTTAAAAGCAATTGAGTTGATAAAATGAAAAAAGTTTATTCTATTTATAGTTTTGATGGTAAGATTAATAGGGACAAAATTGAGCTATCATACGTAAATACATTTTAACATGTGAGACATATGTTCCTTCAGTGATAAACCTTATAATGAAGTGATGATTTCTCTCACATTGAGAGTATAATTGTAATAATTTCTTAGTCTTTCGAATTTCATGACTTGGATAGAATTAATCTTAGAAAGATATCATTACTAATAAATCTGAGTTTTGCAACACTTTTTTTGACCTAAGGCAAGGGATGACCTTCACGACCTTAAATTTTACAACTACGACGAATTAATTTGGCATCGAGACGAGTAGGTCGCTCATGAATGCTCACTGAATGGAGCTCAGACGGACGAAGAAGAAGGAGAGGATGTGCGGAGTGAGGGCAATGGACCACCTCTACGACATGCCCTAACGAATGATATGAAGTAGTTCTAACACAAGTTAAAACTGGTGTCTAACCATATCTATGGACTATGGCGTCGGTTTACAAACTGTAGCTATAAATTGTTACCTAAAACTCATATTTTTAGTAGTGTATACATGTGGTGAATAAACTCATATAATTTAAGACAATTTGGTAGAGCATAGTAGGACTGATGTTACGAAGAAGTGCCTCTAAGTCTTTTCATTAAATGTGAAGGCCAACAAAGTCGGCCACACAGTCTTATTTCATGAGAACGCATCCACCTCACATCGTAAGGGCCTATGACTCATATATTAAAATTTGTGGTACCCCGAAATCCACGTAAGGAGTGGGAGAAATTAGGTATAAATTGGATTATATACCTTACAAGACAAAATGATATAAGATTCAAAGATATATGAACAGTATGCCTAACCAAATGCATGTGAGTTTGTAGCTTGCTTGCTAAACTATTGATGAAAGAGACATCTTCAATCACCAAGTTGTTGAAGCCAAGTAAAAGATCATTAAATATTATCTCACAAAAAAAAAAAAAAAAAAAATCATGATTGGTTTTCACATCTATGATTGCTTGTTAATAAAAAGATAAAAGAGTACAGGTTGGTAAATATTCTTACAAATTGATCTAATTTAATATGATACTCATGGTTATCATGCCCTTCATAGTGTTTTCTTTTATACAGATTGATTGGAGTTGGGTGGACCTGGATGTAACATGGAAGCTACTGCTTCTCTTCCAAATTATTTTATAAAAACTTGGAATCTTTCCCATTTGATCACCATAATGTAGGCCAAGATTTATTGACTTAGCAGGCAATACACAGATGAAAGATGCCTCTTTCCAGGTTGAGTTAAATAAGTTCTTGATAACTTTATCTAACCCTAATAAATTTTAATTTTTTTTCTTGTTACAGAGCTATGTTTGGTTTGAAGGAAAGTAAAAGAACAGTTAAATATTATTTAGGATGACTTTCTTACTGCTTTCTACAACGGTATTTTATTATAAAAATTTCTATTATTTCAAGAAATTTTTGTACGAAAAAACTGTTTAAAAGCAGAAAAAAAGCTGTCACAAACGAAAGTTTAATATTTTTTGTTTAATTAGCTGGTAATTAAGCAGGATATAGATAAACTTCAGAATGGGTGACATAAGAGGATTTTAGTAAAATGATTATTAATTGTGAATTGTTATATTTTCAACCTATGTGATTTCTGTTGGGCCAAGTTAATAAATGCTGTGAATTAAAGTACAACCAATATGAAGGAGAACTAGTAGCATTATTTAACAGTAGCTTTAAAATTGATGATAAAATTAAGTATTAACTGTGATTAAGACTGTCACTGCTAGTGGCGATTAAGACTGCTACAAATGCTGGCGTTTTAACAACGACCAATTTCCTCTATTATCTCACCTGCTTCAACTCTTTTTTTTTTGGGGTAAAATTGAGCGCTTGGCCCTTTCTATTAAAAGAACAAAATATTACAATGGTATACCAAATAAAACTTAGCCTAAATGAAAAAGATAGGCTAAGACAAAAAGAAGAAAAAAGTTACAGCTATGATAATAAAAAAGCGAATATAAAAACAGACAGGAACCTGTCTAGCCGGGACTCAGAACAAGCCATTGTGATCAAGAATGTAGTAGTTAGTTGGAGTCTCCTTTGGTTGCCTGAAGACCGTCCTAAAGGAGTAAGCAGGTGTCATCATCGTCCACGTCCCAAAAATAACCTGCCAAAAAGCCAAAAACTTCCAGCAACGAGATCGACAACCATAAAAACCACCAGCATTCAGATGAGGTTGGGCAACAAAACATATCGCCAGCAAACCCGAATGGCCAATATGCTCAAGAAAAGAACTGCAGGCACCCAAGGCAACCAAATGCAGCTCCAACTCTTTTTACTCACGAGATTCCAGCATGATCGATCGAGTCCTAGCTAGTTTCATTCTTTAGCTAAGGACCAAGATCCCTACTGTGCTGAGAATATCAGTTTTTTTCTTTATTGGTATAAGAAATCACATGTTATCCTTATAAATATTATATCATTGACAAAGTATTCATGATTATGAGAATATCAGTTATTTTCTTGATTTTCTTAAATAATAAAAAACAAGTAATAAAAAATGTTTAATTGGAATAACTTATATCCTATGTTCAAAGAGCTAAAGATAAAACTTTTTAAATTCAAGTAGCAATCTTAAAATAGCATAATAAAACTAATATTAAAGAAATTAATTAATAATGACATAATTTTTAATATTTTAATAACCAATAAAACTAATTTAGAAAATACCTCTTAATATATTTTTAGCATATCCATAATTCATAGCATAATTTACACTATTTTGGTTTTTATGAAATAGGATAGTGAAAACATAGTGATAAAGACTTAATTTATAAGCATTTATGTCTAATTATTAAAGCACTTGAGATTGAGTGAGAAAGAGTCTATGTGATGTAGCATATTATGTGAATGAAGATACTCAAGTCAAACGTCGAATTACAATAACTAAGATCAAAGCCCATGGAAAAAGAAAAGAAAATGCCAAATTATAAGAGCCCAATAAACAACTCATAGTTTTAAATATTGTAAATATAATTTATATTTTTTTTCTCCTCTAAAAACTTATACATCCAGCCGTGATATGATTAGATAAGGATTTAGTATTTAAAATAGGTGGTTAGAACAATTTCTCATTATTGCAACCTATCCCCCATTTCCCCTACCTTTCTCTCCAAAGTAGTTGCCTAAGATCATGTAATTCTTATAAATTTGAGCGGAAATTATTTAAAATTTTATTTATGAATAAAATATTTTGATGGAGAATTTCTCTTCATGTACTTGGTGCTTGATGATATTAAGTGGTTTGCCTATCTTTAAGGAGTTGTGTAGTTATGTCTTTGTTTTCTTTGTGTTATTTATTACCCCTCTTAAACACCGACATGCTACATTCTTGTTTTTAACTTTATATATGTCATCTAAGACTAATAAACCAACAACTAAAACCTTAAAAATCATTCTATAAACTTTCACATAGCTTTTGGCCCAACAAGAGAACGCTTGGAACTACTCTTATAACCTACACTTCAACCTCATCTTAAAATTTATCAAACTCCACCATCAACTCCAGATCACATGTTTAAATCCTAAGCTATCCTTCCCACCCCCATGAAAAAAAAAAAATCTTATGACACCCAATCAGTTTGTCAAAATTAGGTTGAAAACTTAACCAACATAATTGATTCATTATAACTTAGTATTCTTAAAAATGATATTAAGACCGAGGAACTATTGGAGGAGTCTAAAAGCTATGCTAAATCATTTGCAGAAGAATAGAAATCCAGTCCTACGCCCTTCCCAAAATCACAATTCACATTAGAAGTTAATGATTTTTAGATAAATCAAGGAGAAGGCCAACCTAATCGGAGATAACATAACCATAGGAAGGGAGGTAGAAGTGATCATCCTCAAAAGATGATGAAGATTTTAATCATTCTTCAAGGCAGGAGAGTTAAACTGAAGCCCTCATTTATGATAGTTCATGACCCCAATAGCTTCATAGATTGGTTAGTCCAAATGAATGATTTCCTTGATTGATATATGATAGAGAACAACAAAGGAGTTAAATTTTTCAATAAAAAATAATTATATAGGCAAAATTCAATGGATAAATACCTTATCAAAGTAATAAAGATTGGGAAGAAACACTCTCACTTAGATAGAGATGAAATAGATGTTGAGGGAAAAATACTACCTAAAACATCTTGATAAGAAATTGCATGGATAAATATTGACCTTAAGAAAAGGTAATATTCTATTTATATAATTAATACTTAAACACCTTTAAGGACCTAATTTATAGAGCTGACTATGCATATAATGATTGATGCCTAGCCAATAAAATTTTCATTGAACTTAGGACTAATATATAAAATGTGGTTGAATTATTTAATCTTCAAATCTTATAAAAAAGCATTTAATTATACTATTTTAGTCAAACAATAAAAAGAATATACACCACTATATATAATTAGGACTTAAACCCTTTCCAATTCATGCCATAAATTGATAGTTATACCTATTGTACCTATTAACCCAACCCAAATAAGAAAAACTTCTACTAAAGGAAGATTTAAAATAATAAAAATAATAATATAGTTTAAGTCTCACAAGAAGGGACACTTAAAAAATCAATATAAAGCTTAAATATTGTAAAATCAATACAATAAGTTTGGATTTTAACTTCATATTCCTACTCTTAATTTCACACTTACAAATTTTAATACTTACCAAAAAATCTCTAGCTAAAAACAAAACCAACAAACTAGATGCTAACAAATTCAAAAACAGATTCAAAGCGTCCAATGCATATTCAAGTAGAAAAAATGACTTTCTCCTAAATTAAAAAAAAATGTTAAGAAAGTGTAGAGATAAATATTGTAATTGTCACCACATCCAGTTTCTCCTTTGCCTCTTGTTGAGTCAGACTATACACTATGGGATGCAGTAGGGTTCTACTGACCACAATAATAAACTCCCTCAAAACTCATCTTGTTGACCCACCTGAGGGTTTCCCTTTGAATTTGCCTCCACCATGGGTCAACGACCTCACTAACTCCTCTAAAATGATGGTTATTGCATCTAACTATGATTACCCTCGATTTCAGGTCTGCCATCTAGCGCTTTATATGGACACTGCACTACCTTATTACTTGCTTGGCCATCCCTGAAGCATTGACTAGTACACTGAAAGCATCAATATGTATACCTCATATAAAAACCATAAATGAGATCACTTCTAATTGGCATAGATCCTTCAAAACTCCTAGATACTGATTGATGCTTTCCCACTAAAATCACCAGTCTCTACTTTAGATCTCTTTCCACTAAAAGCACTCTTGGAAAGCTCTCCTCCAAACCTTTTCCTATTCATATCTCATCATTGTTGCTTGGACATCAAGTAGTTCTTTACTAATCTAGCTCTCTCTATGAGCTCCAAAATTTACAGATGTGAAATGGTATTAATGGGTGCCACATACTATATCTCAAACCTCATAGAAAATGATAACACTTCTCCTCAGGGCTATTAAGTAACTGGGGAGCACAATTGGCAAGATCTATGAGCTCTACATCATACTACATCACCATCTTAATCCTTTTCTCTAATCTTAGAAAGGACTTCTACATGTATTATCTAGCAAATGGAGACACGAACCAACTATTGGAAGTCTCCACAATTTCCTCCCAAGAGATCTCTATATTTCACCTACCTTGGAATATTTCCCTTTGTTAGACTATCTACTAGCACTCTTTTTCTCCATTCAATAAAAAAAATGCAACCAAAACCTTTCTACTTCATTACACTATATATTATAAAAAAGAGTTTTATATTCTCATTAACTAGAGATACAAATGAACCGAGCTGAGCGGAGCTTCAGCATGTTCAATCTCATGCTCATTTGCTTGGACCTTGTTCGAGCTCAGCTTGATAAGAGACAAGCTTTTTTGGTTGCTGATCAAGCTTGAGCTTGTTTAGAAAGCTCATGCTCGAGCTCAATTAGCTTTTGAGTTGGAGCTTGTTTATTTAGGCATATCAAACCTCTTAATGAACTGCTCATTAAAGTGTCCACTTGCACATCAATTTAAATAAAATAAACTAATTAAATCCCAACATAATAATTAAATCCATTATGCAGCACCCACTTTCTACTTCCGTTCAAATGTGGTTCCAATTTTTTTCATTTTAAACAATAAAAAATGGAGAATTTTTTCACTGTGTGGGACTAAGGAAACACAAGAGCGTACGACAGTGCGCGGGAGCATTTTTTTTTTTTTTCATTTTTTATGCCAAGCAATATGTAAAAGTGGGAGTAGGATTTTTGAAAAGATAAAAGTTTAAAATAAATTATTAAATTTAATCAAGCTCTAATCTTGCATCTTAGTCAAGCACTAATCTAGCTTCTAAATGAGCTTGTTTGCGAGCATTAACGATATTGTTCATGAAAATAAATGAACTAAACGCCAAAGCTATTCAAGCTTGTTTATTAGCTATTAAGCATTTATTAAAAGTGTTCATGCTCATTCATTTATCTTATCAAACGAATATGAATGAACTCTTATTGAGCCGAATTACGAGCAGCTAGTGAATGCTCGGTTCATTTGTCACCCTATCATTAACCAATCCTCAACTACTTGAGACTCAACAATACCTTGGAAATGATCAGGTGGCTTCAACCTCATAAATAACTATAAATGTTTAACAACCTCATCTCCCTTAACTCCTACCATTCTACTTGAGCTCACTCATTAGTAAGGCCAATAATCCAACAAACTGCATTGTTAAATAAAAACTCATAGCCCCCATAGTACTCTGAACTATTGCAGCTTGATTGGAACTCTATCTATCAGTTTCCTCTTGCTCTTTAGAGTTCGTGATGCAGCAACATTTTAATTTATGAAATATAAAAATGGTTCAATTATACTTATAGTTACACAAACTAACAAGAAAATTCATAAACTAAACTCCCAACTTTTCCTCTTACTAATACAAATTATTTCCTTTAGTTTTAATTATAATCCAATCCTACCAAACCGTTTCTCTAATGCCACCCTTTGATGTTTTTGGATTTAATGGAAGGATTGAAACCTTGATCCTATAATTAAATAACTCAACCACCAATATAGACAACCAGAGCTACTATATTCTAATAAATAAAGAATATAATATATTTTATTTTATAAAAAATAGAATAAAATTAGTAACGGGAATGTTTGACAAATATAATCCAAAGGCTTTTCTATCTTATCTCTCTTCTTATCTTCTTTCAATTTTTTTCCTAGCCAACTAAACAAGTGAGGGAGTCGGTGATATATATATATATATCACCAGATCACTGCCAATGCGCTCAACTTCAAAATTTTCATATTTTTCAAGAAATTTATTTATCATATTTGAGTTATTAAAATATTTTCTTCTGAGACTTGGTGTTGTAGTGCATGTTCATTGTCTCTCCTCACCCGAAGAGCTCAATGTTGCAGCATTGCCAATACCGAAGTCACATGCTCATAGAGGAACTTTGATACTTTAGAATTTTACTTATATAGCCCACTTATTAATCAATTAAGGTCTCCTTAAGGACTAGAAGGTTGATAATTATAACTAATAAATATTTAGTTTGATTAACCTTAATTACCAAGATTTTGAAATAGTGGATATTACATATATTTTAAGGACATCATATTTTTTAGCATAAGTGAGATAGACACCTACACTATCTTAGGAAATTTTTTGAGACTCTTAGGAAAGAAAATTTTATATAAATTTAAAGAAAATTTTCCTTTTATAAATTTAAGTGATTTTTTTTTTTGGATTTATCATTTTCACAGCTGGAATAAAACCTGAACTTGCAAGAGTTAAACAATCTTAGACTGACAATCTCCTAAGAGTTTTACTAATGTTAGGAGTTTCATGGATCAGCCAGTTTCTATATGGTTCATAAAAAATTTTTAGTACTATTATATCTTCAGTTACTGACATACTAAAATTATATAAATTCTATTGAACCCTAGCAACATAAAAGGTCATATATCAAATAATGGTTCTTATAACTTCTGACTTAATCCTTAGGCTTCCTAATTTTTCTAAAGTCTTCGAAGTAAATTGTAATGCATCTATAGTTGAATTTGGAGGAATAATAAATTTAGAAATCATCTAAGCAGCTTTCTTTGGTGAAAAACTAAATGAAAAAATATATATATTCAACATATGATAGAAAATTATATGCAGTCCTTCAATCTTTGAGACACTAGCTATACTATCTTTTATTTAAAAAATTCATTCAAAATTTAGATAATCAAAATTTCAATACCTAAAAAATAATTAACCATAGGTATGAGAAATGGGTTGAGTTACTATAGGATTACTCCATCCCTTATCATTATTTGAAAGATCTTCTAATATATTATGTCTTAAGATTGCCTAGTACAACTCAAGGGTATAACATTTTTATAGTAATGGATAGTTTCTTCAAGATGGCCCATTTTTTACTGTGCTCCAATGTCAACGATGCTTCTCATATTGCTAGACTATTCCTTAAGAAAATTGTGCATCTATATAGCCTTCCTCCAACAATTATTTCTCATTGTGATGTTAGGTTCATTTCATTCTTTTGAAAGACTTTATAAAAATTATTTTGCCCAAAATTAAAGTTTTCATCTTATTTTCATTCTCAAGACTAATGGACAAATTGAGTTTGTAAATTAAACATTAGGAAACCTACAAAGTTGTCTTATAGAAAAATGCTTAGGAAACTAGCACTTACATTTATATACATCTAAATTTGCATATAATAATAATATCTCTAAAAATATCAAATCCTCACTCCTTTTAAAATAATGTATGGTCAAAATCATAGGTGATCGATTGATGTAATGAATCTTCCATCTCATGTATTTTCTAATTTCATACTCACATTTTTCAGGGACATTCAAAGCCTATATAATACCATAGGGAAACAAATTATGTTAAGGATAATTATGCTTTTAGGGTAAACCATAATTAATTCATTAAAAAAAATTAAAGATGGTGGTTATATTCTAATTTGGATTCACCCTGAGTAAAACCAAATATTTATGTTTAAGAAGTTACTTATAAAGGCTTATGGCCCCTTTTAAAAAAATATATATCTAATGATTATCAACTTGATTTTCTTGTTGATTACTAATTCATTTTATTAGTAATATTGAAAGGGAGTTAATCAACCTCCACTTTTTTTAGATTAACTATTTGTTAGGAGACATAGTTCCTTGCTTACAAAATCTTTCATTTTTTGAAATCAATTTTATAATCATTAAAGAAGTACTAACTAATCAAGCTACTAAGTGTCACTTTTTAGTTCGTTGGAAAAATAAATCATCTAGTTATGATATATGACTGACTTGTATTGACTTAAATACTTTGGCCCCATAATTGATAAAAGACGTTTTGAATTTAACTCTATCGAGCAGAGTTTAGTTGAGCCCAATGAAGTTGATGTAGCACATCATTTGGATGAATAATCAAGTAAAAACCTATTTATAAGAACTAAGGCAAAGGCTTAAGAAAAAGATCAAAGAAAAGAAACATTTATAAGAGTCCAATCAAGATTTCAATAAAGAGAAAATAGATTTTAAATATAATTTATATCTTTTTTTTTTTTCATCTAAAAACTTATATAGCCAGCCATGATATTGTTAGGTATGGATGTATTAAAAATATGTCATTGCAACTCTTATTCATTTTTGGAAATCTAACCCTCCTTTTTTCATCAAAAAATAGTTATCAAAGAGTCTTATAATACTTATAAATATGGTCTAAAATACATTTTGATTTTATTGTTGAGTGAAATGTTTTGGTGGGGAATTTCTCTTCATTTACTTCGTGCTAAGTGGATTCAAGTAGTTTACCTATCTTTGGTGAGTTAGGTAGTTATCTTTGTATATATTTTTTTTTAATTTTTTGTTACCCCTCATAAATTCCTACTCCAACCTCTTCTTCCAATTCATAAATATCATTTATAACAAATGAATCAAAAACCAAAACCTTAAAACCATTCTAAATAATTTCACATAGCTCTCAACCTAACTAGGGAATGCTTGAATATATTCAAATTCCCTGCACCTTGATATAACCAAACTCTTTCATCAACTCCAAATTAAAAGTTCAATTTTAAGCTTACCTTTCACTTCATTTTTTTCCATTTATCCCACATAAAAGCCACTCCCTAAAACAATCTTCGAAATCAGGCCAAACCAACCCAAATATGACAAGTGTTTTCCTTTCTACTAATAAACTTTTGTAAACTTCTCATCATTCCACCATAAACATTAGAATAAACATCTAAATATCTAGTCTATTTGAGCTTATACTCAAGAAGAAGAAGAAGAAGAAATTTTTTGATTTTCGCAAATTGTTTTTCCATGTGGAATAGGCTCACTCTAATCAAACACAACTTGGGCACCATTCCCTTTTACCTATTGCAAGCACTAAATCCGACTATGTTAGTGAAGGCTTTATTTGGGATAGTTTTCTAACTGTTTTTTAAACAGTTTTTTAGTATAAAAAATTTTTAAACTAAAAATTTTTGTTCTATAAAATAATTTTAAAAAGCAATAAAAAAATTGTCACAAACGAAGTCTAAGAAAAAGCTTAAGGCTATGGGCGTTCGGGGTATTATATTTCTTGCTTTTCTTTTACATAATAATTTCATTAATCGTTTATTTATTGTACACTATTTACATGTGAATAATTGAAAAAATTAATAGGTGTGGAGTGCGCACTGTCCGTACAAGTACTGGGTACCGCAGCGGTATCGAGTGCGGGTACTGCTAGGTATTCAATATTTTTGCGGACGGTGAGAACCGTCATCGTCTGTACTCCGCACCTAATAATCTCTCGAAGAATTGGAGGTTGGATGGTTGATAGGTCTTAGAGCTATAAAAATACATATCGCCATCCAAGACGAGCTTTCAGCAATATATTAAAAAGAAGGGCCTAAACAGGCGAAAAAAGCCGCTGATTTTTTGCTCCGACGGCAACTACACCTCAACTAGCGAGCCATTACGTACACGGAATTGCCTGTAACAACGGCGGGTAATTATGCTTGGTAGTGGAAAGAGAAATTAGTGTCAGAATGTGTGACGCATTTGTTTATATAATCCTTTTAAAATTATAATATGTGATATTTTTAAAAATCTAATATTGCCTTTTAATTAATTCATTTTTAATTTAATAATTATAATAATAAATATAAATATATTTATATTTATTTTAAAGTTAAAATGTTTAATTTAAAAAAAAATTGAATGAGATTTTGAAGATATTTTTGCTAGTTGGTTTCTATTTTTGATGTAATGCTGTGAATAAATGGTGGAAATAATCTTAATAAACTTGAATATTAATATGTCATAAAAACTTTATTTGATTGGACATAAATCTCGATGTATATCTGATATTGAGAACTTTTAAATTAAATTTCGGATTATCTGAAGTCTGATTTTAGCAAATTTTATTATCAAACTCGGTCTCGACGAGACAAACCTGTTAATTAAAAGTGCTTCTGATCGAAGTCCTTTTAAATGATCCCAAATCAAAGCATTTAAAGCATAATGTGAAACTTTGGGGCATTAATCAGAGAATTAAATAATATTCAAATCTCACATGCGTGTAAATCCAACAAGATAAAAATCATTAAGGCACCAAAATGCGAAAAAAAAAACTTTATAATTGAGTAAGGCAATATGAGCCATTCAATAATGTTTTGAATTTTATTTACATTTATGATGCACATTACTATAAAAATCTATAAATATGTTCTCTCTTCACATAAAAGGTGCTTTGACCTTAGCTTAAGATTCAAGAGAGATTACAGGTCTAGCATAACCATTAGACCACTGCCATCATAATACCATTTGATTGTAACAATCCGATCCACAACCCAATTGCCACCATTGAACTACCACCTGGATCGTTACATCTGGAATGTCGTCTCTCCACAGCCATTGTATTTCCATCTTCTTACCATCGTTGCCTGGTTTCGATTCTCAAACCATCATTGCATGGTTTTAGTCCTTTGACCATTATAATCTGATTATGATCTTTTGACCACCATTGTCCAACTATGATCATTTGACTAATTGCTTAATTAAGGTCCTTCAACCACCAATTCTCAATAACGATTCTTTGACCATCGTTGCTCGGTTATAATCCTCAGCACATCATCTCTTAAAGAGGATCCTCAAGATACCATCTCCCAACTACGATCCATCATTGCCTGACTATGATATTTCAATCATAATCGCTCGACTACATTTTGAAGATTGTGCCACTAGACTACGGTTATTTGATCTTTGTCTCCATAACTACTATCCTTGGAGCATCATTGCCTAACTACAATGATCTTATGTCCACTATCATCAAATTCATCCTTTAACCATCATTGCAAAACTATAATCCTCTGATCATTATCATTTGACTATGATCTTCCTTCCAGTGTCACTTGACTATAATTCTTTGATCACTATTGTTTGACTACAATCCTTTGACTACCATTGCCCGAGTATGATTTGCCATTACCATCTTTTAAATTATCATCTCTCAAATATGATTCTTAGATTACTATCACTTGATTATGATCATTCAATCACTATCACCTAATTATTATTCATTGACCATCATAATTAGACTAAGATCTTTCAACCTATATTTGATGACTATGTCCTTCAACCACTATAACTTAATAATGATTCTTGATGGACCATTGTTTGTCTATGGTCCTTCCACTGTCATCACCTAACTATAATCCTCTAACTAATGTTGTCTGATTAGTATCATGACCATCTCCCAACTTTAGTACTACACCCATCATCTCCAGAGTATAATCTGTTTGAATAGTTGCTATTTGAATGATTTATATTTGTGCAACTTATGTAGTTTTGATGATTCCAAACATTATTGTTCAGATGTATAGTTATCTCCTAACAATTTTAGAAGATTTGCATTTGCTCTTGTGTGTACTAACATTTCAGGAAAATCAGACTCCAGACTACGAAAACTTCAAATCAAATTCAACGTGAGATATTTTGTTTATTTGAAGTTTGCCTTTTCTTTGAATTAATTTTGAAAGGGAGTGATTGTAATTGAGTGAATAAAATCTCACACACACAAATAAGGAGATCTTGAAATTCTATACTGATCGTACAGGACGATATTTATCGTACTGGACGATCTGTCAGTTATCTCCTATAGAGCACTTGGAACGAATAGGAACTTGCTTGAAAATTTTTTTCTAAGTCCTATTCGTCCAGGACGAATTTTATTTTCGTCCCGGACGATGGGTTCTCTGTAAAATTTTTGTCCAGACGAAATTTATCATCGTACGAGGCGACCAGTCCTCTGGAAAATTTTCGTCCAGACGAAAATAAATATCGTACCGGACGATCAGCTCTCTGGAAAATTTTCGTCCAGACAAAAACAAATTATCGTCCGCGGCGATGGGTGCTCTGGAAAATTTTCGTCCAGACGAAATAAATAATCGTCCAGGACGATCGGCTCTCTGGAAAATTTTCGTCCAGACGAACATATTTTCGTCCAAACGATGAACCGACTTAGAACAGTTTTCAGCAGTTTCTAGAACCGACCTTGCAATAACCGTTCGTACTGGACGAACCTAGTTCGTACAGGACGATCAGCTGTACGAAGTCATTTCGTACACATATACAAATTGGGTCGTTTCAGATCGTTTAAGTAAAATCGTCCAGGACGATCCAGGATCGTACAGGACGATCCTCTGCATACAGAATTGGAAATTTGCAGTTTTTGGGCGGTTTTTCTTGTCTTTTCTATAAAAAGTCCAAATTAGACTGCCACCCAATCTTTTTGTCATTTGATCTTCGTGCCTCTTGAGAGAATAGCCAAGGAGAGAGTGGAAGAGAGCATTCAAAGGAGGATTCCTACCACTGGAGCGAGAAGGCTTCACTTGGATTGCTAAGGTAAGAGTCTCTACTTGTGAAATTGGATTTCTTCACTCTTTTCTTTCTTCCTTCTAGATTCTTGTGAGAAGATCATTCAAGAAGGTCCGGTTCTCTGCCGACACTTGGAGAGTGTAAACAGACGAGGGTTCTCTGCCCACACTAGGAGAGTGTAAAAGGGAGAAGGTTCTCTACCTACACTTGGAGAGTGTGAACAGCCTTAGGGTTCTCTGCCCACACTAGGAGAGTGTGAAAGGACGACGGTTCTCTGCCAGCACTGTGGATTGTGTAAAAGGACGACGATTCTCTGCCGCATCGGGTAGTGGTGAAAAGAGTGTTTTGTACAGGCTTCTCCGCCTTGCTGTGGGTGCTAAAGGAGAGTCACTTTGTGGTATCAGTGCAATACTCAGAGGGTGCCTCTGAGGAGTGGATGTAGGTCTGGTTATAGACCGAACCACTATAAATCTGGTGTCATTTACTTTATTGCTTTTACGTTTCCACACTTTAAATTTCAGTTTTAACAACTCTGTGGTTGAAAAACATTTTTCTACTAACTTTAAAAGAAAATTTTATTTCGGTTCAACTTTATTATTAAGAGGGTTTAAAATTTTTAAAACTACCAATTCACCCCCCTCTTGGTAGCCGTGGGACATTTACTTAGGCTTAACAACCTAATTACTGGACTCAACATAATCCTCTCTCTACTATATCTTAACTATTCTCCTCCAACTACTATTACGAGATTATAATCTTCTTATCATTATCATCCAACTAATTTCCTCTAATACCCATCACTTGATTATGGTCCTCGGATTATCATCCCTTGACTGTGGTCCTCCAACCCTTATTAACTGATTGCAATAGTCTAGCTGTTGTTGCCTGAGTATATTCCTATGACTACTATTCTATAACTATTCTATTACATAATTTTTTTTAATTTCTACTTTCAATTCTTTCTTAGAAATTTTATGCCCTAAGACAATGCCCTTGGTTACCATAAATTGACACTTCTTCTAGTTTAACACTAGATTTATTTCTACACATCTTTTCAAAATAGAAGTTAAATGCTTAAGACAAGAATCAAATATAGTGCCAAATACTGAGAAATCATTTAAAAAATAGCAATACCCTATTCAATTAAGTTTGGAAAAAATAGACATTATAAATCTTGGAAAAAGTAGTAAGAGCATTGTACTAACCAAAAGACATTCTCCTAAAACGCAAAAGCGTAAGGAATAGTGAAAATAGTTTTATAATGATATTCATGTATAATAAAATATGATGATACTTTTGAATATCCATCTAGTAAATAATAAAATGAATGACCTGCCAACCTATTTAGCATATGATCAAGAAAAATGTAAGGAAGAATGATCTTTTTAAATGGCTTTATTTAATTTCCTATAATCTATATAAATCCTCCCTCCTGAAATAGTTCTAGTGGGTATAAGTTCATTATGTATGTTTGTTATAATAGTTAATCCTCCTTTTTTAGGAGGTACAATGAATAGGACTAATCCAAAAACTATATGTAATATGATAAATAATCATAACATCCATTCATTTAAGAATATCTTTTTTAACAACATCTTTCATTAAAGGGTTTAAGTCTTCTTTAAGCGTCAGCTTTTAGTTCTATGCATGCAAATTGAGGGATTAATCCCCTTAATATCAATAATTGTCCACCCAAAAGCACTTTTAAAATTACTCAAAACCCTAATGAACTCACTTTCTTGATGTGATTATTCTAAATTTGCTAAAATAATTACAAGAATAGTAGAGTTATTACCCAAAAAAATATACTTGAGATGACAAGGTAAAGCCTTAAGCTCTAAAATAGGGGATTCCCTAATGGATGGTTTTAAAGTTTTCTCAAAAGAGTATGTTTCCAGTAATGATTAAGTTTTCATTCATTACTACATATTCTCCTGACATTTTTTTATTCTCTTTAACTTCTTCCTCTTTTGATAATCCCCTTTCTAACAACCCTTCCTTAAGATTCTCTATTACCAAATCTTCTAAATCCACCCTAAAGCAATCTTTATTCTTCTCTTGAGGAAATTTGATAGTTTTAAATACATCAATTTTAACTTCCTAATCTTGAACCCTCATAGCCAATTCACGTTTTTGTACATCAATCATTGCTTTTCCTAGTGGGTAAAAGAATGATCTTCCTAAAATGAGACATATTTCCTTATATCCTTTCATATATAGAACAATAAACTGAATAGGGAAAATGAATTTATCAACTTTAAATCAACACATCTTCTACTACTTTCTAAGGTAAGTGAAAAATCTATCAGCTAACTGAAGAGTAACATAGAAATAAGATGAACCTCTCCTGTATTTAGTCTTTTAAAAATAGAAAGCGCACAATAAGATAAATACTACATCCTAAATCACATAAAGCCCTCATACATAATGTCTCAAGTAGTTAAAGGAATGAAAAAAACTCCCTCGGTATCATTAAGTTTTAAGGAAGTTTCTTTTGAATTATAGATCTACACTTTTTAGTTAATTCCACAGTTTCATATCCCCCTAGCTTCCTTTACTTGTTTAAAATAGCCTTCATGAATTTTGCATATGTGAGCATCTGTTCTAAATCTTCATAGAAAGGTATATTAATAGTTAATTTTTTAAACACTTCTAAAAATTTTGAGAACTACTTATCTAGATTTTGTTTGATCAATCTCTGAGGGGAATGTGGTGGTGGTCTCTCTTCAACCTTCCTAATTTACCCATTCTTGTTCTTTTATAAATTCAGGTTATTATGTTGAAGATTTATTTTTATCTTGCTCAACTTCACTATCATCTTTTTAATGTAAATCTCTATCTTTGTATGGATCTCCTAAATCTTTCCCACTTCTAAGTTGGATATTATGACATTTTTTTCTATTTTTTATAATTAATCAACCTAGTGAGTTGCCCTATTAAATCATTAATTTTTTTAAGAGCATAAGATTGATTTTGTACTTGGATTCCTAATTATAAAATAATACTTTTCAAGGGTATTTTCTCATTACTATCATGATAAAGTTGTTCAAATTTTTGTGGGATAGTGTTGCAGTGCTACGTGTCTAAATTCTACAGTACTAAGATCTTTAGAATTGATGTTGAAATCATCACATCTGTTTGCCCAATTTTTAATCTTCGAGTTATCCAATTTTATAGAAATTGCTACAACTTATGTATTCAAGATTGATAAAACACTAGTTTCAAAAAATCTAGCTACTTTTTTATGATTTATCCTATAGCCGACCATTAAAAATTATTAGTAGTCATTTTCTCTATTAATTTATAGGCTTCCTCAAATAGCTTAGACATTTATGATCCTCCCGGTGTAGCATTGATTATAACTCTAAGAGATCCTACGAATTCATTATAAAATATTTGAATAATTAATCAATCAGATAATGTTTAAAGCATAAATTTTCTAAGCATTTTCTTAAATATTACCTAGCTCTCATAAATGGATTATCCTTCAAACTGAGTAAAAGAAGTTATGTGATTTTTAAATTTGTTTGTTTTTTAAGGTGGAAAATAATTACCAAGAAACTTATGAGCTAACTCATTAAGTAGTTATAGAGCCTTGGGGTAAAGAATTCAACCACATTTTAGCTTTATCTCTTAGAGAAAAGGAAAATAAACTAAGCTTAATAGTATCATCATTGATCCCATTATACTTAAATATTGCTCAAAATTTTAAGAAACTAGCTACATATAAATTGGGATCTTCTATAGGAGTTTCCTCAAACTAAGAGTTTTGAACAATTTGAATAATAGCTGATTTAAATTTAAAATTATTAGCTTGGATTGTAGGTATATTTATGCTCTGATGAATTACTTCTATTAAAAAGTTTGCATAATCCTTAGGAGATCTAGAATGATTTTTCTCTAACTTAGGTTTAGTCATTTTTTAACTTTTTGATTTTTTGAATTTTAGAAAGGGTTCTCTCAATTTTAGGATCAAATAATAAAAGTTTCTTTTTATGTCTAAAAAGTATGCAACCCAAAAAATATATAATTAGTGATCAAAGCAATTAAAAAAAAAATATAAGTAGTTTTAACTATACAATTAATTTAACAATATAGTTAAAATTTTACAAAAATGAAATACTTCTTCAATAATGATGTCAAAAGCTTAATGAGTGCTTGCCGTGGAGTGTAATTTTGAATTATAAAATTGTTTAAGGCTCTATCTCCTCTAAATAATGCTTCAATTTTTTTATATATAAAAATAATAAACCCCACTTAATATACACAAGTATAAGTGTCGGGTCAAGTAATAAAGTGATAGGGTAGAGTTTCAAACCCTTGAGGATGTATGCTTTTTCAGCAATCAAATACTATTTTTTTACTCTAATTATAAAATTATCCTACTAAAATAAAATTATTGGTCATGGAGATTCAATTACTGAATAAAAATAATAAAATAATGAATATAATATTTAAACAAGTATTTTGGACTCTTGAATATAAATTACATATCTTTCTTAATGAAATTCTTATTTTTAATATGATTCAGAGTATCTACGTCCTTAGATATCTATCGAACTTGTAGGGGTGAAAAGGATATCTATTGATCTGCTACAGTTATATCATCTCTTTAAGAACCTAGTATATTTTAAATCCCATGTCTGGTTATATAAACATATTATTTTGATATTCCTAGTTGTTCTTGCATTCCTCCATTGAGGTTATATATCACATTAGGTTTTAACTACACATATGACTATTATGTGCATTGAATGAACAACGAGATAATATTAAAAATGTCATTTAACTTTATAACACAAGAATTTTCTTTAGTACATAATATATTTTATACATCATCAATCTAAAACTAAAGATTTTGCTAGATATGGAAGAAAATATAAGCAACTAGTGCTGCGGTGTTTGAAAGATCAGCATTGTTATGCCCATAAAATGATCTAACATTGATGCACTACTGTTTTACATCCATCGCATTATTTGTTGATGTGGATCAATTACTTAGTGAACAATCACATCATTTTGTTGATATATCATGCATGTCTTTTGGAAGTTACAACTGCTACGCCATGGCACTACAGACTTTTGAAAGATGCAGCATTGTAATTACAATTTTGGTATAGAAGTGTGATAGATTGTGATGCTATAGTGCTTGAAGACAGTTAACATGGTGCTACAAAGCTGATAATTTTGATGTCGTGGTGCTGTTCAACAAAGAAGTTGACACATCCATTTCAATATTCTAGTGCTTTGATTGTCACACTCCAGGATCTATATTGGAGAAATTACATATATTTTTCATTTTAACCATTTAACTAGAGCTTACCAATGAACATAAAAAAAATATGATTACATTTTGGTTTTGTCTAGAGCCTCATATAATAAGATCCTTATGTTTTCTTGAAAATATATAAAAATATGTAATGAGCACATATCCTAATAAGTAACTAAAATCTTATAATTAAAATTATTGCAAGATAAAAAAGAACAATATGCAATAAATCATGAAAGAAAATATATGCATCAATGTCTATATTGATTATCTATATCAATTTGTCATTCTTTAGTTCATCACTTCTCAATCTATTACATTATCGATCATAATATTAGTAATAATAAATAGTATTGATGCCAGTAATAATATTAATATCATTATCAATAACGTTAAATAGTATTAATGATAGTGAAAAGTATTAGTGACTGTCATAATATTAGTACATTATTCATAGTATTGTCAGTATTAGTATTTAAATATTTAATGAGTGTATCTTAATTATATCTTACTCCTATATTTATGACTCCCAATTAGTCCCCCCTTATAGCTCTCAATTAATGTGCTTCTTATAACTCCTCTTGAATTACGTGAATCAGTCATCATGAATTCTTATAACTCCGAATCAATCTCCAACTCCTTATAACTCCCAATCAGGGAATCACGTGGAGTTATTATATCATATATCTGATATTATTCAACACTTCATTTAAAATTTAATAAAATTATATCAAATCATTTAGAATATTAGGATATAATAAATTTTTTTATAGATTTAGGGGAGATAAAATTCGTAGAAAATAAAATCATAAAAAATAGAAGTAAGAGATTTATTACTTATAATAAATATATATAATTTGTGACAAGAATGGCTGATAATTATGATCCAAAGACCTTTCTCTCTCCTTTCTCTTCTTCCCCTATTTAAATTTCTTCATGGCCAAGCAACCAAGGGAGGGAATTAGTGGGGTGAGGTAGGGATATATATATAATATTCATGACTTAATGCCAAAGCTCCTTATGTTTTAAATAAATTATTTCATATATTTGAGTTATTATAATCTCATCATCTTTAAAAAATGTAATCCTTGACATTTCTGTATCAATCTAAGAGAGACAGCCAGAGAGAGGATGATAAAAAAAAATTAACTCATATAAACTAATTATAAAAATGAAAATCACATTTATATTCCAGTTTTAAGTTCTAGTTTTATTTCAATTCTTCCAATAACATTGCTCTAATATCCTTTTATTACACTCTAGGATATATATTGGAATAATTATATATGTTTATCATTTTAATCATTTAAATAGAGCTTACTAATTAATAACATAAAGTCACATGATAATATTTTATATCTTATTCGGAGCATCATTTCAGGATCCTTACACTTTCCTGAAAATATGTAAAACCACATAATGATCATATAATCCAATAAAAAATTAAAATCTTACAACTGAAATCAATGTAAGATAAAATAAAATGATATACTATAAATCATATAAGAAAATATGTGCATCAATGTCTATATTAATTACATGTATCAATTTATTTTTCTATAGTTCATCATATCTCAATCAATTATATTATCAATAACAGTCAACAATACTAATGACATTAATAATATTAGTATCATTAAAGTTAAATAGTTTTAATATTAGTAACAATCATAATATCATTTCATTATTCGTAGTAATGTGAGTATCAATATTCAAATATTTAATGATTGTATCATAAAATTAAGTATCTTTTTTCTATATTTATGACTCCCAATCAATCTCTCTTTATAACTCCCAATTAATATACTCCTTATAACTCTCTTTGAATCATGTGAATCAGTCGCCCTGACTCTTTATAACTATCAATCAATCTCTAATTTTTTATGACTCTCAATCAGTAATTCGCATGGAGTTATTATATAATATATCTGATATCATTCAATATTTTGATTTAAAATGCAATAAAATCATATCAAATCGTTCAAAATATAACTAGATAATGCATTTTTGGTAGATTTAGGTGAGATAAAATTCATAGAAATTAAAATCATTAAAAATAGAAGTAAGAAATTAGTCACTTATAATTAATAGACAAAATCTATAACAACAATGACTAACAAATATGATCCAAAGGTCTTTCTCTCTTATATCTTTCATTTTCTTCCTCGCCAAGAAACTAAGTGATGGACTCAATGGGGTGAGACATGTATATATATATATATATATATATATATATATATATATATAATATATATATATATATATATATATATATATATATATATATATATATATATATATATATATATATATATATTATTCATAGCCTAGCACCGCAGCGCTCACCAGATCAGCACCAAAGCGTTCAACTTAAGAATTTTTATGTTTCTCAAATTAATTTTTTTCATATATTTGAGTTATTACACAGGCAGTGCCTTTGATAGCGCTATGTCGGTGATTTATCTAACGCCTCGTTGCTATATAAGACTTATAATTTTATATCTTTTTTATATTTTTCCTGCACAACATAACTAAAACAACATATTTTAACTGAAAAATAACTTATAAAATAATATATAATTTACACTTATTAACTACTTTCTCACTTATTTTAAAAAAATTGTGATAAAGCATTGTTTTTTTGCAACTAGAGTTACTAAGTTCTTTCCCACAATAACTTTATGATCAGCTTTATAATACTCTACAACCATCCCAAAGAAGCACTAAAAATACCTTTAATTTCTTGGTCTTAAGCTACATTTTATATATTATAATTATCAATAATACATAAAGATGAATTAGTTAAATTGAAATAAAATGAATATGTATAAACCCAATTAAATTAATACATTTTTTTAATCCTAACTTATTTGTGGATAACAACCAACCTTACTGGTAGGCCTGACTAAGTAAGCGAGTAAGAACCCATGTGAGAATAGAGAGTAAAGAAGGGATTTGGAGAATGAAAGATAGTTTGAAAGATGATCAGAAAATTAGAGATTTTAAAATAAGTCGGTTACCTCTACTAAAAGTTAAAAAAAATTAAAAGTCCTCCCAATTTTTTCCTCATGACCCCTTTTTAAAAAAGTTATGGGTGAGCTCGATACTGCCAAATGTGTGGCATGTGAGTACTATAGTGTGGGTGATCAGCTTAGAGAGTTTCACAGTACTTAATAAGAGGGGGTAGATCTGTGTGCAAGTTTTGAGGATGAAATGCTTGAGTACTTTGGTAACTGTTATTGACCTATGTTGAGCCTCAAATTTTCTAGATGAGAAGGCGAGCGATCTGGGATTAGATATCAGTCAGGCTCAGTGGTCGGTCAATCACACTAGGGAGAATTGAGGCTTCTTTAGTGGGCACTTTCTTGTAGTTGAGTTTGGATAAAGGAATGGTCACCCCAAAATGGAGCGGGTGATTTATAGTGGAGTCGAACACTTGGTGGGTTCCAAGTTTCTAATTTGGCAAGGAATCTTCAAGTCGTCATGTGTTGGGTGAGTCTTCAGCAAGTCTAGATGAGTGACGCTTATTGATCGGGTTGGGTTGTATCTCCCTTTGACTCACAGATGAATGTCGTTCTACTTAGATCACTTAGGCAAGTGCCTCCCTTGGGCCCCCTTGAACGGTGAGTTCCTCAATCATGACCTGTTCACTAGTTGCTAAAGTTGTGAAAACATATGTGAGCATACAATATTTTCATATTCTTGAAAATAATTAGATTGGCAAGCGCACATGTTGATACTATTTTATAATGATTTTTGTAAGCTATTTTCACGAATATTTTGCTTAAAAGTCTTCATTAATTGAAAAAAAAATTACTATATGCACTTTGCTCTATTTTATAAATATTATATAAAAGAGATTTACATAACATAATTTTTATATATTTATATATCAAATGTCTAATCTTGAATATTTATTTATTTATTGATATGAATGAGAAACTATTATATTATATAAATAAATATCAAAATTTAGATATCACATATAGAAATATCCAATATAAATACCTCAATATATAAATAGTGAATTAAATTCTTAATTTTTTATTACATTTAAAACAATTTACTACTTATAAAATACCAACATTTATTAAATAATAAAGAAAAACATTAAATGACAAAAATTATATTTTTACTAATAAAACAGCTTAATAAGATTTTTTGTCAAATAAAAAAATAAATAATTTATTTTTATACAATATCTACATCACAATACAATCAGACAAATAACCAATATCTCAACCTTTTATAATCTACACTGATAAAAACAATTAATTCCTCGGCTTAGGGCATTTTCGTAAATGTAGCATCCGGACTATCTCTTTCTAGACTTCCAGAACTGCCCCTCTCCTTCATGTTATTTATTTCTGTAGCCAATTCAGACAAGCAAAAGACTTTCCGTTGCAGTTACTTAACGAAAAGAAAAAAGAACAAAACAATTAATGGTCCCGAAAGCGACCTCATCGGAGTTCACACGCTGTAATTTCGTTTCTCCATTTCGCTTTCCAATTTTTTTTTTTTTTTTTTTTAACAGAGAGGCAGTGAGCCATCCGACGGTTTTAGGATGGAAAAATTATTAGGCGCGGAGTGCGCACCATTCATACAAATACTGGATATCTAACGGTACCCAGCGGTAATCAGCAGTACCGAGTGCGGGTACTGCTAGGTACCTAATACTTGTGCGGACGGTTCTCCCTGTCCTCACTCAGCACCTAATAATCTCTCATTAGGATGGTTGAAGGTCTTCGTCCTATCCACAGAAATTCCAAATCTAGATCGGCATTAAATATGTGTGCATCAAGTGGTTAAAGAATGGAGAAGATGAACTTGATTTTCTATATATGCTAAAATAAGAGTTAGAAAAAATTTGAATGTCTTGAAAGAAATTATCTCCCCTCTTGATAAATTTTCTACTCACCTTGATATTGCTATGGCTTTAATTCAGCATTTTCAAGGTCTCTTTAATTCCCTAAGCCTATAAATGAGTATAATTATTGCATTCATGTGTTGCTCAATTTCTTAGTAGCTCCTTTCTCTTATGAAGAGATCAAAGCGGTGGTTTTTTAAGGTCAGTCGGGTTCTGCTCCAGGATGCGATGACTTTACTTTTGAGTTTTATAAACTCTCCTGGCATATCATTGGGCATCAAATGTGGTTAAAAACCCTTTCTCTAGAGGACACTTACCACAAGGGGTAAAAGCCACAGCTATTACTCTTATCCCAAAAGGCTCCCATGCTTCCAACATTTCTTATTTTAGACCAGTTTCCTTGTGCAATGTGTTTTATAAAATTATGAGGCAAAATTGCTTGCTAATAGACTTAAACCTATTTTACTTTTCATTATCTATGAAATCCAAGCTGATTTCATTCATAAAAGAAGCTCAACTGATAACATTATTCTAGCATATGAAGTTTTGAGATAATTCAAATCCTCACAGAATTTGTTTTGTGTCAAGCTTGACATTAAGAGGGCCTTTAATTCTGTTTCTCTTGTTTTTCTGTTGAATAGGATGAGACAAAAAATGTTTCCTGATTTATTTATAAATTGGGTAAAAGAGTGTATATTAGATGTGCACTTCTCTATTTGTCTAATTGACACTCTTGAGGGACTTTTTAATTCATCATCAAGTCTCCGTCAAGGCTGCACACTATCTCCTTAGCTTTTATGTATCGTGAAGAATGCCTTATCATGTTGCTTAATGTCCCCCTCTTCTCCTCAACCTTTTGCTGGCCTAAACCTGAATGGTCATTTTTTAATCATTTGCTTTATGCGGATGATTTGCTTGTCTTTGGTGCTACATCGACTCAAAATGTTAATTGCTTGAGTGTAATTCTTAGCCAATTTGTTGATGCTTCAGGTCTTAATATTAATCCTATCAAGAGTTTCATAATTTTTTCTAATAATGCTCGTGATGCATATGAATTTTTTTAAATTTTGGGCATTTCTCAAGTGGATACATCTTTTAAATATTTGAGGCTTCCCATTTAATCCAAAAGGCTAAATTATTCTAACTTTCAGTCTTTTCTGAGCAAAATCTCGACTCTAATTAAATGCTGGAAAGTAAAATTTCTTTCTTATGTAGGAAGGGTTAAATTTTTTAAGTTTACTATTGCCAACACTTTAGCATATTGGATTAAAGGATCATTATACCAAAAGGCCTTTTGTAAGGTTATTTCCAAATTATGTTCAAGATTTCTATTTCATGGAAATATTAAGGAGAGGAAACCTTAGTTGATTGCTTGGAAATCAATGGCTATTCCTAAAGGCTGGGCGGATTAGGCATCTCACTATTTATTCTCAATTTAAATGTTTAATGCTCCTTCATTTGGCGTATGTATAACCTGGATTTAGCCATCAGCTCTTGGTTCAAAGCTAAATATTAATCCTTGTGGAAACATCCTCCCTTAATTGCTTCCAAAACATGAAAATTTATATGTTCTACCGCATCTAAGATTAAAAATCGAATTTCTTTTAGCATTGCTCCTTTATGTAAACATTCTATATTATGGGATCCATGGTGCAATGGTAAGGCTTTATCTGATTTTTTTCACTCCATAAAGAGCCTCTCGTCAGGTTGTATATAAAGGAAAATCACTAAGTACTTCCTAGAACGATCCCGAATTTAGTTGATGAGGCTATACTCTTAGTGTCAATTAAAGAGCAACAGGCTTTGGCCTTCAATGGCTTTAATAATCCTTCGTTTAAGGATTTTTTGGCTAAGTTTTTTTCTAGCATGGAGGAGGTGCACTAGAATAAATATATTTGGCATAAGAGGCATTCTCTTAGGTTCTCCTCGTATGCTTGGATGACATTAGTTGAGAAGCTAAAATGCATTGATTTACTTATTGATAAGAAGCCAACTGTGAGCAGGGGTGTAAATATTTGACATGACATAAAAACCTGACTCGAACCAGACCCAAAAATTTTTTGTTAAACCAAACTTGATTTTAAAATGGGTTGGGTTCAAGTTTCTGGATTCAACCTGTTTGTAAAAATGTATTGGGGTTGGGTTGACCCAAAAACCCAAAATTAACCCATATTGATCCTTTTGGAAAAATTTGCTAGTCACATCCATGTTGTCAAGGACTAGAATCACATGAATTCATCACTCATCAGCATGTCACCTCGTTTGTGTGCTTTCAACACTCATCAGCCCAATGTGCCCATCGTCCGATGAGCCATGCCATTGAGAGTGCCAGCCTGTGCTGGCCTCGCCACCTGCCGTCTATATGAGTCATGCCATGCCACCTGCTACCGTCAATGCGAGCCTATTATCCCATTGTTCCTCCCATTTTCATCAATGCAAGCCCGCCATCCCTTCTCTTTAATTGCTACCATCGACGCGAGCCCATCAACTGTCATCGATGGAAGCCCTTCCATCCCACCTGCTATCATTAATGTGAGCCTGCATGCTACAGTTGACTAGAAGGATATTAGTTGATGGAGGTTTGAAAAATAATAGTGAGGTGATGGAGGTCAAAGTGATTGTAGTCGGAAGGCTGAGGTCGGATTAACAGTAGTAGGGTGACGATGGCTAGAAGGATATTAGTTGAGTAATGGTGTTCTTATGTATGTAGTTTAGTGATTGACATCAAAAGGGCCATAATCATGTGATAGAAATCATTGTGATCTTAGCTAGGAGAGCTTGGCAAGAGGGACCATAGTTAATTAATGAAAACTGGAAGGATCATAGTCAGGCAAAGGAGGTTATAGATATTACAGTTAGGCGATGGTGGTTGGAGATATTCTAATTTGGTGATGGTGGTTAAAGAGACCGTAGTTGGGAGATAGTTTTTCTAGGGACTATAATTATGTGATAGAAAATGAAGGGACAATAGACAAGTGATGAAGGTTGAATGGATCATATTCAAGCGATGGTGGTAAGAAAATATTGTAGTCATGAGATGATGGTTGGAATTACCATAGTCATGCATTGGTTTTCCTAAGTTTGTTATTGAGCGACTAAGGTTAAAGGCTCCAAAATAGAATTACAAAAGCTGATGGGGCTGTAGTCGGGCAATAGTGTCCGAAGGGACCGTAGTTGAGTGAAAGAGGTCGTAGGGATCGCAGTAGGGAGAAAGAGGTTAGGGAGACCCTAGCTGGACAATAAATTTTAGAGGGACCATAGTCAAGCGATTGAGATTGGTTAGACCATAATTAGATGATAGTGGAAAAGGACCATAGTCGGGCTATAATGGTTAGAAGAAAAATATTCATTCTACAAAATCTACTGGTATTATAGTCAGGCGATAGAGGATGTGACTAAAATCAATGATGATGGCTGGAAGGATAGTAGTTAGGCAACTGAGGCCAAGGAGGTTATTATCAGGTGACAGTGGTCTAAGGGACTCTAGTTAGGTAATGGTGGCTAGAGGGACCATAGTAAAATAATGGTGGTCAAAGAGACTATAGCCGGATGATGGTGTTTGAAGGGATCGTTATGGGGATGACGGTCGGAAGGATGATAGTCGGGCGATGGTGATCAAAGGAACCATAGTTAGGTGATGGAGATTAGAGGGATATTAGTTGAGTGATAGTGGTTGAATTGGTCTTCTTTGGGTGACGATGGCTAAAATAACTATAGTCGTATGATAGTTATCATAGGTTATAGTCTAGTGATTAAGGTCAAAGGGCAATAGTCTAATGACAAAATTTGATGGGATCATAATCGAGCAATAGTGGTTGGAGGGATCATAGTTGGGCGACGATGGCTATAAGGACCATAGTTGAATGAAGGAGGAAAGACAGATTGTAGTATAAAGATGAAGCTCAAGAAGACCTTAGATGATGGTGGTCGGAGGAACTGTAGTGAGAGTGATAGAGACCAATGGGATTATAGTCAGGCGATAGAGATTGGTGGGACCATAGTCAGGGGATGGAGGTTGAAGGGACTGTAGTTGGGTGACTGAGATTGGAGGGATAGTAGTCAGGTAACAGAGGTCGATGGGATCATAGTAAGTGATGGAGATCAGAGGGATAGTAGTCGAATGATGGATGTCAAAGGGACTATAGTCGAGAGATAGAAGTTAGTGAGACCATAGTCATGTGATGGAGGTCTATGAGATCGTAGTTGGATGAAGGAGGTCGGAGGGATCGTAGTCGGGAAGTGGTGGTCATATGAGACCTTAGCTTCATAATGATGGTCGCATGACAATACTCATATGATGATGGATGTAAGGATTGTGGTTAAGTGATGATGGTCCTAGGTCTATAGTCGTACGACTGATGTCGGAGGGGTTGCTATCAGGTGATGCTGGTCGACAAAATCATGGTCGAGTGGCGGTAATTTGAGGCACCATAGTTGGGTGATAATGGCTAGAAGGATCTTAGTTGGGTGATGGTGGTACTAAGGTATTTAGTTCGGCAATTGAGGTCAGAGGGATCATAATAGGGCAATGGTGGTCAGGTGGGACAATAGTTTGGCGAAGATGGATTGTGGACCATAGTTGACGATGCGATGAATGTTCGACGACGACAATCGGTGATTTTATAGCAACAATGGTTGGTTTGCGGATATAAGGCAGTGGCAGTCTGATAGAGTTTTAACGTCGGTAGTGGCGGTTGGGCAAAATTCGAACAGTGGAGGCCGAGTGAAGACCCAACGGTAGTGGTCGGGCAATGACAATAGGATTGAGATCTGGTGATGATGACTGGGTGGATGTTAGGTGGTGGCGAGTAGATGTCTGATAGTGGCGGCCAAATGATGAGGGTTAGCCTACGGTGTGCTCAAATGGAGCTCCAGAATTCTTCACGTCTCAAAACTCTCTTGAATCTCTAGCCCAAGGTCCCAACTTCATCCCTTTCTTGCAGAGAGTTAGGGTCTATTTATAAACTTTTTTAGAGTGACATGCCCCCATAAATATAGAAAAAATCTATAGTAAATATAGTGCGCTCCATCAAATGACCTACACTGATCCCCTTAATAAAAAACGGTTGTTTATCATTTAAGTGTCCTAATGATATCAGAATTCAGAAATCTTAGGCTCGTTGCATTTGTCTCGTCGAGCCGCTCAACTAGTATATGCATGCCAAATTTGGAGATCATTTGTTCATCCACTTAATGTCCTAAAACTTTCAATTATGTTTAAATCCCTTTATTTGGGCCCATTTTGGTTCGAATAAAATCAATTTAATGTTTTTGGGTTTGTCTCCCCAATACATTCAGTTTGACTATAATTTGCTGAATTTGAAGTTCATATGATCAAAAATTTAATTTCAAGGTTTTTTTTTTAATATGCCTCGAGATTCATACATGATTAAGACAGTTTTTGGTTCTGTATCACGGTCCATCAGTACTCAGATCAACGCTACATTCATCTCATCGAATGATTTGTTTCGACTATAAATTTACTAGAAATGAATTATCTTTCTATCACACACCAAATTCAAAAATTTATCTTATGGTTAAGGAAATCGAAGACCTCAAATGGTCAATTGTGTAGGGGCCACTGATTGATGGATAATGTTAATTTCTTCCATGCGGGATTTTTTATAAGCAAAAAAATCATTAGCTTAACGAAATCACTGCAGGTGGAAACGACCGGCGAGCGATGCACCTATTATTAATTACCGTACTGAGAACAGTTCACACCGGACGAGAAAGGCTGTAGGTCCCACTTTTCGTAACCAAGCCAACCGGTAAACGAGCCAGCAAACCTGTCCCATGCTTTCATGTAGCCTCCATGTGCAGCCGGATTTTTTAGTGAAAGTCAGCACTTTATAAAGCTATATTCTTTATGCCTAAACGAAGTATAAAGTTACATTTGGCCGACATTATTATTATTATTGACACGGCATCGCAAAATCATCTTGATCGGGCACGAATCTCGAGGCAAAACCTAGTTGGAAACTTCAAAAATTAATTTCGGGAGCATACGAACTCCGATTTCAGCGAGCTTATAATCAAACTGAGCGTCTCGGAAATACAAACCCAACGACACCAAGATCAACCCAATCCGAGTCCAAATGAGTCCGAATCAAAGGTTCGAAGCGCTGTTGGGAGGTTCAAACCGCAATTTGAGTTACCAAACGGTCTCCGATTTTGACGAGCTTATACTCGAATCGAACGGCTCGACGAGACGAATCCAACGAGCCCAAGATCATCAAATTCCGAAATCATTAAGGCCTTCAAATGTCCAACGAACGGTGCATGATCGAAAGGTTCGATATCGGCCGTCCATTCGGATCACTCCCAATTCGCCCTTGATCTCACGCCTATTTACGGGCTGTGCCACTCCAGAAAAACTATAAATAGGGCCCTCATTCTACACCAAGGGACTCAAGTGAAGAGAGAGAAGAAGAAGAGAAGGAGAAGGAGAAAGGGGAATAGGAGATTCCTCACCTCCTCGACCACCGCCGCCGGAGCTTTTCCTGCCGCCTGAAGACGCCGGAACTCTGCCGGATTTGGAGGAAACGCCAAGAATTCGCAGAAGAAGAGAAGGAGAAGGAGAAAGGGGAATAGGAGATTCCTCACCTCCTCGACCACCGCCGCCGGAGCTCTTCCTGCCGCCTGAAGACGCCGGAACTCTGCCGGATTTTCAGGGAACGCTAGGAATTCGCAGGACTTTGTGAATTTAGTGGAAGAAAACAAGTTGTATTTGGATAATCCCGACTTGTGGGACGAAATCCGCCATTTGTAACCTACGAAAATACTAGTGGAAATTTACAACTGGGCGAGGCCCCGTGGTTTTTTCCCATTTTTGGGTTTTCCACGTAAAAACCCTCGGTGTTCACCCTCTTTTCTGTTTGTGTGTTAAACTTACGTACAACGCTCAGACGCGAATTTACAAACTCTACCGCCGCGTATTTTCTGACACGCAACAGTTTGGCGCCGTCTGTGGGAAACACAATCCCACTACTTCGAGTACTGCTACGATGGTGAATAGGCGCAGCAGTCGTTTAGTTGGAGCTTCTCGCTCCAACTCTCATCAGTCCAGAAATCCGTCTATTAACCATAGACGACTAATGTCAGCATCTTTTCACCCTGGGGGGCAGAATGCTGCCGGAGAAGGGACTTTGGGACATTCTTTAGAAGAAAGAATCCGGAAGATGGAAGAATCGCAAAACGAGATCCTCCAACTCCTACGAGATGATCGACAGCCGACGTTGGAGGAGATCCTTCCCCCTCGGGATCCACCAAGGGTTGAAGATATTCAATTCGAGCGTCGACAAGAAGAAATTCGTCTTCCTCTACATCCTCAATCACAACATGAAGATGAACTTGCCGATACAGCGAGTTCAACACATCCTCGCATTTTTTCGGATCTCCCCGAAGGCTCTCTCCAACCACGCATTGAAGGACTCCCTCACAATGTCCTACGCCGCGAACTGCAAAAATTGGTACGGGAAGAGTTCCCCCGAGGAGATGTGAGGCATGCTCTCCGACAGAGGAATTTTCAGGAATCATCACCTCTAACAGAAGCCATTCTTCAGCACCCCATTCCAGTAGGATTCAAAGTGCCAAATGTTGAGTCCTACGACGGGACGACCGACCCATATGAGCATATCGACTACTACAGAACCATCATGCATATTCAACGAGCATCAGACGCGCTCCTCTGCCAGGTCTTTCCCGCCACCCTTAAAGGACAGGCCCGAACATGGTTCTACTCGCTTCCACCTGGAACGATCCCCTCTTTTGTCAAATTGGCAAAAGTATTCGTCGAACAATTTGTGGCCAATCGAAGAATTGCTAAGGATTCTTCCCACCTCTCCGGGATTCGCCAAAATGAGGGAGAATCGTTGAAGGAGTATTTTCAACGATTTTCCACTGAAGCACGACAGATTCCAGGAGTAGACCCTGAATTACTCAGAGGGGTCTTTCTTGGAGGTCTTCGTCCTGGCCCCTTCTATTCGGCCCTTATGCGAGACACCGTCCATTCGTACGCTGACTTGATCACTCGCGTGGAGGCACAAATCTCTGCGGATGAAGCTATAAATGCTCACAGGAAACAGTTTGAGCAAATCAGCGGGAAGCGCAAAGGTGCACCTGGGATGGATAATTCTTTCTCACAGCAGAAAAAGCATGAGAAGAATAATCTACCTCATAGGTCTCCGTCACCACGACGAGAACCTCGCCAAGAAAAGGAGTACACCCCACTCAATACATCCCAAGCAAATGTATTAATGGCCATCCGGGATCAGGAGAACGTGAAATGGCCACACCCTTTGAAGCCCAACGTCGAAAACCAGGAGCAATATTGCCACTTCCACCGTAGCCGTGGGCACACTACTGAAGCATGTTGGCAGCTCAAGGAAGAAGTTGAGAGACTGATCCAACAAGGATATCTCCGACAATTCATCAAGAATACACCAACCCGAGATGAAGTTGGTCCGACTGGGGGGCAGAATCAACAACAAAGACAACCATTGAATAATGTTCAAATGGTTGGAGAGATTGAATGATCACGCACTTCGTGTATTTGTATTAACAAATATTACTTGTCTTGTTCTCACTTTTATGTTGAGTTGAGTGTCACTTTGATATCTCTAATGTCGTCTTCCAAGTTTAATGTTGTGGTATTATCACCATACGTAGATCTCGTGTGTTGAGTGCTTTGTAATTTGTAAGTCGTACTAGGGGACAATTGTACTATCTTACTTAATGTAGTAATAGAATGTTCATATTATTGTGATATGATTTTTTCTCTTATGAAAGATAAGAAAAAACTCCTCAAATTCTTTCTCCGTGATTCGAGAAATACACAATCCATATTGTATCTCAATCACCGGACGATCAATCCCAGGGGGATTTGATCCTGACCTCATCCACACAGGTTAACGTCGTCGAGCAGGGCTCCGACATACAACCTCGGATAGGTCTTACATCCTTGGTGGATTCTCTCGACCTCTTCCACACAGGTTAACGTCATCGAGCAGGGCTCTGACATACAACCTCGGAAAGGTCTCACATCCTTGGTGGATTCTCTCGACCTCTTCCACACAGGTTAACGTCGTCAAGCAAAGGCTTCGACATACAACCTCGGAAAGGTCTTACATCCTTGGTGGATTCTCTCGGCCTCTTCCACACAGGTTAACGTCGTCGAGCAGGGCTCCGGCATACAACCTTGGAAAGGTCTCACATCCTTGGTGGATTCTCTCGACCTTTTCCACACATGTTAATGTCATCGAACAAATGTTCTAACATACAACCTCAGATAGGTCTTACATCCTTGGTTAACGTCGCCAGAATGCCGTCAAGGACTTTCATCGGAATTCTGCTCGTCGACGACTCTTCGTCGGTCTTCTACCCGACGTTGAACTTCTACCCGACGTCGAACTTCTGCTCGTCAGCGGACTCCTACTCGTCGTCGGTCTTCTACGCGACGAAGGACTTCTCCTTTTCGTCAGATTTCTGCTTGTCAGCAGACTTCTACTCGTCGTCGGACTTCTGCTCGTCGACGAATCTTCGTCGGTCTTCTACCCGACGTTGAACTTCTACCCGACGTCGAACTTCTGCTCGTCAGCGGACTCCTACTCGTCGTCGGTCTTCTACGCAACGAAGGACTTCTCCTTTTCGTCAGATTTCTGCTTGTCAGCGGACTTCTACCCGACGTCGAACTTCTGCTCGTCAGCGGACTCCTACTCGTCGTCGGTCTTCTACGCGACGAAGGACTTCTCCTTTTCGTCAGATTTCTGCTTGTCAGCGGACTTCTACTCGTCGTCAGACTTCTGCTCGTCGATGAATCTTCGTCGGTCTTCTACCCGACGTTGAACTTCTACACGACGTCGAACTTCTGCTCGTCAGAAGACTCCTACGCATCGTCGGACTTCTGCTCGTTAGCGGACTCCTACCCGACGTCGTACTTCTCCCCGTCGTCAGACTTCTACTCGTCAGAAGACTCCTACGCATCATCGGACTTCTGCTCGTTAGCGGACTCCTACCCGACGTCGTACTTCTCCCTATCGTCGGATTTCTGCTCGTCAGCGGATTTCTACCCGACATCGGACTTCTGCTCGTCAGCGGACTTCTACTCGTCGTCAGACTTCTGCTCGTCAGAAGACTCCTATGCATCGCCGGGCTTCTGCTCGTTAACGGACTCCTACCTGACGTCGTACTTCTCCCTGTCGTCGGATTTCTGCTCATCAGCAGACTCCTACTCGTCATCGGACTTCTGCTCATCAGCAGACTTCTACCCGACGTCGGACTTCTGCTCGTCAGCGGACTCCTACCCGACGTCGGACTTCTGCTCGTCAGCAAACTTCTACTCGTCGCCAGACTCCTCCTCGTCGACGAATTTTCGTCGGTCTTCTACCCGAAGTCAGACTTCTTCCTGTCGTCGGACTTCTGCTCGTCGGCAGACTACTACGCGTCATCGGCTTCTCGCAACGCATTCTCGAACTCTCCCCTTTGACTCCACTCTCGATCGTTGACTACTAACGGGCTTCAACTCGATCGTCCATCGCCAACAAACCTCCGCTCAGATGAAAAAGAAATCCCGTAACTCCTGCACCAGAGAGGGAGCGCTAATTCGAGCGAGGGACATTTCCCACGCGCAAAACAGCGGTAGCCTCAATGTCACAGAGTCGGAGGGGGAGGAAGGAAATCCCGTAGGTTTCTATCGACAGAAAACCGGAGGGGGAGGAAGGAAATCCCGTAGGTTTCTATCGCCAGTAAACCGGAGGGGAAGGAAGGAAATCCCGTAGGTTTCTATCGCCAGTAAACCGGAGGGGGAGGAAGGAAATCCCGTAGGTTTCTATCGCCAGTAAACCGGAGGGGAAGGAAGGAAATCCCGTAGGTTTCTATCGCCAGTAAACCGGAGGGGGAGGAAGGAAATCCCGTAGGTTTCTATCGCCAGAAAACCGGAGGGAGAAAGAAGGAGGAGTTGCAAGTTTCCTAAGGGCCTAGAAGGCCTATTTATAGGTTTTGGAGAGAAAGGAGGGAAGTTATTGATATTTTTTAATTTTCCTATTTTTCTAAATTTTTTCCGGATTTTTCGGAATTTTTTGGAATTTTTTGGGAATTTTTTGGGCCCAAAAATAGCAAAAAACTAATTTTTGGACGGATGTGGGGCCCACATTGGCGGTGCAGCCAACCGGCTGCACCTTTTCGCGCAGCCAGGCCAGCAATCCGCGGCCAGCACCCGCGGATCGCGGCTGGCCAGCCGTGGCACGCGCGGCTGCCACGCGCGGTGCAGCTAGCCCGGGCGCGGCTAGCCCGGGCGCGGGCGCGGGTGCGCCCCCAGCGCGGGCGCGGTGCGCTCAGGCGCGGGCGCGCGATTCGCCCGCAGGCGCGCGGGCGCGCGGTTCGCCCGCAGGCGCGGGCGCGCGGTTCTCGCCGGCGACTCGGCGGCCGGCCGGCCGGTCCGGCCAATTCGGCCGCCCGGTCCTTTCCGGGCCCAAATTTCGTCCCGGGAAGACCAAATCGGACGTTTTTGGGGTCCCCGGACCCGTTTTTCGACGTTCCGGACTCAATTTTGGCATTTTCAGAGCCGTTCGGGGCTTCTACAATCCCGATCAATCCTGGGTCACTCAGAAAAATTTTCCGAAATTTGTAACACATATTTTCGGACCTCTGAAGCTACGACATCCGAAAATAGGGGGGCAACTGACACGGCATCGCAAAATCATCTTGATCGGGCACGAATCTCGAGGCAAAACCTAGTTGGAAACTTCAAAAATTAATTTCGGGAGCATACGAACTCCGATTTCAGCGAGCTTATAATCAAACTGAGCGTCTCGGAAATACAAACCCAACGACACCAAGATCAACCCAATCCGAGTCCAAATGAGTCCGAATCAAAGGTTCGAAGCGCTGTTGGGAGGTTCAAACCGCAATTTGAGTTACCAAACGGTCTCCGATTTTGACGAGCTTATACTCGAATCGAACGGCTCGACGAGACGAATCCAACGAGCCCAAGATCATCAAATTCCGAAATCATTAAGGCCTTCAAATGTCCAACGAACGGTGCATGATCGAAAGGTTCGATATCGGCCGTCCATTCGGATCACTCCCAATTCGCCCTTGATCTCACGCCTATTTACGGGCTGTGCCACTCCAGAAAAACTATAAATAGGGCCCTCATTCTACACCAAGGGACTCAAGTGAAGAGAGAGAAGAAGAAGAGAAGGAGAAGGAGAAAGGGGAATAGGAGATTCCTCACCTCCTCGACCACCGCCGCCGGAGCTTTTCCTGCCGCCTGAAGACGCCGGAACTCTGCCGGATTTGGAGGAAACGCCAAGAATTCGCAGAAGAAGAGAAGGAGAAGGAGAAAGGGGAATAGGAGATTCCTCACCTCCTCGACCACCGCCGCCGGAGCTCTTCCTGCCGCCTGAAGACGCCGGAACTCTGCCGGATTTTCAGGGAACGCTAGGAATTCGCAGGACTTTGTGAATTTAGTGGAAGAAAACAAGTTGTATTTGGATAATCCCGACTTGTGGGACGAAATCCGCCATTTGTAACCTACGAAAATACTAGTGGAAATTTACAACTGGGCGAGGCCCCGTGGTTTTTTCCCATTTTTGGGTTTTCCACGTAAAAACCCTCGGTGTTCACCCTCTTTTCTGTTTGTGTGTTAAACTTACGTACAACGCTCAGACGCGAATTTACAAACTCTACCGCCGCGTATTTTCTGACACGCAACAATTATTATTATTATTATTATTATTATTATTATTTAATAAAAAATACTAATTTATTAAGTTAAATATATATTTTATTTGTAAATAAATAATTGGTGGAGCTTGAAGTGAAAGTGATTTCAATATTATCACAGCCCTTCATCTTAATTATCATGTTCTTAAGATCATGTATCTTTAGGGGTGTCAAAATCGGGTTTTGGGTCGGGTTCGGGTCGAACCCGAACTTACCCGGCGGGTCGAACCCGAACTTACCCGGGGTTCAAACGGGTCAACCCTAACCCAACCCAGATATGTAAACGGGTCGAAAAGTCTGACCCGGACCCGACTTGTCGGGTTGCCGGGTTGACCCGACCCGACCCGGATTTGGGTTCTGCCGATGCCGGAACGGCGGCGGGCGGGAGAGGGGGCGGACGCGACACGCGAGGGCTTGCGCGGGCGGGGGCATCTGGTAGCGGGGCACGCGGGGTAGCGAGGCGCGCAGGGTAGCGGGGGCGGGACGCGGGCAGCGGGCGGGAATACAAAATTTTTAAATTAAACGGGTTTTCGGGCCCGACCCATTTTTTCAAACGGGTCGAATATGGTAACTTGAACCTGACCCATTTTGAAATCAGGTTGATTATGGATTCTTCATGTTTTGGTGGACAATTAAAAACATGTGTATAAAATGAGGCATCATCTTCATGTACCTCACTCCTTATCTCTCACTCGCTGGCTTCTTTGCTGATAGAATGAGGTAGATTCTTGTATTTTATAACCTTGGTACTCATAATGGAACCCTCTATAATACTGATTGTTCTGAAATTTAGTTGATTACGCCTAATTTAGTATGTATTCTAACCTTTTTTTTATTTTAAAACTTTAAATTATTTAAGCTCAATTTTAAATAAAAAAAATTAGAAATGAAATGGAGAAAAAAGAAATAAAGGAGGTCAAGAGCTCTGGAGAGCGCTGTGTTGTTGATAGTGGCAGCATGATAATAAAAAAAAAATGTATTATGCAAATTACACTTATTTTTATAAAAATATTGGATAAATCTATCTATTTATTCAAGAAAGAAATAAAATACTCCATAATTGAAGGAGCGTCGCGATGCCACACAAAGAGCGTCACATCGCTATGTACAAATAGAGCGCAACAGCGTTATGCTCATCATTAGTGCTGGAGCGCTAGGAAGTTGTGCTCTAATGATAAAAATTTAGATAGAAATGCCTCGTAGTGCCAAGAAAAGAGTGTCGCAACACCAGATCAAGCACCATAGTACCAAATCAATGCAGCACCACATTGGGTGATATTTATTGATAGTTGAACTGCTAACCTGGTGTGAAGAATGATGAACCTACAGGTAGATCCAATAGCACCATAATGCCAGCAAGGCTAGCCTCTAAAGAAAAATCTGTTATTATCGTCGGTCTTTCTGGCGAAACAATTTACGTCAGTAACACTGATGCACTTACCGGCGAAATATGCACCAGTAATTTAATAGCTTAATTTCATGCGCAATATTCGTCGCTGAAATACCGGTGCAAATTTTGTCGGCGTTTCACCAGTTTTTAAAAGTTTCCGATGCATATTCCATCGGTATTTACCAACGAAATTACCGACAAAAATTGTGTTGGCTTACTTAAACTCGACGAAGCAATATTGACGTAATATCTGTCAATTAGATAACTGACAGATAATACGCCGGTAAAGGCCTTACTTCATAACTGACAGATAATACGCCGGTAAAGGCCTTACTTCGACCAATCCGCTTTTTGACTTCTCATTTATTTCCCTCTCTCACGTCTAAGTGCTGTCGAATCCTCTTCACTTCTTTCCCTATCTCGCGATCGATAGTTGCGTCGATGCCCCGAGAGCATTCTTTCCCTCTCTTCACTTGTAATATCTCGTTTCCTTACTGTTCCTCTCTGATTTGGATTTTCCTCCCAGAATCGGCCAGGACGAAATTTGGATCGTCCAGGCCGATCAGTGCATTGAACAGCTGATTTCTGAAGTGCTTTCTGGAATGATTTCTGGATGAAATCGTCCAGGCCGATCGAGGTATCGTCCCGGGACGATTAGTGGATGGCACAAGTCAGTGAGTAGGGGTTTTTATCGCCTATGAATAGTAATTATCGTCCTGAAAAATCGTCCCAGGACGATAGGAATTTGGTCTGATCGTCCAGGACGATCGAGACGATCGGCCGGGCCGATATGAGCATTACTTAAGGGAAATGAGCTCGTTTTGAGGAGAGAGAAAATCATTTGTTAAAATCAGATATTTTGTAGAGAGAGAAAGAGTAGACCTGTCAATTTCGGGTCACGGGTCGGGTTCGGGTCAACCCGAAATTGACCCGGCACTATTCGGGTTCGGGTCAACCCGACCCGTTTTTACAAACGGGTCGATTTTCCGAACCCGCACCCGACCCGCTTCGGGTTCGGGTCAACCCGACCCGACCCGCTTAAATTTGAATTTTAGAGTTCTCGCGCGGTGCAGCGGTGGCGGTGCAACGGCGGCGGCGGCGGTGCAGCGGCGACAGTGCCGGCGAGGCAGCGAAGCTGGCTAACGGCGGTCACCGGGTCACGGTCCTCACGGACGTGAGCTCACGGCTCACCCGAGCTCACGCGACGCGATGTCACGCTCACGCGTGGCGTACTGGCGTGCGGCTCGATGCGGGCACTGGGCTGGCCAGTGGGGCAGACGGGCAGTGCAGCTGTGCAGCCGTGCAGGGCAGCCGGGTAGACTCGGGCAGACGGGCAGTGACGCGGGGCAGGCGGGGCAGCCGGGGCACAGGGCAGGCGGGCAGCGGGCGGGGGCAGCGGGCGGGATAGGAAAATCCGAAATTTCAATTTTTTTTTTAAATAAACGGGTTTTCGGGTTGACCCGGCAACCCGCCGGGTCAACCCGAACCCGACCCGTTTTTGCAAACGGGTCGATTTTTCGAACCCGAACCCGACCCGCTTCGGATTCGGGTCAACCCAAACCCGAAAATTCCGGGTCGGGTTCGGATCGGGTTTTCGGGTCGGATCAAATATTGACAGGTCTAAGAAAGAGAAAGGAAGAAAAGAGAAAAGCTGGTTTTCGGAGACCGCGGAGCGCTTTTCGTCCGACGCTGCTGTTGGGAAAAGTGTAGATCTCGTGGTAAGGACTCCGAACCCTGTTTCTGTTTTCAGAGATTTTGTGTTTTGACAGAGATATGATTTGTTTTGTGTTTTCGTAGTCGACTTTTCGACCTGATTTTGATTTGACAAGACTTTCACCGCACAACTTTTAGTATGTTATAGATATGATTATTGTACACGATTTGACTGTATTCTACGAAGATTTTACCGGTCGGAATTGATTCTACGAGATTTTAATCGAATTCTACGTGATTTTAATCGAATAGAAAATAATCGGGACCTGATTTGATTTGGATTCTATAGATCGATAGTCTTGTATTGATGTTATAGATATTCTACTGTAATTTGGAAAGATTTGGAAACTGTATCTTTTTGCAGGATTTTTGTGTAAATTTGACCGACTACCGTTATGCTGCCCGATTTTCGTACGATTCCTGAATTATATGAAATTGATAGATTGAACTGATATGCATTGATTATTGATATGATTGCTTTAATATCGACTATTGAATTGCTTATTGATTGAATTGACTATTGATACTGATCGCAAGTGGAACCTGGTTGAACATTGGTAGAAGATTGATTGATACCTGTACAGGATGGTGGGCCGACGAGCTTTCCTTTAAACCATTGATCATTGATATAACGATTGGGAGTTATAAGGAGTTTATTAATATGCCGACGGGCAATAGAGTGACGACTCTTCTTGATTGAACCAATGTATTATCTACAACAGCAATATGGATTCTACAACAGCAACATAGCCAGTAGATTGTACTTGTTCAGTATATAGTATTGAATTGCATGTTTACTGTTTTAATTTACGGATTTATTGCTTTATCGACTTCTGCTTTATTGAGTTTGATCGGATTTACTGTATCGTACGATTTCACTGATTTCATCGATTGACTACTGAACATTGATACCACTGAACATTGATAGATATAGATACTGCATCGATAGCATGGACATCGTACTACTGCTTATAGAATTATTGATACTGCTGCCTATAGATTCATTGTATTTCTGCCGTATCGCTTTTCTCTACTGATTCTATTGATTTGATCGTATCGATTTGATTGACGACGTTGATTGATTGAATTGATTATCGAATTGCCTGCCGCTGCATTGATTGGTTTTATTGACTATTGATTTCCGCTGCATTGACTCATTGACCATTGACTGATTCGGATTGAATAGATTGACATGCATATTGATAGCATTGCCGTGCTTTGATTTCAGTTATAGGTATTAGGTGACCTGCTGGGCTTTGTAAAGCTCATTATATGTGGTTGATATTTTCAGGTCAGGGCTCGGGAGCAGGAGATAGGCATTGATCCAGATCTGCAGGTTTTTAGTTCTTTTGATAGATAGATGATTCTTTTGTACTCAGGACAGGATAGTTTCCTTTCTTGTATTGATAGTGTAGTTCCTGAGTATTGTACATGATGTTTTGAGATATGAATTGACAGTTATATTGAAGTTTTAAATGTTATAGATGTTTGATAGAATGCTTACTGAAGGATTTATAGATAACTCTGGTAAATTGTTGCGAATTGATTGACATTCTTCCAAGTTAGATCTCGGGGCGTGACAAGTTGGTATCAGAGCAATGTTATTGGAAGAATGGATTGTTACCAGAGTTGTAGGTTTGGATTGAGAGATTGGGTAGATTGGGTAGCTTTAAGAGCTTCATTGGCATACATCATTGCATGTGTGTATCATTCATTTTGAATTGTGCAGGTGAAAAGATATGGATCCTCCGGCAGAATCCAGTGTACCGAATGAGCAACACAGCGCATCTCCAGTACCGTCAGAGAGTATGATGCAGTTAGCGACTGCGATTGCACATGTTATGGGAGATGCTCAGAGCAAGATGAGTGGGAGCAAAGAGGAAGAAGTTGACAGACATTTACAGATGTTCCACAAGCTGAAGCCTCCGTTGTTCAAAGGGGCTGTAGGACCACAGGCTGCTGAGGATTGGATAATGAGGATAGAGAAGATTTTTTATAGCATGCAGTGTCCGGGGAACAGAAAAGTACCATTGGCAGTATTCATGTTGGAAAGTGAAGCAGAGAGATGGTGGATTGGACAGCAGAGAGAGAAATTCCAGGGGAAGACCAATGCTGAGATCACCTGGGATGAGTTCACTACAGTGTTCAGGATGTGGTTCGTACCACCGTCAGCTCAGCGACAGATGCAGGAAGCATTCATGAGATTGGAGCAAGGCCGCAAGTCAGTGATGCAGTACGAGTCCGAGTTTACTGCACTTGCGAGGTACGCTGCTCACTTGATTCCTACTTCTGAAGACAAGTGTTATAGATTTCTGCACGGATTGAATAGAGAGCTGAGGCAACTACTTGTACCTTTCCGGATCCATGAGTTTTCTGAGCTAGTGGAGCGAGCCCGATTGATAGAAATTGATTTGGCGACACCAGTATCGAGGTACGAGGATACCAGGAGAAGGAGGGATGATGTACGACGAGATGATTCTGGTAGAGACAGAGATAGAGAGAAGAGAAGCAGGTATGAGGGTTCGAAGGGATCTGCATCGGGATCTGCGTCACGATCTGCATCGATAGTATCATCTGGTGGTTCTGGCACGTGCAGTCATTGTGGCAAACGACATGCAGGTCAGTGTTACCTATTGACGGGACAGTGTTTTCACTGTGGACAGCAAGGACACAGACCAGCAGAGTGTCCTCAGAAAGGACTGGGTGGAAGGACTGATACGGGTGCAGGACAGCAGAGGACTGTTGCCTCGAGGGCCTACAGTGAGAGATCAGCAAACAGGATTGATGATAGGACTGTCAGAGACCAGAGGGAGACAGTTGCGCCACGACCTCCAGTGGTGCCACGCATCTACAGTCTACAGAGTTTACAGCATCAGGATCAGCAACGACCAGAAGACTCTACTGGTAAGATTGATTTGACTAACCGATTGATATTGACATATGAACATTGCATATTGACATTTGATTGATTGCATTGGGTGTTCTGTATGGATTTCGACGAGTTTTGTTTTGGATTTGGATTTGATCGATTTGTTTTGCATCGTCGTTTCTGCTTCGCACCTGTAGGGAAATGTCGGGACGACATTTTTCTAAGGTGGGGAGATTGTAATATCTCGTTTCCTTACTGTTCCTCTCTGATTTGGATTTTCCTCCCAGAATCGGCCAGGACGAAATTTGGATCGTCCAGGCCGATCAGTGCATTGAACAGCTGATTTCTGAAGTGCTTTCTGGAATGATTTCTGGATGAAATCGTCCAGGCCGATCGAGGTATCGTCCCGGGACGATTAGTGGATGGCACAAGTCAGTGAGTAGGGGTTTTTATCGCCTATGAATAGTAATTATCGTCCTGAAAAATCGTCCCAGGACGATAGGAATTTGGTCTGATCGTCCAGGACGATCGAGACGATCGGCCGGGCCGATATGAGCATTACTTAAGGGAAATGAGCTCGTTTTGATGAGAGAGAAAATCATTTGTTAAAATCAGATATTTTGTAGAGAGAGAAAGAGAAAGGAAGAAAAGAGAAAAGCTGGTTTTCGGAGACCGCGGAGCGCTTTTCGTCCGACGCTGCTGTTGGGAAAAGTGTAGATCTCGTGGTAAGGACTCCGAACCCTGTTTCTGTTTTCAGAGATTTTGTGTTTTGACAGAGATATGATTTGTTTTGTGTTTTTGTAGTCGACTTTTCGACCTGATTTTGATTTGACAAGACTTTCACCGCACAACTTTTAGTATGTTATAGATATGATTATTGTACACGATTTGACTGTATTCTACGAAGATTTTACCGGTCGGAATTGATTCTACGAGATTTTAATCGAATTCTACGTGATTTTAATCGAATAGAAAATAATCGGGACCTGATTTGATTTGGATTCTATAGATCGATAGTCTTGTATTGATGTTATAGATATTCTACTGTAATTTGGAAAGATTTGGAAACTGTGTCTTTTTGCAGGATTTTTGTGTAAATTTGACCGACTACCGTTATGCTGCCCGATTTTCGTACGATTCCTGAATTATATGAAATTGATAGATTGAACTGATATGCATTGATTATTGATATGATTGCTTTAATATCGACTATTGAATTGCTTATTGATTGAATTGACTATTGATACTGATCGCAAGTGGAACCTGGTTGAACATTGGTAGAAGATTGATTGATACCTGTACAGGATGGTGGGCCGACGAGCTTTCCTTTAAACCATTGATCATTGATATAACGATTGGGAGTTATAAGGAGTTTATTAATATGCCGACGGGCAATAGAGTGACGACTCTTCTTGATTGAACCAATGTATTATCTACAACAGCAATATGGATTCTACAACAGCAACATAGCCAGTAGATTGTACTTGTTCAGTATATAGTATTGAATTGCATGTTTACTGTTTTAATTTACGGATTTATTGCTTTATCGACTTCTGCTTTATTGAGTTTGATCGGATTTACTATATCGTACGATTTCACTGATTTCATCGATTGACTACTGAACATTGATAGATATAGATACTGCATCGATAGCATGGACATCGTACTACTGCTTATAGAATTATTGATACTGCTGCCTATAGATTCATTGTATTTCTGCCGTATCGCTTTTCTCTACTGATTCTATTGATTTGATCGTATCGATTTGATTGACGACGTTGATTGATTGAATTGATTATCGAATTGCCTGCCGCTGCATTGATTGGTTTTATTGACTATTGATTTCCGCTGCATTGACTCATTGACCATTGACTGATTCGGATTGAATAGATTGACATGCATATTGATAGCATTGCCGTGCTTTGATTTCAGTTATAGGTATTAGGTGACCTGCTGGGCTTTGTAAAGCTCATTATATGTGGTTGATATTTTCAGGTCAGGGCTCGGGAGCAGGAGATAGGCATTGATCCAGATCTGCAGGTTTTTAGTTCTTTTGATAGATAGATGATTCTTTTGTACTCAGGACAGGATAGTTTCCTTTCTTGTATTGATAGTGTAGTTCCTGAGTATTGTACATGATGTTTTGAGATATGAATTGACAGTTATATTGAAGTTTTAAATGTTATAGATGTTTGATAGAATGCTTACTGAAGGATTTATAGATAACTCTGGTAAATTGTTGCGAATTGATTGACATTCTTCTAAGTTAGATCTCGGGGCGTGACATCACTCAAGTCAGAGAGCTAACGCGACGACCAACTGACGAGCATTTCTTCCTCGCGTCCGAGAGTTTCCCCGACCGAACCCTCGCCAACTTTCGCCACAAGCAGCCATGAACACCACATGTAAAAGAAGGTATTATCTCATGACCTTGAGTTTGGATGTTCTCACTAGATATTTGCAAGAGAAAGTATATTTGTGTATGCCTTTTGATTTTGTTATTAATGTTCTCACTAGACATTTTCAAGAGATTAAATATTAGCATATGCTTTTGCTTTTATAATGGATGTTCTCATTAGACATTTGTAAGAGAATGTATCTTTGTGCATGCTTTTAATTAAAAGATGTGTTCCTATAATTGCATTCTTGGGCTTCCCTAAAGTGTGATAGAGTGTTCCCTTCCATTCCTTAGCCTTCCCATAGCCTCTTGTTGTGCTCTAGTGAACTCTAGTGAACTATAGATTAAGGTCAAACCGTTGAGATTAAGGTCTAGCTGGCAGGGTGTCTCGTAATTTTATAAACAACCAATTTAAAGTTGTCACATGGAAAGCGCTAGTCGAGTTAATAGCTGAATGTGTAATTAGGCTAATTCAAGTATTATGTTAAAATTAAATGCATATAACTTTGATAAATTATAGAAATTGATCAATCGAACCAAAATCAATAATTAGACCCTCTATGGATTTTTGACTAATGAGACCTATACATTAAACACAATCCTAAACCCTAAAATTCAATAAACTATTATGTATAATTAAAGACTTCTCTATTGACTTCTCTATAATTAGGATGTGTTTAACACTCTTAAATGTTTATAGGCTAATTTGAATCATAAACTAACCTTAATTGAGTTTTAAATTTTGTGGGAAAGGATTTAACCCAAAAATTAAAATTTAATTATTATAAATCTAAAGGGTTAGGATTTGAAATTTTTATGTTGTGTATAGCACTATATAAGAGTTAATATGCCACTAATTTTACCCCAATCCACACCGTAGGCTATGTTAGAAATTTTTACTAAATTCTAATTTAGGCTTTGTTTGGGACGACTTTCTTTCTGCTTCAAAAAGTAGCTGCCTAGTACAAAAATTAAAATTCTTGTACTAAGAAGCTGCTTTAAGAAGCAGCAAGAAAGCCGTCCCAAACGAAGCCTTAGTCGAATTTAGAAGATTTCCTAAAATTCTAGAATGTCCTTTAACTTTTATAGATGCTTTCTAAGGTCCTTAGCAACCTTCAGAATAAATTCCACAAAGATTTAAATTCATTTAAATCATTAATTAATTAGGAAAATCTAAATTCAGCCTTAAAAATGACATAGGAATTTTAAAATAAAAAAAAATAAAAATGGAATTTTAAAACTATAAATTTTTAAATAATTAATAAATATATATAGAAAAATTATAAATATTTTAAATCATTTGTAGTAGATTCAAAATGAAATACTTAATAAATAAATAAATAAAAGCCCTCTCTAAAATTTTATTAAAACCCCAAATCATCATTTAATATAAGCAATAAAAATCTAAATAATTAATAATAAATTTAATATGATAAGCGCAGTCAAAAAGATATATCAAACAATAAGACATATGATAAAGCGTACTATTCTCCAATAAATTATATCAATATGTTATGCTATGTTGTATCATTATTGATATTAGTATGATTTCAATTATACTATCAATCAATTCAAATGTACGATCATCATGTAAGTGCAATTATGAATGCATCATCTTTTTTCATTGCAATTATTGTCTAGTTGGGTATCAATTTTAATTAGGTCCAAGTGACAATTAATTCGTTTCGATCAACCCTATTTATCGCCATGTTAGATATTAGTCTTAATTAAGCTCAACTATTTATCAATTGGTATCGGTCTTCATCTTTCATGTTAATAATCAACCTTCCGTTTAGCCTCCTTTACATGCAAATGATATATGTGTATCATTGTCATGTATGAAATATAGTAATTCATATAATACAGGAAAATCTACTAAAATTATCTACTATGTATTTACTTTAAAAAAATCGTAACTTATAATTAAATATATAAAAATTCAATATATTCCTATCAAAATATTCATATTTACGACATCTGTCACACACAAAAAGTCATGTGGTAAAAGTTTTACCAATATAAAATTATAATATTTTTTTTAATAACGGATTTACAAATTTGATTGAAAATAAAAAATAAAAAATATCAAATTATTAAAAACTGAAATATGGCAATGGGTTCTTACAGCGAGACACTATGCAGCGAAAGGTTTACCAATATAAAATTATCCTAATTTTTCAGTAATGGAATTACAAATTTGATTGAAAAAAAAATATCAAAACTATCAAATTATTAAAAATGCAATAATCAAAATGAGCGCCACTGCACCTACAAATTTCATTTAGGATGTGGGACTAAAGTCCCTTTCCCATTCTCTCATCCTAATTACAATAATCAGAATGTGATCAAAATTAGGGTTCCTGAAAGTTAACAGAGTTGTAAAGTGCTTATAGCAGCTTATCGTTAATCTAATAGTGATTGGTCCATTAATGAATCACTGATACCAAACATAAAATACTTGCACAATTTCAGCTTTCCAGACCGCCCTAATTATTCAATTCTATAATAAGCGATTCAAGCATAAACAAGAATCTTTGAACTTTAGGTTTCGTTTGGGACGGTTTTTTTATTGCTTTCTAAAACGGAATTTTAGTACAAAAATTTAGAAACGGAGTTTTAGTACAAAAATAAAAAATTTTGTACTAAAACTCCATTTTAGAAAGCAATAAAAAAGACGTCTCAAACGAAGCCTTAGTCGCCCTAGTCGAAGAACCCAGCCAAAAGCAGATTTTGGCTTGCTCGAGCTCGCATATTTACGCTCCTTTCGTAATAATAGCTGTTGATTGGGTGGCGGGTTTTCTTACAGGTCCGTGAAGATGCCATGCCACCACGGTAATCTTTTGCAGGTTTTCTTTATCGCTCGCACCGCACGCCACCTCCAATCATCTCCTCCCGCCAACCGATCAAGTGCCACGCGGCGTGCCGTGAGATGCTGGAGGGCGGAGATCAAAGGCGCGATTAGCATGAATATTTTGCTTGTGGGCGCGGTGATTGGTTGGAGAATGAGTATCACATGCACCAGTTATGCTTCGGTGAAGGTATACGATGACGATCTGATTTGGTTAACAGTAAATCGAACGGCTGTGAAACGGTTGGAGGAGAGTTTAAAATCCTTACGATGTATGGGATAAGGGGAATAGCGGTAGGGGTGTCCGTGGGATCCGCGATAATCGCCCGGCACGTTCCAACCCTCTCGGCCTCATCTGTGGGACCCAAATTACAGCTGTTACAACGGGCTCCTGTCTGCGTCCTCTTCTTTCTTTCCCCAGTTGCAATCCTGACCGTTCGTTCCCAAAAGAAAAGTTAAGGAGATAGCTTTTAAGTCTGTATCGGCCGTGCAATCGTGACCGTTCGTGGAAGAGGGATTACAGCGATCATTTTATCTTAATGTTATTAAGTATAATTAGGCGGCAAGGTTAGAAATCTTAAATTTTCAATGAATTAATTTCTTCTCTCTCATCCGCTTTCTCTCTCTATCTCTTAATTCTCTCACATCATCATCGTCATTATCATCATCTGTGGTCCGGCTAATGTCTCCTCCTCTCTCTCTTTCTCTCTCTTTCTCTCTCTATATTCATCACTCATTACTTTCTTTCTTTCTTCTGAAACCCTTTGTTTCAGAACCGCTAGTTCCTCTTTCCTGCACTACAGCTCCGCAGCGGCTTTAATATTCTCCTTCTTCGGAGTTGTAAATCGTACTCTGAATTGTTAATGTTGTTTTTGGCCAGCGCGCGCTTACTGTAAAGCTTCCACTTCCCCACTTCTCTCTCTGTCTTTCTAGTTGTACAAGTTTCCATGACTTTCACCTTTGTTATTTCTCTCTTCTTCCACTGAGTACTGGAGGAAACAACTGCTGCGGCTGTAAGGCTGTAACTGCGACGGGCATCGGAGGGGGCGAAGATTCCGGACGCATGCAGCAGCAAGGAGGGTCCCAGTATGGGGTGCCTCCGCTGGAAATGGTCCCGCAGTTTTCTTCAGCTTCGGCAGGGGCTCGGCAGCCGCGGATGATTGGAATTCATGGCGGGGCCGACCATATACAGCATCATCCGGCAGCGGAGGCCGTCTCACCAATCAGCAGCCGGTCGGTGCCGCAGTCTCAGGTTGGTGTGTCTCGCTCGCCGGCCACGTTTTTTGATGAATTGGGAAGCGGCGGCAGCGGCGGAGCGGTGACGAGGAGTTTCGCCGACGAAGAGGCGCTTGCTGCCGGCGACGAGGGAGAGAGAGGCGGAAGCGTTGGAAGCCGGTGGCCGAGGCAGGAGACGCTGGCGCTGCTTAAGGTCCGGTCGGAGATGGATGCCGCTTTCCGCGACGCCACGCTGAAGGGCCCTCTATGGGAAGACGTCTCGAGGTAACCGAATAACCGCCATTGAAATTGTTCTTAAATCATAATTGAGCTCTTTCCCTCTTTTGACCCCCCAACCTCCGTCTGTTCCATGTGGTCTCTTTCCTTGTTTTCCAAGAGGAATTAATGGCAACTTTAGTGAAATAATTGAGAGAGAACGAGATGCTTAACGGTTTTCCTTTTCTTCAACTCTCACGAAACGACTTGGGATCGGCTTCGTACCACGGATTCTGACGATTTTCTTTTTTCAATTATCTCTTCAATTTCTTGAGACTGAAGAGGAAGAAGAAGAAGAAACATGAACTGTGTATCCACAACAAAAATTCAAGCCCTTTCCTCGCTCTCCTCGGATCTCTTCTTTGTTCCAAACCAAAAATCTAACCACACACTGATCCCTCTCTCCATCTCCCTCTTCGTTTTCCAACATTTCCCAATTTCATCCAAATCCTGACGAGTGCTGCATTTAAAAGCTGCTGCATTAATCCCGAACAGTCCCAATTTTCGAAATTGATCTCTTATGTTGATTCCAAGGAAAAATTATTGTAAAAATTTTGTGTTCACAATATCTACTAAATTAATCTTAGCGAACTTTTTTACATTAAGATTTGCATTCAAATCTCTTAGAATAACACAGATTTGTTGATAGATTAAACTTTTTTTTTCCTTCCTTACAGTCTATAGCTAAAATTTAATTTTTGAATCATTTAAAATAACAAAAATGAGATATTTATGCATCATTTTGAAAAAAGTTCATAAATTTATGACTGGAATTCCTTGTACGATTCTTGTTCATGAAAAATTCCCCCCATTTTGCTAGATCTAATGCATTACCGATTTCTGCATCTGCCTTCACCGCTCTCCCGTTTCTCTCGCTTTAAGTACTCATATTGATCTATTTATTTATATATTTATATATTCTGTACTTGTGATTAACGTAATAATTATGACATAATTTGAGTGCTTAAGAATTGCTACGGATTTTTTCAAGCAAAATAATGATCAAAATTTAAGGAAAAACTTTTATATATTAATTAAAATATTTTACAGATTTTATATGAAAAAATAATGTCATTTTTGATATTTTTGAAAAAATGTTTTCTATTTATGACTATTTATCTAATAATTTTGAGTATTTTGTCCAACATCTTAACACAATTTACATCACAGTACCATTATACAAATTTTTATTTTATTTTTTGTCCTTTTATCCTTTATCCTTCTCCTTTCGCCTTACCATATTACCAGTTTTACTGTTCCTTACATGAGCTATATTTATCATGGCGGGCATGCAGGAAGCTCGCTGAGCTGGGCTACAAAAGAAGCTCAAAGAAGTGCAAGGAGAAGTTCGAGAACGTTCACAAATACTACAAGCGCACAAAAGAAGGGCGCGCCGGACGCCAGGACGGCAAGAGCTACCGTTTCTTCAGCCAACTTGAAGCTCTCCACAGTGCCACCGCTACCCCCGCCACCGTCTCTTTGTTCTCTTCCGCGTCCAAAACTGCCGATGCATCTGTTCCTAGTGGCTCTTCAATGGCAGCTCCACCAGCTGATAGAATCCAACCACCACCTCCCCAGATCTCTGCTCTGGGGCCCGACATGCCACCAATAGCCGCCGCCGCGGGCATCAGCTTTTCTTCCAACACGTCCTCTTCTTCATCCTCGGACTCCGATGAAGACACCGACGATGGAGGCAACGGCGACGGCAGCAGGAAGAGGAAGAGGGAAGGGTGGCCGTGTGGGAGGGGAAAGACGATGGCTTTCTTCGAGGGACTAATGAAGCAGCTGATGGAACAGCAAGAAGCAATGCAGCAGCGCTTCTTGGAAACGATCGAGAAGCGAGAGCAGGACCGGATGTTTAGGGAGGAGGCGTGGAAGCGACAGGAGATGGCTCGGCTTAATCGTGAGTACGAGCTAATGGCGCAGGAGCGCACCATGACGGCGAATCGTGATGCCGCCGTCATCTCCTTTCTGCAGAAGTTCACCGGCGGAGTAACTAATCCGCCGAATCCATTGCTGGAAGTTGCCACCGTCTCTGCTCCAGCAGCTCATGAACCATCGCAACCATCGCCTCCGCCGCAGGAAGATCGGCCTGAGAGCCAGAGAAGCCAACAAGGCAATGAGATTGTAATCCATCAGCCCTCAGTATCGTCTGAACCGGCCGCTTCAGCGGCAGAGGTGGCACTGGAGGTTGTAGCAGATGGTTGCCCCGACGTGGTTTCTCTGTCGAAGCCATCACCATCAGCACGGTGGCCGAAAGCGGAGGTTCTTGCACTAATCAAGCTGAGGAGTGAACTAGACATGAGGTACCTGGAGGCTGGGCCGAAAGGGCCATTGTGGGAGGAGATATCTCTTGGGATGAAACGGCTGGGATACAACAGGAGCGCCAAAAGGTGCAAGGAGAAGTGGGAGAATATTAACAAGTATTTCAAGAAGGTGAAAGAGGGGAACAAGAAACGGCCCGAGGACGCCAAAACTTGCCCTTACTTCCACGAGCTCGACGCGCTCTATCGTAGAAAGCAGCAACAAGAGAGTGCTCCGACGACTAATCCAGCGCCATTAATCTCTGCACCAGCAGAGCAAGAGAGTTACATTGGCGACCACAAAAATCCAGTTACCGTTAGAACCAACATTGGGAATGGCGGAAATCATGAAGGGAGTGGCTTCCAAATGCCGAGGAGCAACGCCAATGGCCTTTCTCAGGTTTTCTTTGGAGGAGGTCCGAATAGCGGGAGCGATGCTGCATTGAAGAAGGTAATATACTAGTCTCTTCCTGCAGTACTCACTGGCACGGTATGATTGAAAAATTCAACCTTTTTCTTTTGCAATGAAGCCAGAAGATATCGTTAAGGAGCTGATGGAACAACAGAATCATGAGGACGATGATGATGATGTTGATGATGATGACTATGATGACGATGATGAAGGGGACGACGGTAAGATGAGATATGAGATACAGTTCCAGAGACAAAGCGTGGGGGCTGCCGGCGGCTCTCATGGTAGTGGAAATGCAGCTGGAAAGGCGCCGACTCCGGCTCCCCCCACTTCGAATGCAGGTTCTTTCCTCGCCATGGTTCAGTGATTCATTCTTCTGCCATCTCATTATCCTTATCATCTTCCTCCCAAACTAAGACTTTACCTTATAAAAAGGCAAGTTTTTCTATGTTGATTTGTTGTGGGAATAAGGATCATTTCAGGCCAATTGAGTAGATACCACTGAGGGGAATAATGTCACATCAAAGTGCAGAAATAAGCTTAGCAAAGAGCCGCTGCTATTCAGTGTAAATTAGAGGATTTTTAGAGAAAGAAGGCAAATTTCTTTGTAGACAATCTCATTAAACATGTTTATGTGCAACTAAAATGTAAAGTTTGCATCAGAGTCTCCATTGCATGCCCCGCCAGCTCAAGAGAAACATCAGGAGAGGAAAAGGTATAGGCAGGTGGGACGCGTACGTGCATGTTTCTATTATTCTATATCTGAAACTCTTATTTTTACTTCTTGCAGAGTTTAGAAATGGCCTTTATATAATGCTGGTTTGTGAGAAAATGTACATTAGTTGGAAAAGACAAAGAGTGTATTATAGAAGCTATAGTATTTGCAATCGTTGTTCTCCTCCCCTTGAAGCTGTAAAAGAACCTAATTCAATATTCCCTTCAACAAATAGGTGATCTAGCTTACCTTATCTATAGGAGATGTCCCTTTTGATGAATGATTTAGAAAGACTATTCTACTAAATGTAGAAAGTAAAGACTCGAGAAGAAGAAGACAGCCGAGAACTCAAAGGTAAAACTAAGTGGATTTCATTATTCAATGTGTAATTCAAGTATAATACTTGGTCTATTAAATAGACCTGAGGTAGTACGGATACAAGAAAAAAACAGCCAATCCTTTGCTTACATGTCATAAAGAAATGCAAGAGTACCGTACAGTTAATTTGAGTTTGTTACTTCTAATACTCCCCTGCAAACTGATGGTTCTTGAGTGACCGTCAGTTTGTTGCGTAGAGTGTGAAACCGCGTTATGAATAAAGATTTTGTGAGAATATCATCAATTTGGTCCACCGTGCTTATTGGTAGAATGCATATGGTGTTTCTGTGGATGTGATCCCGTATGAATCTGTAGTCAATCTCTATGTGTTTTGTACGCGCGTGGAACACGGGATTGTTTGCTAATGCAATTGTTGATGTGTTGTCACAAAAGATTTTGTTTGGAGAGTCTCGCGGTATGTGGAATTCTTGAAGAAGCCTTCAAAGCCAAATAATGTCGGCCGTGAGTGCCGCAAGAGCTCGGTACTCGGATTCCGCCGAGAAACGAGCAGAATCCGGTGGTAGACTTGCGTGAAATTGGATCACTTAATTGCCCAGTCGGCATCTGAGTAAGATGTAAGCAGAAGATTAGTTTTTTGTAATTGGAATGCCAAAGTCAATCGTACCTTTGATATATCGTAGTAGACGTTTGAGCATGTATATGTGCTTCGGTTGGGGGTCATGCATATGTTGTGATAGCTGGTTCACACTGAACGCAATGTCCGGGCGAGTTATAGTGAGATATTGCAGAGAGTCCGTGATCCTTCAGTAAAGATTGGTGTCCTGAAGCTCAGCGTCCGTGGGCAGTACGTCCGGCATCTTTGTACATGACGGGTTAGCCAACGGGTTGTAGTTTGCTAGGTCCGCCTGGTGTAGAATTTGTGAGGCGTAATTCTGCTGTGAGAGGAATATTTTGTTCGAGTGTCTTTGAATTTTAATGCCTATGAACTCGATCGCAGTACATAGATCTTTCATGGAGAATTCATGATGGACCTTGGCTATAATATCATTGATGACTTCCTTATCATTACCGGTGAAATGGATATCATTAACATAAACAAGAAGATAAATACTTGATTTATCTTTGTTATACACAAGTAAAAAGGGATCAGATTGACTGTGAGAGAATCCAAGAGAGACAAGAAAGGTAGTGAACGTGTTATACCATTGTCGAGGTGCCTGTTTTAGTCCATACGTAGATTGATATAAACAAAAAATAATGTTTAAGTTTTTTTGTGTATCTAGGAAATTGTATGGAAGAAAAATCTAGAAAATGTAATAACGTTTGGTGGTTGGTTGTTGAGTCTTTATTATAGAAATATCTAGAATGTGTTTCTAGAAATGTCTTTGTACTAGTATAAATAGGCATTGAGTCTTGTCATATGGATGTAAGAGAGAAAATTTTATAACAAAAGTTCCTTTATTTTTATCTTCTTCAACTCTTCCAAATAATCTCTCTAACAAAGTGGTATCAGAGCTAAGTTCGATGGCAAGTAGTATGAATCTACAAGTGCCTCGTCTCACAAAGGAGAACTATGAGAATTAGAGTCTTCAAATGAAGGCACTATTTGGCTCTCAAGATAATTGGGAGATAGTCGAGAAAGGCTATGTCGAGCATCAAGAAGAAGCAGTATTATCAACAACCCAAAGGGAACTGTTGAAAGAAAGTAGAAAGAAGGATAATAAGGCACTCTTCTTCATTTATCAAGCACTTGATGAGGCAAACTTTGAGAAAGTGGCCAGTGCATTTATCTCCAAACAAGCCTGGGAGATACTTCAAGTTGCATACAAAGGCATAGACAAGATAAAGAAGATTCGACTTCAAATTCTTCGGGCCGAATTTGAGGCACTTCAAATGAAGGAAGCAGAAAATGTGGAGGACTATTTCACAAGAGTCTTGACCATCGTCAATCAACTATGAAGGTATGGAGAAGCATTAGAAGATATTCGAGTGATAGAAAAAATTCTACGCTCAGTGAATGATAAATTTGAGCATATTGTCGTAGCTATTGAGGAAGCTAAAGATTTAGAGACAATGACCGTTGATGAACTAATGGGTTCTTTGATGGCTTATGAGCAAAGAAAAAATAAGAAAAAATAGGATACTATCGTACAAGTTCTCCAATCAAAGCTCTCATTGAAAGGTGACAAACATGACACAAAAAATGAAGATAATTCAAATGATCGAGACATTTATGGACAAGGCCGTGATCGAGGTCGTGGTCGTGGTCGTGGCTTTGGAAGAGGTCGAGGACGTGGATGAGGACGTGGAGGATATCAAAGAAATAATGAAGAAAATCAAAACTCAAGAAATGAAGAGTGGAAGAAAGAGCCAAAATATCAAAGGTACAAAAAATCTCACGTTCGTTGTTATATTTGCAAGAAATTTGGTCATTATGTTTCCGAATGCTATCATAATCAAGAGAAAGCCAATCTTGTTAAAACGAAGGAAGATGATCTAGTCTATTATTAGCATTGAAAGGAGAAGAAGATGAAAAAAAAACATTAGATACTGGAGCAAGTAACCATATGTGTCGGGACAAAAACATGTTCGTAGAAATGGAGGCGATGGAGAGTCAAATTTATTTTGGCGACTCTTCAAAAATTTTGGTAAAAGGAAAAGGTAAAATCCTTATTCTTCTTAAAGATGGAACCCATCAATTTATTTCTGAAGTTTATTATGTTCCGGATATGAAAAGCAATATTTTAAGCTTGGGGCAATTACTTGAGAAAGAATTTGACATTCATATGAAGGATAAAAAGCTCACAATTAAAAATAATTCAAATGAATTAATTGCCCAAATAGAGATGACAAGAAATAGAATGTTTATCCTTAATATAAAAAATTGAGTGATGAAATGTTTAAAGACATGTGTGAAAGATCCATCATGGCTTTAGCACATGAGGCTTGGGCATTTAAATTTTGGAGATCTAAATAATATGTCAAGAAAAGGAATGGTGCATGGCTTGCCAAATATCAATCATTCAAATTAAATTTGTGAAGGTTGTGTATTTGGAAAACAACCAAGAAAGAGTTTTTCAAATGAAGCAAGCTTTAGAGCAAAGAAGCCTTTTCAATTAATCCACACAGATGTATGTGGACCCATTGCTCTAGCATCTTTTGGTAAACATCGATATTTCTTAACTTTTATTGATGATTATTCAAGAAAAATATGGGTTTATTTTTTGAAAGAGAAATTAGAAGCTTTCACTATGTTTAAGAAGTTCAAAGCAAGTACAAAAAAAGAAAGTGGATTTTTAATAAAATTCATCAGATCAGATCGAGGCAGTGAATTTACGTCCAAAGTATTCAAAGAATATTGTGAAGAGTATGGCATTCGACATCAATTAACACACCATTTTCACCCCAACAAAATGGAGTAGCGGAGAGAAAAAATCATACTATTCTTAATATGGTATGAAGCATGATTAAAAGCAAGAGTATGCCTAAAGAATTTTGGGTCGAGGCGGTGACATGTGCTATCTATACACTCAATCGGTGCTCAACTTCAAGCTTACAAGATATGACACCACAATAAGCATGGACAGGAAGAAAGTCAAATATATCTCATTTGAAGGTGTTTGAGAGCATTGCATATGCACATGTCCCTGAATAAAGAAGGACTAAGCTGGATGACAGAAGCTCCAAACTTATCTTCATCGGGTGTCAATCTAAATCTTATAAATTATTTGATCCCAAAACTTCAAAAATCATTTTTAGCAGGGATGTTGAGTTTGATGAAGAAGGAGCATGCGATTGGCAAAATAAAGACACACAAAAGGAAGAGCAAGTACCAGTAGAGCTACAAGATGAAGAACAATTGTCTACAAATTTGCAAGATTCTCCAAGTACTTGAGAAGATAATCAAAGGTAAAGGAAGACAAGAAATTTAAGAGAGCTTTATGAGGTAACTGACGAGCTTCATTTTATTTGCTTGCTTGCAAGTAATGAACCATTACAATTCGAAGAAGCCATAAAAGATGAAAGATGGAGAAGTGCTATGGATGAAGAGATCAAATCTCTAGTAAAGAATGCAATATGGGAGCTCACAACATTACCAAAAGGACATGAAGTTGTTAGTGTAAAATGGGTATACAAAATGAAGAAAAATTTAAAAGGTGAAGTAGAAAAGTATAAGGCATGGCTAGTAGTAAAAGGATACAAGCAGAAAGAAGTCATCGACTATAATGAGGTATTTGCTCCTGTTCTTCGTATGGAAACTATTCGCTTAATTATTTCTCTTACTTCACAAAATAATTGGTCTATTTATCAAATGGATGTTAAATCTGCATTTTTAAATGGAGTCATTGAAGAAGAAGTTTATGGCGAACAACCATTGGGATATATTAAAGAAGGGCATGAATCAAAAGTTTATAAATTAAAAAAGGCTTTATATCGGTTAAAGCAAGCTCCAAGAGCATGGAATGCAAGAATCAATTCATACTTCAAACAAAATGATTATATCCAATACCCTTATGAGAATGCTCTTTATCTGAAGAAATATAATAATGGAGATATATTACTTGTTTGCTTATATGTGGATGATCTTATTTTTACTGGCAATAATCCACTTTTATTCAAGGAGTTTAAGCAAACGATGGTAAAAGAATTTGAAATGACAGATTTTGGACTCGTCATTTTTTCTTGGAATAGAAGTTAAGCAAAATAAAGAAGGAATTTTTTTCACACAAGAAACATATGCAAAGGAAGTTCTAAAGAAATTCAACATGGAGAATTGTAATCCAGTAATCACTCCAATGGAATGTGGAATCAAACTATCAAAGAAAGAACAAGGGAAGACAGTTGATCCAACTATGTTCAAAAGTTTGATCGGAATCCTGATATATTTAACAAGTACAAGACCATACATTCTATATGCAGTCGGAATTGTTAGCCGCTTCATGGAAAATCCCACTGAGACACACTTGAAGGCAGCCAAGAGAATTCTTCGATATATTAAAGGTACACAAAATCATGGACATCTTAATTGTCATTCTAATGAATTTCAACTTTCAGGATATTCAGATAGTGATTGGGCTGGAGATCAAGATGATAGAAAAAGTACAAACGGATTTTTATTTTATATGGGTGACACTGCCTTCTCATTGAGCTCACGAAAACAACAAGTTGTTGCTCAATCTACTTGTGAAGCTGAATATGTTGCTGCATCATCATGTGTATGTCATGCAATATGGCTAAGGAAGCTATTCAAAGAGATTGGATATTCTCAAGGCGAAGCTACAAAAATCTATGTTGATAATAAGTCAGCAATTGCATTATCAAAAAATCCAGTTATCACAAGATAAGCAAACATATTGGTGTTCGTTTTCATTATACAAGAGATCAGATCAAAGATAAAGAAGTTCAAGTGTAGTATGTTAAATCTGAAGATCAAATTGCAGATATTTTCACAAAGCCATAGCTGCAGAACAGTTCATAAAATTAAAGATACTACTTTGAGTGGTTAATAAAAATTTTAGTTTAAGGGGGAGTGTTGGAAATATAAACCAAAATTAATGACCAAGTTGTTGGAAATATAAACCAAAATTAATGTTTAAGTTTTTTTGTGTATCTAGAAAATTTTATGGAAGAAAAATCTAGAAAATGTTATAACTTTTGGTGGTTGGTTGTTGAGTCTTTATTATAGAAATATCTAGAATGTGTTTCTAGAAATATCTTTATACTAGTATAAATAGGCATTGAGTCTTGTCATATGGATGCAAGAGAGAAAATTTTATTATAGAAGTTCCTATGTTTTTATCATCTTCCACTCTTCCAAATAATTTCTCTCTAACAATGAATTTATGTAGGTGACACACATGATCCGGGTACATAGTGTCTTCAAATCCTCTTGGTTGTGCCATGAACACGGTCTCGGACAGTTGGTCGTGCAGAAACGCATTGGCAACGTCGAGTTGCTGGACGGGCCAGTTATGATAGAGGGAGATCGTGAGGAGTATTCTTATTGTTGGTAGTTTGGTGACCAGGCTAAACATCTCGGGGTAGTCCAACCCGTACTCTTAATGATTTCCTTGAGGGACGAGTCTAGCCATGTATTTGACTATGGAACCATCGGTGTTGTGCTTGGTTCTTTACGTCCATTTGCAACCCAAGATGGATGCCTTTGGAGGAGACGATACTAGACTCCACGTTCCTTGCTTTTGCAACGCAAGAAATTCAGCGGCCATTGCATGCCGCCATTCAGGTTTCTTAGTAGCTTTTGTATATGTCGTGGGGTCCGAATTTTCGACTCTGATTGTATGCTGGTGAATTAGATTGAGTCTATGTGTTGGCTTGAGAGAACCAGTACTCTTGCTTCTGGTGACCATATGATGGGTCGTGCCAATGCTGTCTGGCTGTGACTGAGGTTGCTGCATAGGAGGACCCGAAGTCGACATTTGTTGTGGTAACTAATTGTTTGGAGATGAGTACATCACCTCTGGAGATGTCTGATGGGAAGCATGAGACAGATTGTGAGGTTTAGTGTGGCTGGCCTGTATGGTGGAATTGTGTACCGAGATTAGAGTTAGCAAGAACGGTGATGTTTTTTGCCTGAGTCGTTTCCTAAGGCGTAGAAGTCTTGGCGAACGGAAAAACCTTCTCATTAAAGGTTACATTTCTTGAAATGGTAAGTTTATTAGTATGCAAATTAAGGCACCGATAGCCTTTGTATGTATTCGAGTACCCAATGAATACGTGAGGTGTGGCTTAAGCTAAAATTTGTGCCTGGAGTGAGAGGGAATGAGCGGAAAACATTCAGAACCAAAGATTTTAAGATGACTATATGTGGGTTTGGTCTTGTGAAATAATTCAAACGGAGAAAGATTGTTGATTGTGGGTGATGGAAGTCGATTTATGAGATATATTACTGTGAGCACAACATCCGACCAGTAGTTATAAGGAATAGAGGCGGTGTGCAGAAGCGTGCGGGTGGTCTCAATGGCGTGCCTGTGTTTTCATTCGGCAAGTCCATTTTTTTCCGGAGTATATGAACAATAAATTTGGTGCTGAATACCGTTATGGCAAAGAAAGTTAGCAAAGTTATGGTTAATGTATTCGGATCCACCATCAGTCCAAAGTGTCTTTATTCGATGTTCGGCATACTTCTTAACTTGAGTTTTGAAGTAAATAAAAGAATAAAAAACATCAGATTTCTTACGTAAAGGAAAAAAGCCATATAAACCTTGAAAAATCGTCCACAAAAATAATGTAAAATTTGTATCCCTGATTGGAAATTATGGGAGCAGACCTCCATACATCAGAGTGAATTAAAGCTAACGGAGATTTTTCACGATTGTTAGAATGTTCGAAAATAAGTTTTTGGCCTTTCGATGTATTGCACGAAAGACAGTTTGTAGATAATTTTCCTATATTTAGAAGAGGATTACATCTAGAAATCAAATCAAGAATTCCTTTATGCGGGTGCCCGAGTCGACGGTGCCAAGAAGTGGCCGAACTGGACGATGCGGTGAGCTCCTTGTTCGTGGAAGAAGCTGCAGTAGGTATGGTGTAGAGACCACCATTACATGGTCCTTGAAAGAGCACTTTGTGAGTCATCAAGTCCTTCAAGACAAAACCATTATGATCAAAAACAATAGCAATGTTATTATCTTTGGTGAGTTGTGAGATAGAGAGAAGATTATAATAGATAGAGGGGGAATGTAAAATAAGAGATAGTTTCAGCTTACGAGATGGGGTCGGGATAATGCCTGCCCGGTGTTGGCAATGTTGACGGTGCTATCGTCTCCTATGGTGATGTTTTCTGCCCTGTGGTACTGCTGTGAGATGGAGAGGTTGTCGAGTGAGTTGGTAAGATACGAGGAGGCTCCCAAAACCAAGAACCAATTCGTATCAAAGTTGTCTGTGGTTGCTGTGAAAGCCGTGTTCTGTTACCGCGACGATGGCGTGTATTGGGTGTTCAATCGGTTCCAACATTTTTGAGCTGAATGTCCTTTCTTGAGGCATATTTGACAGATCACCGGTGCATTAGACGAGGGTCTTGGCTGGCCATTTTGATTGCTGTAATTCTAACGCCTGTTTTGCATCCGCGTCCTTTGTATGTATACAATACTGTATGTGGATCGGCTGAAGGAGTAGATCTGGTGGCGTCGGCAGCAAGATGATCTCTTCACTCAAAAGAAAAGGGTATAGTTGGTCTAAAGAAATGGGCATAAGCATGGTTCTAATTGCAGTTTTGAAGGATTTGTAGGAAGGAGGCAGGCCATTGAGAATATATAGGATGATGTCTTCGGTATCGACGGTGGAGCCAACGGAGGCAATCTGGTCGACTAAAGACTTGATTTCAGTGAGGTATTGATTCATTGTGAAGTTCTTGAGAGAGATATGATGAAGTTCATTCTTAAGTTGAATGACTTTCGATCAGTTTGTGGATTGGAAACGAAGTTCCAGAGTTCGCCAAATGGCAGCGGTGGTGTCGAGCGAGATGACGTAAGGTAGAACAGTTGGAAAGATAGTCGAACATATGGAGGCAGAGATGTTTTGATCGGTAAGAAGCCACTGTGAGTATGACGTATTTGGGATCGACGAACCATCAGAGGATCGAATGACACGATCAGGGGGCGGGAGGGTAGGATCAAGAAACGAGTAAAATTCATTTGCCCGGATAATCCTTAGGATCTGGGACTTCCAGATTATGTAGTTTTTCGGTGATAGCTGAATGGAGACGACGTTCTTGAGATTTGACACTAGAAACTTCAGTGTCGAGGGGATGACGGGATCAGCATCCTCGTTGTTAGAGTTGTTGCTGCGATCGGCAGCTGCGAAGGTAACCGGTTGAGACAGATTAGGATCGGTATCCTATCTGATACCATGTAGAAAGTAAAGACTCAAGAAGAAGAAGACAGCCGAGAACTCAAGGGTAAAACTAAGTGGATTTCATTATTCAATGTGTAATTCAGAGTATAGTACTTGGTCTATTAAATAGACCTGAGGTAATACGGATACAAGAAAACAACAACCAATCCTTTGCTGACAAGTCATAAAGAAATGCAAGAGTACCGTACAGTTAATTTGAGTTTGTTACTTCTAATACTTAAACTGTCCATCAAAGAGAAGCCAGTAGATCAAATAATAGTGAGAGTGTAAAACTAAGAGAAGAACAAACTGTAGTTCAATCTCTACCGCTAATTGATCAAAAGGAAGAGTATCTTGATGATGACTATTAAATTACATGATGAACAATGCTCTATTTAACGAGGTTGAGTCAAAAAAAAAGTGTACTTGTCAAGTAAAGGCCACCTTCAACTTTCAAATTTGAAAAAGCTTTAATAATTTCGCAAACAAACAATACTAACAATTTTTCATATCATAATGTTAGTTAATCAGGATTTATAAGTGTTAATCATGATTAATATCGCTAATAACAATCAATTCACATAAAAAGTGAAAGCAAGTCCCCCACAATCTCAATGGATCAGAGGCTCCAATAATAGTTTGTTATCTTATATTTCTATTTAAGGGAAGGGCGCCACTACAGGAAAATTCGATATTACCAGCGGACAAAATCTACCGATAATACATAAAATACGACGGAAATCCTCAGTTTTCGGTGCATTTCCGTCGGAATTTCATATGCTAGTTTGGCGCGTGTCGAAAAAAAATCTTCTGATGATTATTAGATGCCAGAACGAGTTCCAATGCACATTTCGATACATTACCGGTAAAAATTGTGTTAACAAAATGGCGTTTATTACCGGATTATTCTGGCGTTATATATGCCAAAATTTATGATGTATGTATCCGCCGGAAATGCCGGCAGATAAAATGTCATAATATACGCCGTAACTAAAGCTACGGGTTGTTACCGGCGCGTTAGATGCCGGTAATGTCGACAGATAAAAAACATCAGAAATGATACAGAAATTCGTTGTATCATCCTTTCCGGCAAATTACCGACTCTAAAATCGCCGGAAACCTGTAGCAATGACAAAAAAATTGCATTCTCAGGCAACAATCGGATTTCCACACTTACAAATATATACAAATACATACAATAATAGTTCCACAACACAGATCTACACATCACAGATCTCAAGAACTTTAACAAATACTTAAAAATATAAATGTCCATTAACACATTATTCAATAACATCAACCAACTAATATTAAAAACATCACAGATTTTTCAATAACACAGATTCAAAAAATTAAACAGGTTCATATGGCATTGAAAAAAATAAAATACTCTTAATTCGTGGACTCATCCTCAGCTAGAGTTACCTCTTTTCCACTCAACTGCTCCCTCATTTCATCCAACAACTGATTGTGTTGCTCTTACATCTACATTTGTATATGTGTTTGCAATTGAACTTATCAATCATCTTGCGGTTTCCTTAGAAGAGATAATTAATATATGAATGTCATATAAATTATTATAATCCATTATTTTTCTGCTCTTATATATAGGTTATGGATATTAGAAATAAAAGAAGTTAGATGTATAACCGATTGTCACAAGGATGAAAGACATTAATAGGGTGAACATTTTCATTCAGCAAGCGAAACAACTACCCAGCTTCATATCAGATGGAATGTTTCGATGTCCATATTCTAAACATAAAAATCTAGTGCACCTAAGACCAGATGATGTAACTGTTGATCTGTATCGCAAAGGATTCATGCCACAGTATTAATATTGGACTTCTCATAATGAGTACGAGCCACATTTTGATTCTCAATACAGTCATTCTATAAGTACTAATGTAGCTGAGGCTAAAAATATCTGACCAAATCTTGATGAATTAGTTCATGATGCAACTGGAATACAATATGAATAAAATACAAAAGAGTTACCGAATAAGGAGGCACAGAATTTTTATGATTTGTTGCATGCTGTCCGATAATCAATATATAAAGGGTGCACCAATCACTTAGAGTTATCTGTTAATGTGAAGATGTTAAGCATCAAGACATAATATAATATTGCTCGTGAATGTTTTAATCAGTTCATTGTGTTGCGGATCAATGGTTTATGATTTAGATGATAGCAAATATTTTTATTTCTCTACGACTGTCTTATGTACTGACATTTCAAGTTCACATAATCGGACTGCAATTTGGAATCAGCTCAAGATTGGGTAGACTAGGTCTAAGTCAGTTTGTAATTTTTTTCCTTTCTTGAGTCCCTTGTATTTGGTGTGACTCCTGGTGTTTTGTAGCTTGGAAGATTTTTTTGTTGTTTCCTAAAAATTTCTATTTTTGGTAACATCGTCCGGGACGATATTTACGTCAGCCTGGACGATCGGTCCAAATGGAGAAACTCTAATTAGGGCATCCTCATTAAGGCAGCCATCATATGTTAATCGGTCTGGACGATACTTGTATCGACCAGAATGATAAACTCAATTCAGAAAGAATCAGCCGTCATGATCAGATTAGGTACTTATTATTTTAGGACATCGGCCAAGACGATATAGACATCGTCTAGGACGATCTAACTCAATTATGCCTAAATTAATCTGGTATATTTGGAAAGCATTAATGACTGATTGATACGATCACATCGTCCGGGACGATCATAGGATCGGCCAAGATGATTGCCTGGATGATTTACATCAGCCAGAATCTATTCAGGACGATGATCAGGACGATTGAAATCGGTTTTAAACTAATCGTCCGGGACGATCGTGAGATCGGCCAGGACGATGTAACCAATTTTCTTCTGATCATCCCAAATCGTCTTGGGCTGATGAGCTGAATTTGAACTAATCGTACAGGATGATATGCCTATCGTCCTGGACCATAATGTCGGCAACTTGCATTAATGAGCTCATTTTGAGAGCTTCTATTTAAGTTTTGTCAAGGCACTTTGTAAGAGTCTTTAGCAGCCATTGTAGCTTCAGTCTTGTGGGGGAAACTTGAAGAGAAAACTTGAAAGGGAGTGAGGAACGGATGAAGTCTGAGAGAGGGAGAAGATCCTGTGAGGGGGGACTCAAGGGAGTGTGGAGGGGGATTCCACACGGTTGCTCCGGCAGGCTTGCATCTTAATACCGTCGGATTCAAGGCTTGTCTCGAGGGAAGTTCACCAAAGAAGAAGTTCACTTTGGTGTCAAAGGACCCGGCAACTCCGCCGCACCGGGGAAGGTGGAAGTGATTTTGTAAGGGCTTCTCCGCCTAGCTGTGGGGGATAAAGGAGAAACACTTGTTTTAGTGCAATACTTGGAGAGTGCCTCCAATGAGTGGATGTATGTCAAGGTTTGACCGAACCACTATAAATCCAGTGTGTTCTTTTTTATTATTTGCTTCCGCATTTAATTTTCGCATTTATTTTATTTGTCGTGATTTTGGTTTGTATTTTGCTTAAAGTTTCTTTTTTACCAATTCATCACTCTCTTTATTTAGCTTTGTGCCAGTTCTATAAGGCTTAACTTCCCTAACGACTTTTCAAGTGGTATCAGAGCACTTTCTAGTGTCATCTGAGCACTTTCACATTGGGCTGCTTAAGGAAACTAATCTGACAAGCCAATATAATTCCTACATATCTATATCAGATAAAGAAGTTAGTTTTCAAACTTGGTTTGATATACATAAAGATAGATTGTTATACTTTAAAGAATATTTCTCAGAAATTACATGTCGTTATTGCAATGCACCAAGGTTTAAACCAAAATATGAAAATAGAAGGAAGCATAAGGATGTGCCTGCCAGTAGGATGTTTTACTTACCAATAATTCCTAGACTATAATGTCTATATGAAATAGAAGGAAGCATAAGGATATGCATCCATAAGATCTGCTGCACATATGAGATGGCATAATGATCATATTTTGCAAGAAAGTGTTATTACACATCCATTAGAAGCAGAGGCTTGGAGACACTTTGATTGTACATATCCTTCATTTACTGCAGAACCAAGAAATGTAAGATTAGGTTTATGCGTAGATGGTTTTACTTCATTCAGTCAGTCTGCTACATCTTACTCATGTTGGCCCATGATACTCACTCCTTACAATCTTCCTTCAGAGTTATGTATGACTACTCCTTATATGTTTCTGGCACTTATCATTCCAGGGCCACATAATTCAAAAGTGAATATTGATGTATTCTTACAACCGTTAATTAATGAATTAAGTTTATTATGGAAAGAGGGAGTAAGTACATATGATATCTCCACCAAACAGAACTTCACACTGAGAGCGACATTATTTTGGATAATTGGTGACTTTCCTGCAAATGGTATGCTCTCAGGTTGGAACACTTCAGGCAAGTTAGCTTGTCCATATTGTATGGAACATATAAAATTATTCACTTTAAAGTATGGTAGGAAGAACATTTGGTTCGATTGTCATCGCATGTTTTTACCTTCAACTCATCCTTTCAAGCGAAATAAAGATGCCTTTACTAAAAATAAAATGATAATATTTCAACCTCCTTCAAGATTAAGTAGTGAAGAAATATTTGAAAGAGTGAGGTTCATATCCACAATAATGGATTCTCCAACATTAGCTGAGTTCAGATTGCCAGGATATGATGTCAATCATAATTGGATCAAGAAAAGTATTTTTTGGTCATTGCCATATTGGAGAATAAACCTGATTAGACATAATTTGGATGTTATACATATAGAGAAAATATTTTTTTATAATATTTTTAATATAATTATGGACATCAAAGATAAATCTAAAGATAATATAAAAGCAAGGATGGACTTAAAGGTGATTTGTAGGAAGAAAGTATTAGAATTGAAGGATGGTGGAGTTGAAAAACTTCTCAAATCAAAAGCTCCATTCACATTAACTTTAGAGTAAAAATGAGCAATTTGTGAATGGGTGAAGACCCTACGAGTACCTGATGGATATTCTTCCAATCTAAGCAGGTGTGTTGACATAAGATATGTATCCTTGAAGACCTCCACCATGTGTCAATATCTCACTGAAATCAAATCTTTGGTCGATAAAATTATCGTCGCTGGCTCCAATGTTGATATTGAGGATATCATTCTTCATATCTTGAGCGGCCTTCCACCGCTGTATCAAGCCTTCAAAATGGCGATCAGAACAATGCTTCCACATATCAGTCTCGATCAATTGTATCCCCTTCTTCTCAGTGAAGAAGTTAATATCACCACCGACAATGCTCGTCTTCCGCTGCCAACTAAAACCTAATGTGGCTCTGTACTCTCAACGTGGTCGTGACATAAGAAATAGAGGACGATCCTCCCAACATGGCTTGCAAATGGCCCACTCTCAGTTCGATTTTGCAACCATTTGTCAAATCTGTAATAAAAAGGACCCCTCAGCATCCATCTGTTGGCATCGGTTGAACACCCAGTATGTTCTGCCATTTGTTAAGTCGCTTGTTGCTACTCCTGATCCCTCCTCTACCAACTTGTTTCTTGATTATGGTGGATCTTCTCTTCTCACTAATTATCTTGATAATCGCTCTATAGCAAGCCCTTATCAAAGTTCTGATTCCATTACCATTGGCGAAGGATGATCAGTTCCTATAGCCAACTCGAGTGCAAGTCTGTTACCCACCCCATCTTGTAAGCTAACACTTGCTCAAATCTTTCATATACCATATCTTAAATATAATCTTTTATCGATCTCCAAACTAACTAAAGATAATAGTATTTTTGTTATTTTTATCCATCTGGTTTTATGTTCAAGGATATCAATTAATACTCATCAAGTTCTGCTCCGTGGACCCTGCCTTGACGACCTTTATCTGATTCAAAATTCGTCCGCCAAGTCATCGTAGTCTACACTTACAGCTACATAGCCACAATCTATTCCATAGCACCACAGATTGGTACACCCTCACCAACACAATCTTCATCTCATCTCCAAATGTAATCATCATCTAAAAATAGATACATTCTTTTTATGTAATTTTTGTACTGCTTCCAAAGGCCATAAATTAGCCTTTGAGCACTTTAATAATCATCAACATAATTTTCTTGCTTTGGTCCACTCTGATGTCTGAGGACCTTCCCCCGTTGTATCCTATGAAGGATACTTATATTATGTAATATTCGTCGATGACTTCTCCATATTTACATGGATCTTCCCAATGACACACAAATCTGAAGTTACAAATATTTTCATTAATTTCAAAACTCAAGCAGAAAAATATACTTCTCAAACCATTAAATGCCTTCATACCGGTGGCGGCACCGAATATAACAATCATCAGCTCACTACTTTTCTTAAGGATCATGGCATCCTCCATCAAATGTCTTGCCTTTACACCCCAAAACAAAACGGGCTCGTCGAATGCAAACACATGCATATCATTGAAACAACAAGAACTCTGCTTCTTGCAGCTTCGATACCTATGTGTTACTGGCTTGATGCGATAATTACTTATGTGTATCTTATCAATATAATTCCATCTATCACTACTAACAACCTATCTCCATTTGAAATCCTCCACAAATATAAACCTGATTACAGGCACCTTCAGATATTTGGGTGCGAGTGCCTTCCGTTTACTCCATCTCACCTTCTCAACAAGCTTCAACCCAAGACCCAATAGTGTATATTTCTTGGATATTTGGACATTTATAAAGACTACAAATGTCTCAATATTATCACAAATAAAATCTTCATGTCAAGGCATACTCAATTCAATGAATCTTCTTTCCCATTTGCTCAACAAACTGCTTCAGTTGTCACTTCGATTAATAACATCTCTCCCTTTCTCCTCACTCCTACATCTATTCCAGCCAACCCCAACATCCATACTACGTTGCACCTACCCTCTTTTTCGCATCTATGTTCTCCTCTCATAAATACCTTAAGCACTCCATCTACTTCATCAAGAGGATCTTCCTACATAAGCATTGACTCAAACCGTCCCTCCCTCAGCGTCCAACTCTTCTCATCACCAAATGGTGACTCGATGGTAAACTGGCTCCCTAAAACCAAGGGTCATGATGAACTTATTTTACACTCACTCCTCATCTCAGCTTAATACTGCTCCCACATCGTTTATTGAGGCTGTCAAACATTTTGAATGGAGGAAAGCCATGGAAATCGAATTCTTTGCTCTACAAACATAAGGTACTTAGTTTCTAGTTCAACCCCCACATATATCATTCATTATGGGTTGTAAATGGACATATCATACCAAATTTAATGTGGATGGGTCCATTGCTCGATATAAAGTCAGGTTGGTTGCTCAGGGAAATCATCAGGAATACGGTATTGATTATACATAGACATTCAATTCGGTTTCCAAGCTTCCTACGATATGCATCATTCTTATAGTTGCTCTACATAACTAATGGTCAGTTCAACAACTTGATGTTGCTAAGGCCTTCCTTCATGGCACTCTTTCCGAAACAGTTACATGGCCCAACCTAAAAGATTTGATGATTCATCACATCCCAATTATGTTTGCCAACTTAACAAAGCCATTTACGACCTCAAACAAGCTCTGAGATAATGGTACAATACGTTCACTTACTACCTTGTATCTCTTGACTTCACCTACAGTAAATTGGATCCCTCGCTTTTAATTGTCCATACATCTCATGTCCACATCTTCCTACTCATCTACGTAGATGATATATTAATAACTTGCAACAATCAAGAAGCCATATAGCACCTATTTAATCAGCTCAACAATAGACTCAACATGAAACACATGGTACCACCCATTCTTTTCTTGGTATACAAATCCAATCTTATGACCAACAATTAATATGTCCTCTCGCAAACACCATACGCCTATTCCATTCTTCAGCAGGCCAATTTAACCAATTGCAATCCTTTATCCAACCCCACCTGCACCAAAATACCCGCTGACCCTTCTTCCGACTCTATGTTGTATGACCCACATCCGTACCTAAAACTCACCGGATCACTTAAGTATCAAACTCTTATCCGCCCAGATATTGCATACAACGTCAATTTGCTCTCTCAACATATGCATAATCCACTTCTGCAACATACTTTTTTTACTTAAACACGTTCTAAGGTATATCAAAGGTACCATTGACTATGATATACCCATTACAAAAAAAACTCACACTCTCCAATCCTTCTCGGATGCGGATTGGGCCAATGATCTAATATTCAAAAAATCTACATAAGGTTTACTACTCGTTATTGGAAAACACCATTATATCATGGACTATTAAAAAAGCAACATATAGTCGCTTGATCGTCTATCGAATCAGATCAAATATCGGGCTCTTGCGGCCCTTACTGCTTACATCATCTGGCTCGGACGTATTCTATTAGATTTTGGTATAATCTTAGATCAACCTACAGATCTCTACTGCACTAACACGTCCGTAATTACTTTAGCCAACAATTCAGTTTTCCGCACCCAAACGAAGCATATTGAGATTGATCAAAAGTTTGTTAGAGATCAAATCACAATATTCCCCTCCTTCCTATCAGTACTATCAATCAAGTCACCGACATCCTTACCAAACCACTATCCACAATATGATTCCAACAGCTCAGAGTCAAATTGACCGTCACTCAAGACCCATCAATTTGTTGGGGGATATTAGAGCACAAAAAACAAACAAGAACATATATTTTCTCATATACATGTGTCATAAGCATATACGTACATCTCATGTATCTGTAGGCAAAATGCCTATATATATAATGTAAATCAATTTACTAAATATAATAAAATCTCCATTTGTCTGCATCATCTTCTTCCTGTTCTTGTTTCCAAATTCTTCAGTGATAATATTAAGGATTGTAACTAGTAACCAACCAGTTGCACTAACAAGTAGCTCATGAAGTTCATCAGTTTCTTCACCTCATCGGTTCTCTCTTACCATCACCGTACAACCACACTAATGCCATAAGCATCATAAAGCTTGCATATTATGTTGTATATACTACTTATTTTTATCATATACTAGGATCATTTATTATATAATTTGTGATAATTAGAAAAGTACTTCTTTATTCATTTTCCTTCGTATGGTCTTAAAGCTCTATTATATCAACATTGTCCTCTTATATCGCTTCACACAGAATGCTTAATCTTCCTTGATTCATGCAAGCTATCACTTCATTCATGGGGAGTTTAAACGATATCGGACTTGTAAATATACTAAGCAACCCTAAATTTTAAATTATAATAATTATTATTATTATTTTAATATACAACAATCAAAGCTATCTATTTTTTTTAACAATTTCAATCTAACCAGTAAATCACCAAATCCATTAAGTGACAGCTCATTATGCTCACTAATTTTCCCGCCGCGTCATTACTCGCTTGTTATCAATGTCCAATACTCTAATGTCAAAAGCTTCACATAACTAGTATTTTCTATTACATGTACTTTCCTTACATTTGTCTTGTATGTGTGTATTATGCAATATGTAATAATAAGAAAAGCATTTCCTTGTTCTTCTTCTTTTTTTCAATAGATAATGGCGATCAAGGTTATGTTAGTGCAACTTGTAGTTGTATAGAAACCTTCCCCTCTAGAATCTACTTCAATCAAATCAATTAAAGATACAATCTTAGTTTTTTACCTATGCCTAAAGAAAATTCCCTTAAATGAAAAATAGTGGAGTCAAGCATTTATTATGTGAGAGGAAAAAAGTATTTCAATATTAAACTATCTAAGAAAAGATATCAACATTTACAACATTGTAAAAGTTTCTTCAAAAGCAATACTCCATTAGAAGAGGGTATACTGGAAAAAATAAATAAATATATTTTCATGGAAGTTCTTTAGGTTCATAGGATGAAAAAGCTTAAAAATGATACTAAAATGGCTCATCCCAAGTTCTATCTATATCATAAACAGTTAAGTACTTCCATTGAAAACTAATCATTTCAATGAATAAGTCAAGAAAGGCATTCAATCTAGTTATATTATTCTTTCTGTAGCAATATGAGTGAACCTAATCAAAATTTAGCTAGAGTTGCTACATCTTCTATCACGGATTATGTCCCACTTCCCCCATTTCTTGGAAATATTTTCATTCGAATCTAACGATGAACTCCAAAAGTTATTTGTATAATGTGATCACTATATTGTACAATCCATATCATATTAGCAATAGACCGATAAATAATGAGCCAAATCCATCAGCAGATATCTCATCAAGCCATGAAAATATTTCATATCATCTTATCATCTCAATTGATGTATTGAAATGACAAATTAAATAATAGAATATGCATTAATATATACTCCATTATCTAGCCTTCATACAAAGTTGGAATTAATTGTGATATCATTTAGGGTTTATTCCTACGCTATCAAGGAAAGATGACTCATTCTTCCAAGTAGTTTCGAAAAATATAACTAGAAAGGTAGGCCCGGTCCATCAAATAATTAATAAAATTCTCTCAACCTCTTCTTCTTCTCTTTCTTGGAAGATTGTGTAAGGTGATGAGATTACGTGGGTTGGCTTTGCGAATATGAAAGGGACAGCGGATAAGAATGGGATGTTGAAATAGCGTCAGCTTATAAAGTTTTGGGTCAACTTGGAGGGAACAGATGCTTTTTTTATTTTTCTTTTTTTCTTTTTTTTCTTTTTTCTTTTTTCTTTATTAAGAAAGTTGTCCCAAACGACTTTCTTTCTGCTTAAAAAGTAATTTTTTAGTATAAAAATTTCTAAAATTAGAATTTTTTATACTAAAAATCTGCTTTTGAAAGCATTAAAAAAGTTGTTCCAAACGAAGCCTTAATTTAAGTGCAAAATTCAAGTTGACGGGTTGGGTTCAAATTTGATTTAAAATTAATTTGATTTTGATCTGTATATTATATGGGTTAAAATATATTATCTTGACTAAATTTTCTTCTATCTGCTTGACCCATTTATAATATTGGTCATACTTTTTTTTGGATTAAAATGACTTGTTAAGCCCTAATATGACTTGTTTAATCCAATACAACTCGCTTAATTGGAACATAACCCATATAACATGAACATGAATGGTATTTTGATAATTTTGAGTAAACTTGAACCTAACATAGAATATATTCAGGTCAATCTAAATTCTTATATTTTGAGTCAAATCTATGTTATATTATCGGGTTGAGTCATTTATTGACACGTCTATTCTTGATACTGGTAATATGCTCGTTGTCTATATCATTTATCACGCAACATTTATCTCTTAGGATATTGAGCAAATTTAAATAAAGAGTAAATTTTGGCTTCGTTTGGGATGACTTTCTTATTACTTCTTAAAACAATTTAGTAGTACAAAAATTACAAATTTTGTACTAAAAATTGCTTTAAGAAACAGTAAGAAAACTATCTCAAATAAAGCCTTACTAACTTAGACACAGCCAAATACACTAGGCCTCCCATTTGACATTTGTGATTGAAGCCAAAGCATCCAACCACTAGTTTAGAGTGGATTGCGTCGATGTTTATTGTATTCATTATTATAAGCATCCAATCATAAAACCGATGCTAAAGTCTTTCCAGCGAAAGCAAATACAACAGATATGTAGCGGTTTCTAAACCGTTGCAAATTAGTTTGTAGGTGTTTAAACCGCTGCCGTAGGTCCAAAAAAGTGCTGCGAAAGCCTAATTTATTAGTAGTGATATAGTAATGAAAATAGGCGTGATAAATTTATATTATTGATATTTATTTATATTTATATATTAAATTTTAAATGATATTCAAAATATTAGATGAAATTTAATAGATTTTTAAATTAAAGTATTTAAAATTAGAAGAACAAAATAATTACATAAAACATAAATAAGAAAAAAAATAAACATTTAAGGGAGTTTTGATACTCAAACAACTTGATTTATGATTTCAAAATAATCTTATTTGTATAAATAAGCTCCACAAAAAGAAATAATACAATTTTAAATAAAGAGTTATGGAATAATTGTCTGATTATTATTACTAAATTAGGATTGACTATTAATATTCCATCAAGTCTTTTGTATATTTCATATATGATAGATTGACTCATAATATACTCATAAAAATAATTTCATTATTTGAACTTTAACTGTTAGGAAAAAAGAAAATTTTAATATTATATATATATATATATATATATATATATATATATATATATATATATATATATATATATATATATATATATATATATATATATATATATATATATATATATATATATATATATATATATATATATATATATATATATATATATATGATAATTAAGAAATAATTTCATTATTTTATGAGATAATTAATTATTCTATTTATAACCAATTTCTCATAACCAAATTTGATTACAATTTGGCTAAATTCTCATATTTTTCATGGATAGTAATTGTTCTATCTGATCCCACAGCTGTTTTCCAATTTCCATCCCTTTTTCTTTTTTCTACAAGTGGTTTGTAACTTTTTATTGTTAATATTTTTTTAATTTTGTTTTAGGTCAATTGGGACAATTTTTTATTATTTTATAAAACAAAATTGAGCTGAAAAATTTTGTAAAAAAAAAAAATTACTTTTAAAAAATGGGGATTTACATACATACCCCTTTATTTCATGATATTTACATATCTAACACCGAAAATTTTAATATTACATACCTACTACCCATAAAACAAATATGAGTGCATTCAATAAAATATTAAAATTTATAGGATAGTATGAGTGGTAAGAATAAAATATAAGAGTAATATATTTGATATTAAATTTTATATGATGGATAGGAATGTAACATTAAAATTTTTTATGTTAGATATATAAATAGTATGAATAAAATGATATATATGTAAATCTCTCAAAAAATAATAATAGTCATCTCAAATAAAACCTTAAGCTTCGTTTGAGACAATTTTCTTACTACTTTCTAATAAAAAAATTTATACTAAAAAATTATTTTAAAAAAATAGTAAATCACTGTCCAAAAGGAGAACTTTTATTACATCCAGTGAACGTACGCTCCTCTACGTTCGGTTTAGGCAAAAAAAGTGCCAGTACCGAGTTTTTTTTGAAAAACTCGGTACAACTCGGTACTCAGTACTCGATACATGCACTTTTTTTGTCTAAACCGAACGTAAAGGAGCGTAAGTTCACTGGATAAAATAAAAGTTCGACAAAGCCTTAATGATAAAAGCAAACGGCTTTTGGGAGGCGGATTACTGCCTTTGTTGCATTGCAGCCGCTGAAAGCTATAAAGCTCCCAAACGGAGAAGGCTTAGAAATGGGCACCACACGCGCTTTTACAGCCATAAAGCCCACGTTTCCAGACTTGCTTTTATTCTAGCAAAGCAGAAAAATAATCTAAAGTGCTAAAGAATTTTCTTTATAAAACCATAAAAGATGAAGATTGATAGAACAATCTTTTTTTTTTTTTTTTAATATAAAATTGTTCTCAAGATTTTGAATTTTCTTTATAAACCCATTCACTTTGCGGCGGAAACAATGATGGCGTTGGTGGTTACTGGCCTTTAAGTGGATGCTCTATTGCTCGGATTCATATTCTCCTCTGTCATGCAAGTCTCCTTGGTCGGTTGATTGAGAGCTTATAAGAGATTTTAGATGATCCGAACCCAACCAAATAACTCATTTTGATTAAAAAATTATAACTTGTTAAACAAAGATTTTAGGTTAATTGTTCAGAAATAAGATGATGATACTAAGAAATAAAAAATTCAAGAGAAAAAAATCTTAACCGAGTTACTTATGAGTCAAAATCAAGAAATATTGAGTCAATTAAGATAAATTCGCACATACATCACATACATAAGCTTCAATCCAATACCTCTTGATTGGGAGAAATTATTTTGTGCGGAGACTAGACGCAAAACTCTGTTCGGAGACCAACCAGAATGCGTCACATCAATGATACCAAGCCGCAGTACTGAGCAGTACCGAGCATAAGGATGATGTGGCACATTCTGGTTAGTCTCTAAACCATGTTCGGCATCCGCACAGAATAATTAATCATTGATTGGTAACCAAAACTCCCAATCAACAAATCAAAATGAGTTGCATTTGCAACTGTGGTGAAAAGAGAAAAGAGGGAGAGAGGGAGAGATTCCAAAATTTTACCATGTAACTATAATAAACTAAGATAATTAATGCAGCTTGGCATTATCTTCTAACTTGTATAGAGATGGGGGAACCAAGGCATAAATGCTCCATCGTGGCATAAATTCTGCAAGAGAGTATCAAGAGCTATTAGACAAAATGGTCTGACTTCTCTGGAAAGAAATCCATGCTTGCTAACTGATAAACTGAACAAAAAAAATTTAATTCAAGGAACAATTTGTTCATGGTAATATGAAAAACATATATGAGTGGATGAAACAGAAAAAATCTCTTCAACTAGTTCTTGACATATGAGCATTAACAAACTCAGTGACAACATAAATTGAAGAAATATTATGATTCTTGAATAACTCTAAAATATTTAGATTAAGCCTTCATTTGGAGCGGCTTTCTTACTGCTTCTTTAAGCAATTTTACAGTACAAAATTTTAATTTTTTATATTAAAAAGCTGCTTGAAAAAGTAATAAGAAAGTCATCTCAAACGAAGCATAATTCTAAGTACAAGATGTTCAAAATACTACCTTAAAAGCCTTAATTTTAGAACCTTTCTGAGTGTTATCTGTACATTTGTAGAGCCATTGAATTACTTCTCAACAGTCTTCACCACAGTTTCTTTTAGAACTCATATTTCCTATAAAAAAAATTTCAGTAGGAAGTGCCTTTCAAAAATATGTTGGCTAATTTTTCATCTTTCACTTGATGACTTCACATACAAAATGAAATTTGATTGCGATATGTTTGGTCTGCTCATGAATGATTGGATTGTTATCGCAATAGTTGAATTGTTATCACAAAAACAATGTTGCTACTAATTGCTGCTCATCAATTTCTTCTAAAATTCTTCCCAACAATATTTTCTATGATGTTGCCTTTGCTGCTTGCACGTACTTAACCTCTGTTAATGATAATGCTATGACATTTTCCTTCACGTTAATTCATGAACAGGTTCTAGAAGGAAGATAGAATGTAGGGGTGTAAATATTGGATCCGACCCGAAAACATGGCCCAAAAATTTCGAAATTGGGTTGACCCGAATCTAAAATGGGTCGGGTTAGGGTTTGGGTTCGGGTTCAACAATTTGATCCATTTTAAAAATCGGGTCGAATTCGGGTTGACCTGTTGACCCAAAATTGACCTGAAATTGACTCGTTTTTGACCTAGCAACCCGAGATTAACCTGTTTTTTACCCGAAAACTGGAAATTGACCCATTTTTGGACCCAACAACTAGCAGTGTTTTGTTGGCACCGGATCATTCGGGTCGGGTTAGGTTTACCCGGACCCGAAGCGAGTCGGGTACGGTTCGGAAAGCCGACCCGTTTGTAAAATCGGGTCACGTTCAGGTTGACCCGAATAGTGCTGTGTCAGGTTCGGGTTCGATCCGAACCTGACCTATGACCCAAATGGACACCCCTAATAAAATGTATATCATCGAACAACAATCAAATCATTGCTTGTTAACCAAATAAATTTGAATCAACTACAGATGAATATAAGAAGCTAAAATCCATTCTACCATGAAAATAGCTTAAGATTATCATTGTTATATTATAGTGGAATTGGCTTGCCCATACATAACACGGTCGTTGCCAAGTTTTAAATCCCAAATGAGAAAATTAGAAGGTTATGTTAGGTAGTTTACAACTAGCGTAAAACTTGTCGAATAATCATGATATAAATACTTTAATACATTGCATTAATGTTATGGTGTTTCCTGGAAGCGACGCGTTGTATGGCTTGAAAATAGTAAGAAGTGTGCAAGGAACACTACACCTGTGCTCGGGTACAATGTTATATGAACAAGGGTTCCCACATCACGGATGAATGTGGGCAAAGAATCCTATCTATTAAACTAGAATTATTATGAGAACTTGAAATTTAAGTTTTCTTATATGCAAATTAATTGAATTAATAGATGTTATAATTCATAGGAAAATAAATATTAAATGCATTCAAGAAACTAAATGGGCTAAAGTGAAGGCTAAGAAGATTAATAATTTAGGATTTAAACTATGGTATTCAAGTAATACTCGTAATAGAAATAGAGTAATTTGATTATAAATAAGAATTTAAAAAATAATATAATAAAAATTAATAAAATTTGAGATAGAATTATATTTTTAAAGATTATTGTTGATACTAAGATTATTAGTATCATAAATGCTTATACTCCTCAAATATGTTTGGATGTGTTCAAAATTAAAATTTTGAAATTAATTAAAAAATAATAATACAAAAGATATCATTTGAAAAAAATATTTTTATTGAAGGAGATATAAATGAATATGTTGGTAGAGAAATTGAATATTTTAAAAACATTCATGATGGTTATGAATTTTTCTTTAGCTTATGATTTTAAAATTGTTAATATATATTTAAAAAAAAAAAAGAGGAGCATCTCATTACTTATAAGAATGGATATAATAAAACTCAAATTAATTTTCTTATAGAATAGATAAGTTAGATTGCAAATATTATAAAATTATTACAATTGAAAGTTTATATATTCAACATCGTTTATTAGTTTTGAACTTAAAGATAAAGGGGCGAAATATGAAAAATAAAATAAAATATTGTCTTAGGACTATGAGGCATTTAAACAACACTAACAAAAATATTTTTTAGAATAAGATTGAAGAAGTTAAGATTTTCACTGTACATAAGGAAGTTAATGTTAGGTGAGAAAATGTAACTAATGATATTAAGAATGTTACAAACGATGTGCTTAGAATATCAGAAGAAAAAACTCCTAATAATAAAAATAATTTGAGGTGTAATCAAAATTTGTAAGAAAAAATAAAAAATAAGAAACTTTGTTATAAAAATGATTTAAATGTAAAAACTCAAAAAATTGGAAAAAAAAAATATAAAGCATGAAAAGAGACTAAGAAAGCAATATTTGATGCAAAGAATTTAATTTTTAACTCTTTATATAATATATTAGATACTAAGAAAATAGAAGGGTGTATATATAAGTTAGCCAAGCAATGAGATGAGAAAAGGATTTAGTTCAAGTGGAGTGCATTTAGGATGAAGATCAAAAAGTAATTTAATTAGAAGAGAACATTCAACACAGGTGGATGAGATATTTGATAAATTTTTTAATGAAGATTGTGAAAATATGATTGACATTAGTGACATTAACACCTTAAATAAAAATAAAGTTTTTATTTTTATTAACATATTAATAAAATTAAAGTTATATAGATTTTAAAGAAAATGAAGTGTGAAAAAGCTATTACACTTGATGATATTCCAACAAAGGTGTAGAAATGCTTAAGAGATGAAGAAATTTCTTGGCTTCTAAAAATTTTCAATATTATCTTGAAGACTAAAAAGATGTCAAATGAGTGAAGGAATGAGTTGAATCCTATTTTTAAGAATAAAAGTTATGCACAAGAGTGTGCGAATTATAGAGAAATTAAGTTAATATGTCATATTTTAAAATTTTGGAAGAGAGTTATTGAGCATAGGTTACAACGCAATACTAATGTTTCTCAAAATCAATTTGGATTCATGTCAAGTAGGTCAATTATGGAAGTTATATATTTATTGAGAGGTTTGATGGGGAAGTATAGGTAAAATAAGGAGGATCTACCTATGACATTTATTGATTTAGAGAACGTTCATAATAAAGTTTCAAAAGAGTTTTAGAAAAGAAAGTGGTTAATAATGCTTATACTCAAGTCATTAAGGATATGTATGCATGACCTATTACTTATGTTCAAACACAAGGAGGTTGGACCAAGCATTTTCCTATTTCAGTTGGATTACATCAAGGATCAACTTTAAGCACATATCTTTTTGCTTTTGTCATGGATGTTCTTATTAGACATTTATAGCAAGATGTATCTTGGTGTATACTTTTTGCTGATGATGTTCTTCTTATTAATAAGACTAGAGAGGGAGTTGAAGGTAAACTTAAATTATGAATTTCAACCTTAGAGTCTAAATTTTTTCATTTGAGTAAATATAAATCTTAATATATGGAGTGTAATTTTATTAGTAATAGATCTAATATGGGGATTCTAACTTTTGGGCTTGGACCTTTGGAGAATAATATTTTCATGCTTCTATCACCTTTATCAATCAATTATTTGACAACCTGCAATTGACAAAAAAGAAAGTTAGCCTATTGGCATAAATCAAAAGTGAACCAAAATACATAAAATGAACCATTAGAAAATTATAAAGTCCACCCAAAAAAATACCACTTTCCAAGCCTCCAACATCTTTGCATTAAGTTTGTTATCAATCTACAAATCATAAAAATTGAAGTTATATCCTTCACATTAGATCATTTGAATGTAGCTTTGATTAGAAAAATATTGAATAAAATGTAATTTATCATGAAAATGATTTTAAATAGACTGTAATAGTATCTCAATCTTCTCATCCTCCTCCTACAAAGGATATATATCACAATATGTTAGTAATAAAATAACAATTAAAAAAAATATGAAAGCATAACAAATTAATACCTTCGTCCTGCCCTTCAATCCCTAGTGGGCACGAACCCAATTCGATCCGCATATCAAAACTTGTACTGTCTAATATCCAATTTAGAACAATAAGTATACAACTCTCTCATGCTAAAAATGTAGATTCTGAAGTAACTGTGCTAATAGCAATTGATAGTATGTCTACAACCAATCTAGTTAATATGTGATATTTTGTTTAGTTGCTCTTCTACCATGCAATAACACTGAATGTCTAACTAGCTAGATAAATCTATAAACCATCTTATAGATATTTATCTAAATATGATTTTGTAGGTTTCTTATTGATTTTTTCAAATACATAAGTCATGAAATCAAGCCACGTACTATATTTATTTGATCAATCTTCTTGAGTCATTCTTGAACTGTTACTTTCCCCTGCTAAAGCCTTTCCCCAATCTAAATGTGTCACCTGCAACTTTAACTTCCTGTTCAAAGCAAGTGACATATTCCTCATACAATTCATATAACAATGCACGAACAAATGAAATATTTTGTGCACTCTCATATCCATAAATCATGGGATATACAAACTCTATAACAAGAAATTTCATCCTTGGATCCATAATAGTACCAAATGACATCAAAAGGTTACATTCGTTCTAATATTTGTCAAATTTTTCTTTCATTTTTTAGTCATGTCTAACAAATTCAACAGGAGATCTTGAGCCATCATTTAGAACATTTTTTATGGTGCATATTTGAGACAAAAATAAATTTAAAGTATGATATTAAGTACCTGAAATGATGTTTGTTGTTTCATTAAAAAATCAAGGATATCATAAACCTTCTCTATATTATTTCATTTCTCTTATGTAGGATAGTTATGATAAGATGTCTCCCTCTCACTATATGAAGAGAATGTCTTCCTCAATTTAAGAGCCACAATAAGCATGTTGTAGGCTGAATTTCACCGTATTAGATAATCCATAACTAGTTTTTTAGTTGGCAATTACAACTGTTGAACAACATCAGCAAATAAAACTAGTATGCCTTCAACTTCATTTTAAAAGCTAACTGTATCACAATTTTTTTCTACCACAAACTCTACGCTTTTAATCCCATCTTTTACCATAATATTCAAGATATGGTCACAACAACGAACATGAAATATACTACCTCCAAAAAATAATTTCTTCCTTACACGAAAATTGTCCTTAAAGAATTTAATGATTTGGTCATTATTAGAAGCATTGTCAACTAACACAGTGAACACTTTATTATCTAAACTCCATTCATTAAGTGATTAGTAAAAAGCATTAACAATTTCTGACGTTGTGTGAAGAGGAGACGAGTCAAGGAAACTTAACACATGCTTTTGCAACTTCCAATTAGAGTCAACATAATGTGTGAAAACAACCATATAAGTAATTTTTTTAATTTTTGAACTTCCATATGTCTGTGGTAAATTGATTTGGTTTATATTTTTCAATGGACTCTATAGCCTTTTGTTTCTCTTTCTCGTATACTAACATGACGTCACTATGAGTTGTTGTTATTGAATATTTAAAAAATAAAGTGGCATTGACTTTAGAACAAGATTTAAACCAAATTCTTCCATAACTGAAAATGATTTCTCATTGATCAAAATATAATGTATTATGTTTTCTCTTAATTTAGAATTAACATAAGCAAATGTAGTCAACCTACCACTTTCCTGGGAACTGTTAGCTGCTAAATCAATGTCCTTAGCTTGAAAATGCAGAATTTTGTAGTTTCTCATGGAACATATTCTAGTAGCAAAATGCTTTAAATGTTGTCAAAACTGTGTTACTGGTCATGTATTTTCTATGGAAATGTTCTTCCTAAAATAAATGCATTTTAAAAGCTAACCGTATCACAATTTTTTTCAACCACAAACTCTACACTTTTAATCCCATCTTTTACCATAATATTCAAGATATGGTCACAACAACAAACATGAAATATACTACCTCCAAAAAATAATTTCTTCCGTACACAAAAATTGTCCTTAAAGAATTTAATGATTTGGTCATTATTAGAAGCATTGTCAACTAACACAGTGAACACTTTATTCTCTAAACTCCATTCATTAAGTGATTTGTAAAAAGCATTAACAATTTCTAACGTTGTGTGAAGAGGAGACGAGTGAAGAAACTTAGCACATGCTTTTGCAACTTCCAATTAGAGTCAACATAATGTGTGAAAACAACCATATAAGTAATTCTTTAATTTTTAACTTCCATATGTCTGTAGTAAATTGATTCGATTTATATTTTTCAATAGATTTTATAGCCTTTTTTTTTCTCTTTCTCGTATACTAACATGACGTCACTATGAATTGTTGTTATTGAATATTTAAAAAATAAAGTGACATTGACTTTAGAACAATATTTACCAAATTCTTTGATAACTGAAAATAACTTCTCATTGATCAAAATATAATGTATTATTTTTTCTCTTAATTTAGAATTAACATAAGCAAATGTAATCAAACTACCACTTTCCTGGGAACTGTTAGCTGCTAAATCAATGTTCTTAGCTTGAAAATGCAGAATTTTGAAGTTTCTTATGGAACGAATTCAAGTAGCAAAACGTTTTAAATGTTGTCAAAACTGTGTTACTAGTCAAGTATTTCCTATGGAAAAATTCTTCCTAAATTAAATGCATTCCCCTTTCTTCTGTCTATTAGGAAGAGTAACTTCTTTAACTCATTCCAAATAGTTGATATCGAAATAGTTGATATCATATTTCGATATTTTTTTTGTTTCTATAGGATTTGCATCATCATTCTCATTACCGGTTTTAGCAATATCCCCTTCTATGCCATTATTTTCCCCCACACAACATCGTTATCATTCAAAAAAGGATTTGCCTATACACTAAAGGATTGTATTTCATCATATGTCTCCAAATTTAATGAGTCACTAATATTATCTTCGATAAATGATTTGGGTGATATTCTAAAGAAGATAGAACAAACAATTTAACTTTAGCATATTTATTATTTCATGAAAAAAATATAAAAGACGTCAACACAAATTATATTAACTCATAAATCATTGATTGCAAAGGAAAGCCAAACATAATCCACCAATATGTAAAATAACATGTGGGAAAACCCAATCCAATGCATGCTTCCTAAGGAGATTTTACACTAAATATGCTAAATGGAAGTACTGAAATGCATAAACCACTTAGCTAAATTCAATAAAAAACTTAGGTGAAATTACTCAAAATCAGATTACAATTAATACAAGATTTAATTTTCAAGTTCATTTAAAGGATGTTATTAAGTGCGGGAACCAAAGAAATCCACATCAATTAATAATTAAACAATAAGAAAAAGAAAACCGCGTCAATTGTAAATTAAACAATAAGAACAAACTGAATTTTGTAATAACATCCAAGTTTGAACAAGTAATGTCCAAACTTAACATAATAAAATTGTGATAAAAATTATACTACTACAACAACAAGCATTTATCCCACTATGTAGGGTTAGCTACATGAATTCTTTTTCTGCATTGTGACAAGTTAAAAGTTAAATTCTCATTTAAATCTAATAAAGAAATGTCATTTATAATATTTTCTAACAAAGTCTTTTTAGGCCTACCTCTATCTTTCTTAACAAAAGTCAAATCTAGTACATCTAATTTCCTAACCGGATCATCAGAAAGCCACTGTTTTATGTGACCAAACAATCTAAGGCAACTCTCTCTAATATTATCTTCTACTAGAGCTACTCCAACCTTATATATGCTAATTTCATATCTTGTCTCTAAGAGTTAAGCCACTCATCCACCTGAGCATCCTAATCTCCGCAACACTTAAATTAATATTATGCTTCTCTTTTAATGGACAACATTCTGTGCCATAAAGCATTGCAGGTCTAACCACCATCTTAAAGAATTTTCTCTGAAGTTTGAGGGAGACTTTTCTATCACACAACAAGTCCGATGCATTCCTCCACTTCAACTATTCAACTTGAATTCTACTAAAAATATCCCCATCTATTTCACCATCACTCTGAATAATAGACCCAATATATCTAAAATGTGTATTGTTATTAATGGCTTGATCACCCAAAATCACTATCCCCCCACAAGAACTATTATTACTAAAATTAAACTCAATATATTCAATTTTAGATCTACTCAAACGAAAGTCTTTAGACTCTAAGGTTGACCTTCATATTTCAAGTTTACCTTCAACTCCTTCGTTGGTCTTATCAACAAGAAGAATATAATCAGCAAAAAGCATACACTACGATAAAACCTCTTGCAAATGTCTAATGAGAACATCCATTAATATAACAAAAAGATATAGACTTAAGGCTGATCCTTGATGTAATCCAACTGAAATAGGAAAATACTTGGTCAAACCACCTTGTGTTTGAACACAAGTAATGGCTTGTGCATACATGTCCTTAATTACTAGAATATAAGCATTATTAACCATTTCTTATGCAAAACTCTCCCTAGCTCTTCTCTTGGAATTTTATCATATGTTTTATCTAAATCAATAAAAATTATATGTAGATCCTCCTTATTCTCTGTTAACCTGAACTTAATTTTAAAAAAATGAATAAAATAAAATAAAAATCCTGCCCATCCTGACACAGCTACGTGCCCATACCCTGCAGTCTGTCGTTTCAAAGCCGACCACAAGTAAATCCGCCTCGATTTTGAGGGATGAAGGATGTGGTCGAAGATTGTGGTAGGTTGGAGGTCGATAATTGGATTCAAGAAAGTTTGAGCGTGGAATCAAGGAAGAAGCGAAAGGGCTGTTCACTCTCGTTTCAAAGCCTACCACAATCTTCGACCACATCCTTCATCCCTCTTGCGGCAAGTAGTCTTTGCTTCCTCCGAAGTCAACCGACTATAGCAGCCACAAGCCGCTCGTGATCTCCTTTCCGACCTTCGGTCGGATCCCCATCTCTAGCTGTCGAACCCAGCCACCCGACTGAACCACTTCAACCATCACAATACCTAGCTGACGCCTCTCTTCAACCAGTCTGCAAACCGAGCCAACCACATAGCTACTCGTGCCCGATCACCCCACCAGATTTCGTGACCACAACCCGACCAAAATCCCTGTATACATATCGAATCCAGCATTCCAACCGACCCCAATCTCACCTGAAGAAGTCGAGCTTCAATTCCACGCCAACCCTCCTATTTCTAGTCCTCAACACCGCTACAGCATGCAAGAAATCAAACCAATCAAGCCATCGATCGCCTTCATCCCTATCAGAAATCCCTTACCCGATTCTGCCATCCTCTAACCCGACAGAAGCCAATCAACTCCACCTCTGACACTGACTACAGCATATACCTTGTCCCAACCTCTGCCTCCGACTGATTCAAACATTAGCCACAGCCTTCACCTCAACAGATATAATCCTTCATCCTTATTAATGTAATAAGTTAGTTGTTACTAATAATTACTATTAATTGTAATTATTATCATTATTATTATTATCTTATTATTATTAATTTTAATAAAAATGATAATTATTATGATTATTAATATAATATAATTATTATTATGATTATTACTATCGTTAAAATAAAATAAAAAGAAGAAAAAAAAAAAAAGAGAAAAAGATAAAAGAAAAGAGGAAAATAAAAAAGAAGAAAATTTGATGCCCCTCGATCTTCATGCTCTTAACGTCGACACTGACGCCGGCATCATGAAGGAATAATGCTCAAAAGCCATCAAAACCCGTTCCCGGTGCCTGTGGCGCACTAGAAAACCACTCTACACGCTCTCATATCGTGGTGGGAGGGAGCCCGGTGCAACACTTGCAGCGAAGCGAGTAGGCCTCTAAACTATCTCGTAGTGTGGCGAGGATAATATTAAGTAGCTGTGCGCGCCTCATTGCCGAAGAGGAAAGAAAAATTGTCCATATTTTCAAACACGTACCTCAAAGACCCCTACGTGCTCTCATAGCTTCATTAGATTGAGGACTACGACCACGGTGTCACCCAACACCTATCCAACGCATTCACATAGCATCATAGGATTGGCCCAACTCCCCAAATTTCCCCTAAATGGGAGAGACGACGGGAGGCTACCAAATTTTCTAGCAAACAACGGACTTGAATTTTAACTAAATGTAAGGGACTTGAACTGAACAAAAGTACAGGGAACCGAACCTTAAGCTAATACATGCACTGCTTAAACTACAAACACTAAGCAATAAATTCAAACTGTTCACTTAGATGTCAATGAACAAGCATAAGATGAATGGCGAACAAACTCTCAATGCATGCGGCGAATTGTTCATAAATGATGAAATTAAAGTGAATTATCGAGTTCAATTAATCAATCTACAAGCAAAGACCAAGAATCTACAATGAACATGAACTCTAATGAGTGTAAGCAGGAGACATGTAGTGAATGAGATAACTGGCTTGCGAGTATGAGTGTGAGCCTATGATACATACAAAAGCCCATTTATAAGCCGCAATAAGGATCTTCGAACACCATAATACTCTTTCAGCTGACATCAGCTAGTTAGCAAATGAAAGTTGCAACTTTCTACGAGCACTAAAAATTAATGTGCAATGAACATGATGACCCACTATCCAACGTGCATGAAGGGGTAGTGGCGAATGCAGCAACACTCGACAATCAACATCCAAATACAAGCAAGTGCATTCAACCTTGTAAGTAATGTAATGGGAGGGAATGTATAATTTGATGGCAAACAAATGTACAAAGACTCTTAAATAAATTGCATACAAATGATGATAGTCAATGTGTGGTGTTCACATGAGTCATGCAAGAAAATATAGAAGCCCCTACAATCAGCAACAACAAGCATGTAGCGAGGATGGCTGGCCCTTTATGAACATAGATATACACACAATGAATCAACTGCGTGCAAATGCAACATATCTGCAACACGTACAAAGCACATGCAAGCTGTTGTAATAAGAGGCAGTGAATATTGCAACAACACTATGGTCAACATCAAAACATAGGCAAATACATTGAGCCCTTGCAAGTAATAAATGGCAATACATGACGAATATGATGAACCCCTGCAAATGGTGATAACCAATATGCAATAAACATGAAGTGCTTTTCGCAAGCACATATAAGAGGGATACAACAAATGCAGCTTGCATGTAACTAACATCATTGCAAACAAACAAATAATCACTTATGAATGGTGGTCGATTGATGTGCATGCTCATGCTTGTGCAAGAGGCGTGATAGTTGCAATTCGTGGGTGAAGCATGAAGGACATGCGGTAAATATTGTGATATCCCTACAATCAATGTCAGCACACTTGTAGATGAATATGATCAATCCTTGTGAGCGATGACGGCTGATATGATCTATTTGTGGATAGCAACAGTGGATATACCACGAGCACGACATATACCTAGTAGACACAAAGGCACACATTGTTCATAAGCAAGAATCAAGAATCCACGACAAATACGAGCACCTACTAGCAATTGTAGGAAGTTCATCATGTACACCACCTGCTACCTACGAGTGTGGAGGAATTGTAGCAAATGCAACTGCTTATAAGCAATACTAGAAGATCTACATTCCCTGCGACTTGCCTGCATATGACAGTAGAAGGCCCATAGTGCACAAGGCATATAATCTACAAGCAAGAATAACATTGGCAATGTATACGAGCTCTTGCAAGCCATTATAGGAGATTATCCATTCATACAGCAGTCTAACTACGGGTGACGCCTAACAACATGCAACCAACACAACAAAGTTCCTTGCGAACCATGGTTTAAAATTGCGCAATATGAGGCTCGCTTTGAGGCCCGCCTTTGCGCAATTCCAGTAAAAAACGCCTCAATGCTTACGTCTCGATGCTGACGCCTCGAGTTTTTTTTATGAGGCTTACGCCTCAACTTGGTTGAGGCCCGCCTCGCCTCACTGGCATGAGGCTTACGCCTCACGCTATATATATTAAAACTTATATAAATCTTGAAGTAAATGCTCAACATTGGACTCTATAGGAGAGGAGGAAGGGGAGTGAGCAATTCATCATAATGATGATTCAAATGAAGAATCCCTTAGTGATGACAGTGCTGATGACTTATGAGTTCTTATGTGATATGTCATTGCTATTTATTTTTGAAAATTGGAATTATATGTTAATGAAAAGAATACTGGGATTTGGGAAAGATAGAATTTTGAGTTGAACTATATTTCATGTTATCTTATTATTGAGATATTTTGATTTCACTTCATATCTTATATTTTTTATGTTTTATATTATTCACTCATTAGTATATAAAAAATTTATCATTTTATGTTTACGCAATCTGTTGATTTTGAGGCTTACGCCTCAAAACGCCTTGAGGCTTACGCCTCGCCTCACGAATGAAAAACGCCTCAATACCCAAATACGCAATTTTAAACATTGTTGCGAACATACACAATGCAGTAAGCAATGAATAATATGATTCAACTGTAAGCAAAAACAGGAAATCAATAGTAAAAACTATGGGACAACGATAAATTGAGGCAACAGATTTGTGACGCCATGCTATTACACCGGCTAAATCAATCGCTTGCAAGAGAAAAGTGGAAGGCCCCTAATATATCGTATAGTGTATTTACAGGCTGAAGTACGATCCGGTAGATTGAATGCTGAAGAAAAATGTAACATGCAAAAGATGAAATGAGTAAAACCACACTATTGAAGGATGACAAATGAAACTCAGCGCAACGCCACACCACCGGATCTGCAATACTTCTACAAGCAGACATAAGGCATCTACAAGCTTCTAAATAGAACATTGTGCGCATTCAAATGATAGTTGCTTGTGCAATTGATTAGGGCCAAATATTTTAAAATGCCCCCCGAACATGCATTGCAATAGACATAATAATTCATGCAAACACGTCACTAGGTATCACAACATGCATTACACTACAATAAGGTATCACTTTTACATGTCGATGTATTGCACATGCACACATTATCATTATACAAGCATATTATACAAGAAAATAAGTGAGGCATAGTTGCATTATACATGCATATCGTATGCTACCACATTAAGTCAGTGCGCAAGATGCATCATGCACACATATAATGTGTGAAATGCGCTACACATACACATGCAAAATCGCATCATTTTATATATTCATATTAGGCCTTCAAGGCGCTCAACAAGAAAAAATGATAAAGGAATAAAGATGGAGAAGAACCTGATCTTCTGTTGTCGAGTAGATAAAGTTGACAATATTCAACTGATAAAGTAAAATTGCCCATAAAGACCGCGATGATGATCGTGTTGATAGAAGATCTCAACAGGAGATGGCCCCAAACATTCAAAATACCTCCTGAACTCCAATGATACAAAACTCAAAAATCATCAAAAGCATAAGATATTTAAAATTGAAATTAACCACCAAATGCTTAAAACAAAATTCATCCACTCTCTACAAATTTTGCCGATGTGAACAAATTTGAAAATTACCTCAGCTCACAAAGAGCTAATGTCTAGTCGAGAATATCATTAGCATCCATTTTCAAACAATTTCTTGCTAGTAAGGGTGCGACACGTGTTCTCTAACAAGCGGTTTCACCTCCAAATGGCACCACATGTAAACATTTATAATCGGGACCCTGTGAACAAGGTGGTTTTGCAGTCAAATGGTAAAACTAAATTACAGTCATGATCAGAGCAAACATGTTCCCCAATGGCTTCAAATCCTTAAGATGCGATCAATAAGATATAATCGATGGGGGCATAAAGCCCTTTATTAGCTAAGGTGGATTCAAATTTATCCCCTTAGGCAAATATTCACCCAAGGTATACAAGATATCTTTGGACGAAACAACCCATGGCTGACGACAAGGATCCTTCAGACAAGTTGGGTCGACTACCTCCTCTGACTAAGTAAACTAGGGAACATGATAGCCTAGGATGATGGAACCATGGGATCTTGATTGGGCTCATCATCATTTCCTCATGCCATCTGCTTTCAGTGTACGGTGGTGAATTTCTAATTTTAAATGTTAAATTTCCAAATACCAAATCATGTTCCTTCTATACACCAAATACTCTGTACCTCTACATATCTGTTTGACGACTAGCCTTAATCGAAAGTTCTCTCTTGTCATTGGGAGGGATAATTAACTATATGTGCTTGCATCTATAGAAAACATGCACTCAGATCATAAAGTCCTCACAAAAAGTGGCAAAATCTATAGGTAGTGACTTATCAACAAACTCAATCTGTCTTCTGAAAAATTTACCTTGGAACATACTTATTAAAACTCTACTCGATGACCCGGAAAAGAAAGGGGTTGCGGAGAAGCCGGGGCGCGAATTTTTGGAGCCCACATTCTCTTTATACTTCTCCATTAAACCTCTCAATAAATGAATAGCTACCATAGTAGACCTACCTGGCATGAATCCAAATTAATTTTGAGAAACATTAGTGTCACGTCGCAACCTATGCTCCATAACTCTCTCCCATAATTTTAAAATATGACACATCAACTAAATTCATTTATAATTCACACAGACTTGTGTATCACCTTTATTCTTAAAAATAAGAATCAACACACTCATTCTCCACTCATCTGGCATCTTTTGTCTTTAAAATAATATTAAAAAGTTTAGTAAGCCAAGAAATTCCCTCGTCTCCTAAACATTTTCACACCTCTATTGGAATATCATCAAGTCCAATAGTTTTTCCACACTTCATTTTTTTAAAGCCTCTTTAACTTCGATTTTACTAATACGTTGATAAAAACAAAATCTTTATTTTCATTTAAGGTGCTAAGGTCACCAAAGTTAATCACATTCTCATAAGCTTCATTGAAAATTTTAGCAAAATATTTCATCCACCTTTGTTGAATTTCCTCTTCAAATAAAAGCACTTTTTGATCGTCATCCTTAATACACTTCACTAGAACAAAATCCTTACTACTCCTATCTCTTTGTTTGACTAATTTAAATATAAATCTTTCGCCCTCCTTGGTATCTGATCTATTATATAAATTTTTAAAAGCTAAAATATTTGCATTGCAAATTGCTTTCTTAGACTACTTATAAGCCTCTTTATATCTTTCCCAATTATTATAGTTTTTATAACTAAACTAATTCTTATAACAAATTTTCTTATTTTTTATCTTTTCTTGTACATTTTAATTCCACCATCAACTATTTTTACTATTAGTAACTTTTCTCTTTGATATTCCAAGCATATCTTTTGTAACATGCTTAATAACACTAGCTACTTTTTCACACATAACATCAGCTTTCTCATGCATTGACAAAATCTTCAGATCTAGAATCTTACTCTCAAAAATTATAGGAAGTGTTGTAAGGACAAATAATGAAAATAAGAAAGAGGATCGAAGTATAACTAATGAGTTACAAACCTCAAAAAACTTCCAAGTAATTTACCCTTTATAGTTTCCTTTTTCAGTACTAGCAGAAACATATTTGGGAAGTAAAGGAAGAAATAAAAATGATGGTATACAGCGAGAGACACAGATCCAGCCAGCTCTGTTAATTGTTTGTCATTTTTTGGGGTTGCAAGCACAACATCACTACCCCTAAATTGTTTGTCATTTTTTGGGGTTGCAAGCACAACATCACTACCCCTAAAAGAAAAGACCTGGGTGTCTATAGTGGCACACACATGAAATATAAAGGTAATAAATTAGTATTGTTATTTGAACAATAAACAAGTTTAAGTTTCAAATTAGTTCTAGTTATGTAGGTATGGAATTTTAGAGAAGAAATAAGTATTTTAACTGCCCATCCTCACAGATTTTTTTTAAAAAAAAAAAAAACATCATCCTCACCTGAATTTAGGGCCACCAAAAGTATTGGGAGAATGAGAGTAGATTAAGCTATACCCATTGATGGCTAAATCAAAACAGTATGTGAGGAAGCTTCTGAGCACCATAATAAATACTAAGGTCTTCAATGCAAGTAGATAAAAGAATTATGCTAACATTAACTCAGCAACAAATTTAAATTTTAAGTGCAAAGTTCTTAGCGAAACATAGTTTGATAGTGGCCAGGATTAGAAAGGAAAATAATGCAGCAAAAAGCATACCTTCAGCCAAAAGAAGAAGCCACGCATAAGAGCTAAACCCTTGTAGCAATCAGCCTGTTCTACCGCTTTTGCAAGATCTATAAATTAAATAGAAGGAAAAAAAATCAAGTAAATGCAAAAAGAAAACTCATATAAAATAATAAAGAAATACAAAGCATGATTTATCAAATATTTTCAACTCCAAGAAAGGATTCCTATGTATGCATGAAGGTACTATGTAATGTCCATATTTTTCTAAAATAACATTAAATATGCACTCTTCTCGCTTAAATGCATACAGTTGTAAGAATCAAATGCTACGCATGTTATTTGTTATGTTGTTTCAATACTGTAAAATCATAAAAAGCATGGATTGTAGCACAGTACATTCAGTTGATTGCTTACGCATAAACCCCTAAGCTATCATTCACTAATAATCTGAAAGACTAAACAAAACTATTAACTTCGTTTATTAAAATTACTTAAAAACTAAGTTCTTTACCAATAAATGTTGGGATCCTACATACAAAGAAAATATTTCATCATTAACATCATCATCATCCTTAGCCTTCACAACTATTTTGATGCTTTTATAAAACCACCCTCTCCATTCATTCCTAGTAATTGCTAAGACAAACATACACTTCAACTAAATGATGACCGAAAAGAAAAAAAGAAGCAACTTACCTATTCACTTCACCGCCCTCGCCGCCCACATCACACATGTTGCCCGCCGCCATACCCATCCACAAAGTCCTTAAATTGCATGACCCCACCTCTTAGGCACACAAACTCTTTCTCTCTCTCTCATAAACACGTCTCCTCTTAGGCACACATGTTTCCTCCACGCTCACCTCTCCCCACCCCAGCATTCGCCGCCGTCATTGTCATCATACCCTACTGCAACTCTAGCACTGTCGCAGTTGTCTCTCACAAACCCAAGCCAACCACCCTATCCCCCTCTATTCCTCTCTCTATTTTCTTGCTCTTTCCATCTATTCTTCTCTCTCTAACTTTCTCTCCCTCTCCCTATTTCTCACTTTCTCTTCCTCTCCTTATTCTCTTTTTCCCTTTCTTTCAATCTCTCCCTCCCCTTTTTCCCTAACTCTCTCCCCCCAACTCTCTCTAACTCACTATTCCTCTCTTTTTCTTTCTTTTTATCTATTCTTCTCGCTGTTCCTCTCACTTTGTCCCTCTCTTCCTCTCACTTAATCTATTTTTCTTTTTCTCAACCTTCTCCTTTCTCTCTCTTATTCTCAATCTTCCTCTTTCTCTCTTATTCTCAATCTTCCACTTTCTCACTTTCTCTCTTTCTCTCCTTCTCTCCCTTCCTCAATCTTTCTATATCTCTATCCCTTTTCTTTGAAGGGTGCCACCAAGGATTTAGCCCTTGATGGTTAGCTTTTTTGGGCTGGGAAGAGTTCCCAAAAGTTTTAGGGTTGATTGGTAAACTGTGGGAATTATTGGAATGGAGTGATGTTCAACTTTTATGCAATGAAAGGGTGATATGTATGGGTGTTGGAATTCTGGCAGAATTTTAACAAATAGAGGATAGAATCCAACAAGGTCAAATTCATCCTAGTTTTAGCCAACAATTTTACAAGGAGATTTGGATGAAATTTCGTGAGAATGCTGGGAAATTGGTATGTGGGTGATTTTTAAATAATTCTACAGCAAAAGAAAATTTTTAAAGATAAGATAGACTTGTTGCTCGCCAAATTGGTAAGGTTGAAGAGATCACCAAATCTCTTTATGTAAGAGCCAGCCACCAAGCCTCATCTTCTTGGATGGAACTCCAATTTTGCAGATGGAACTCCAATTTTGCAAACATAACAACCTCTTTTCATTTTTCATTCCATAATATTTATAGATATTATGCAATGCTTGAAATTGAAATAAAATCAACTGGAGAGAGAAATAGGGTTGGCCGACCTAAAAAGGTGCAAAAAGATAGTTATATACCTTTTGGAAAATTATAACCACCTCTTTCTATGAGAAGCATGTTTATAACTGTTTGGATTTTTTTTTTTTTCATTTTTTAACCACCAATATTATTTAAGTTCAATCAAACATTACCCCTCATGATCCCTCTAGAATATCAAATCTTAAATTTCAAATATTTGAATTTTCAAAAAAATTCAATTTTCAAAAATTTGAATCTCATATTTTCATATTTCAATTTCAATCACAAATTGCAAATCACAAATATATAGTTATATTTGTATACAAAATAGAAATACTACTTAAGCGCACACAAAAAAAAATTCTACTTAGATGCATCTATTTCTTTAGTTATCCTACGCCGTTAAATCTTCCTCTTGGATGACGCATCTTGTGCCACATCATTCTCTCTCTAAAAAGAGAAGCAAACTTATAAACTCGCCCTCACAAATCTCGTCGCCTCATAGTTAGGCTTTGCCATTGACTTTGTTACTCACGCACACATGTATAAAAAATTGGTTTTTAAAATCTCCAAAATCCTAAATGCAACGCGTCTAACACGACAAGAGGAACCAATGCACGCTTTTCTTATTGCAATAGAGAAAACTTATAGAAGATGCTCACGATGAGGCAAGTAAACTCAATGCACACTTTTCTTAATATCACTACAGAAAAATTCATCATTACCGGCGGCTTTTTCTGGTAGAATTGGGCGAATTTCTGACGGTAATAAGGTTTTTTGGTGGCTTTCCGGAGGTTTTTTTTTTCTGCCGGCATAAACCGCATAGGAAACTAAAACTGGTGGTTTATTTCCGACGGTTTTACAGAAGCCATAGCCGCCGAAATTTTAGAAAAATGAAGCCGCCCAGCCCTCCTGCACTGCTCGCCCATAGCTACCTGCTGCCCTGGCTGCCTCCCGCGACGCCCGCCCGCCCGCGCTGCCCACCTGATGTGGGATTCGAAGTGAGTATGCGTCAAAGCCCCAACCAGTTTACTAGAAGGGCAAAAGTATTAAAAGTGTTAAAAGTGTTAAAAGTGTTATATTATTTTATTTAAAATGTAATAAGGAAAAGTTGCCGGAAAGGCCACCAGATAGCCGTCGGAAAATTTGCAAAAAAAAAATATTCTGGCATATTTCGTCGTAAACTAGTGGAAGGCCGCCGAAAAATAAACCAATGGAAAGCCGATGAAAAAATTCCACGGTAAAGTGCAATTTTCCTATAGTTTATCATGAAAAAATGCAAATAAAAAGTATATATGCGTGTTTTTTTGTTGACAAGTGTTGACCCGTTACTGTATCCAAAAAAAAAATATACGTACCTGTCCGGCGCCGAGTTCAGCACGTCGTCGCCCACGACCTCGCACGATCGGATGTCCCTCTACATCGTGTTAACGGCTCTCTCCGCTCTAACTCTCTCATTCTCTCCCGCCCTCTCTCAACCTCTCTCACTGCCTCTCCGACTCCTCAGTGGCTGTTCGACGAAGCTCCTTCAACGACGTTCCCTTTGGGTCGAACCGGAAGCTACGACGTTCGATCGGAAGCAACGAAGGGAACTTGCTCGCTTGCAAAGGAGGTGTAGAGATTGCAGGCGTCACTTCTTCGGCTCCTTCGTGCTGTTCGACTCACCCTCCCTATTGGAACGGAAGTTCCAACATTTGATCGGAGACAAGAACGGAGCTCGTTAACTCTGAAGCTTCGGCTCCTTCGTGGACTTCCGACTTCGCTCTCTCGGCGACTTTCCCTTCCGTTCGGACTGGAGGTCACGACATTTGGATCGGAAGTTACAAATGGGAGCTCGCTCGGTGTGATCCTTGGCTGCTCAGCTTTGCTCTTCCGCCGACTTTCCATTCCTGTGAGATCGGAATTACAGGAGCTCGCTGGAAGTGAAGATAACTTTCTCCCTTTCACGAAGCCTCTCGGCTCCATTCGTAGCTGTCGGACTTCGCTTCTTCCACGACTTTCCCTTGCTCTTGGATCGGAAGTTACTACATTTTGATCGGAAGCAAACAAAGGGAGCTCGCTGGTGGTGAAGGTAACTCCCCTCGCGTGCTTCTCGGCCAAATCCCGTAATCCCACCGAGCCGAGGGATTAGTAATATATATTTTTTAATTAAAATTAATTTTCATTAATTAAAATTAATTAATTTTTACTAATTATAATCATTTTAATTAATTATTTATTATAATTAATTATAATTAATTTTAATTAAAATTAATGATAATTAATTGTAAGAAATTTTAATTTTAATTGTAATTAATTATTATTAATTAGTTATAATTAATTAATTTTAATTACTATTAATTAGTTATGATTAATCAAAAATCATAATTAATTATGTTAATTAAAAATAAATAATTATAATTAATTATTATAATTAATTTTAATTAACAATTAATAAATATAATTAATTAGAAATTATTATAATTAATTAATTGATTAATTAATTATAATTAATTAATATTAATTATAATTAATAAAGAAGCATGCTTGCCCCTCTTGCCTTGATCCTCGAGCCGACACTACCTCCACCGCCGGGTCTTCAAGGTATAAATTTCTAACTCCAATCCCGTTCTCGATGTTTGCAGCGGACCGGGGAAACACCTATACGCGCTCTTGTAGCACGGTAGGAGGGAGCCCGGTGCGAAGCATACGACGAGGCGGGTAAGCCCTATACACGCTCTTGTAGCGTGGTCGGGACGGTCCTCGACCTCGACACCGACACTGCCGACGACTGCTGCGCAAAGGTATGATGTTCCAAAATCCCATTCTCGATGTTTTGCAGTGGGCCGGAGAACCACCTATACGCGCTCTTGTAGCACGGTAGGAGGGAACCCGGTGCGAAGCATACGACGAGGTGGGAGAGCCCTATACACGCTCTTGTAGCGTGGTGGGGAGAGTCACTACTGTTCTGGTACGTCACTGCTATTCTGGTACGGGTACTGCTGAAGGCCCCATACACGCTCTTGTAGCGTGGTGGGATGAAATTTTGTACGGCCGCGGTGTCTAAGGACACCTACCATACACGCTCTAGTAGCGTGGTGGGAAGGCTCAGCTCCCCTATTTTCCCCCAAACGGGGGATATGTCGGGGTGCTGCCGAAATTTTCACTGAAATGTACAAAGACTTGAACAATTTGAAGACCTTCTTGGGCAACAATGTAGAAGACCTGTACTCGGACAATAATACATAGAAATTGAACTAAATGAGCAAAGGACCTGTACGATGAACAGTGGACTTGTGGACCTAAATCAGAACCAAAATTCAAATGATTTCTAAATATCAAATCCAAATAAAATCAAATTGAAGCCAAATTCAAATCAATCCAAATATGAAACTGAAGTTGCAAGGACTTCAAAAAAAAAATCTCAGAAGACTTTGAACAAGCACTTGAACTTGTTCTTGGAACTCGAACTGTGCAACATCAGGGGACCCGAACATAGAACTCAAACTCAAATGAACTCTAACATGAAGAATAAGATCACTCAAGCTCACTACTTGAACTCAAATTGGAACAAGATGTGGAGAGTAGAGAACTCAAATTGAACTCAAGTTGGATCCAAATTTGACATGAGCAATAAAGAACTTGAACTTTCAAGAACAACACACAAGACTCAAGCATGAGTTGAACCTTGAACTTGGGTTCAATGGAATACATAGAACTGGACTTTGGATGAATGAACAAATCAAGATCTAAGTTCACAGTCGTCCAAGCTAACAACAAGCTGCAAGTAGGAGATGAAATCTCGATGTACACGAAAGATGAATGCAACGAACTCCTACGACAATTCCTACAAATGCCTGTTGATTGAGATGGCAATACTGGAGATTAGCAATCAAAGACTCGGTCATACAAACAAACCCAGCAAAACCCACCCGAGATTGGTGAAAGGGTGGATATGATGCAGAATAATGGGTCTTCTACAAACATTTTCAGGAGATCATAGTAGATGCAGCAATCCCCTGCAAATGGATACTTGTGGAAAACAACAGTGTATTGTAAGTACAATGAATCACTGTGGACACAAGTACGAACATCACCTACGACAGTGGTGATCAAAGTGCTGTCAATACACCGGGTACAAAGGCAACCCGATGTACGAAAAGGACACCCACTGGCAAAAAGGAGGGAAATGTTTGAACAAATTAGAACCAAACTTCCTGGTGTTCCAAAGTCTCTTCTTAGTTATATACTCGAGAAGAAAATAGTTATGATGTCTACAAATATCGAAAATGACGGTCTACTACACTGAAGATCCTAAAAGGAGTTCTCCCCAAATCAGCAGTCATTGACTTCAAAGTCCAGAAAGATCTTCCCCCGGTGAATGAGAAAGGGGGAGTCAACATCAAAACGCCACGCCACCGAATCTGCAACACTCCTACTAGCAGACAGAAGGCGTCTACAATCCACAAATTATAACGCCACGCCACCGGATCTACAACACTCCTACTAGCAGACAGAAGGCGTCTACAATCCACAAATTATAATGTCCCGCCACCGGATCCGCAACACTCGTACTAGCGGACAGAAGGCGTGTATAAGCTCTGAAATCAAATGTTGTGTATTCAAATGTCAATTATCTACACAACCACAAATAATTTCAAAGTACCCCTGCACGTGCACTATAAATTGTATACACATAGGTACACTAAAGGGGGTAAAAATAATTATAAACCCCGCATGGGCCCCGGCGAGCGTGTTGTTGGTACACACGTGTCGTTTAGGGATGCTGTGCGACTTAAAAAGCGAATTCAGGTTCGAAACCGATCCTTCTATACGGGTCAATAGAAGTCGACAGGGTTCGAACCATTAAGCAAATATAAAGTTGTGGCGACTGGTATATTTGCTTTGAAATATTCATATTAGGCCTTCAAGGCCTACAACAATATGAATTCACTAATAAGGGCATAAAGCCTACGAAACCCGATCCTCTATCGACAGCCCGACAGAGTTGACAAGATTCAATCCATAAAAAGAAACGACCTCAAAACACCCCGATGATGGCTGTGTTGAATGCAGATCTCAACCGGAGGGGTTCCCCAAAAATTTTCAAATATCTCCCAAATATCCAAAATTTTATTTCAAATATTCCAAAGCTCCACCCAAAATTCCAAAAAATCCCAAATATTCCAAAGCTCCATCCAAATATCCACAAAAATCCAAAAATCCCCAAAATCAAAAGCTCCACAAAAAGCCCAAATTCCATATATTTAAAAATGAAATCAATCCATCAACACACTTAAAGCAAAATCCATCCACCCTCCGCAACAGTTTGTCAGGGTGGACAAATTAAAATCTACTTTTGCTCACAAAGAGCGAAATGTCTAGTCGAAAATATCACTATGATCCATTCTCAACCAATCTCCTGTCAATAAGGATGTGGTACGTGTCCTTTAACCGGCGGTCTGCCGCCAAATGGCAGCGCAGGATAAACGGTTACGACGACCCGGGGCCCTCTAAACCGAGTGGTTTTGCCGCCAAATGGCACCACGATATACCGGTTATGGCCAGCGCCGTTACGTTCCTTATTGGCATCAAATCTTTGAGATATGAATCAATAGGATATGATCGATAGGGCACAAAGCCCTCTGTTAGCTAAGGTGGATTCAAATTTGTCCCCTTAGACAAACATCCAACCCAAGTCTACAAGGTCCCCTTGGACGAAGCAACCCATGGCTGCCGACAAGGATCCTTCTGTCAGGTTGGGTCGACTACCTCCTCTAACTAAGTAGACCAGGGACCACAATGGCCCGGGATGACGGAACCATGGGATCTTGATCGGGTCCATCATCCATTCCCCCACCATCCGCTTTAAGTGCTAGATGGTGCAATTTCTATTTTTAAATATCAAACCTTTCAAATTTCCAAACTTTCAACTCAAATCCAAATCCAGTTCTTCAAATTTCAAACCTATTGCTGCTACTATATGCCAGATAACACGTATCTCTATACGTATCTGATCGACAACTAGCCTTAATCGAAAGTTCTCTCTCGTGATCGGGAGGGGTAATTAACTATAGGGGCTTGCGCCTATAGGAAACCAGAACTCAGATCATAAAGTCCTCGCAAAATGAGGGCGAAATCTCTGGGTAGTGTCTTATCTACAAACCCATCTGCCTTCCAAAATTTACCCCGGAACTTAGTTCGTTAAAACTCCCTCGCCGAATAAGAAGCAGCGGCGGGGAGGCCGGGGCCGAATTTTCGGAGCCCACATATTTCTGGCGACTCCGCTGTGGAATGGTTTCTCTTTCCATCTCTGGCTAGTCATTCAAAGGCTATAGTAGCAAGCAAATCAAATTTTAAATTTTCTGAAAATGAATCTTTTAAATAAGATCAATGAAAATTCAATCAGCAGGGTTTTTAATTCTATGCTGATTTTCCAGCTTCTGTTATTTGTTCTGCGTTATTTCTGTTTTATGAAAGTGTGGGGTGATGTATCAATTCTGATCACTAACCCCTGCCTTTCATTTGTGCAGAATAGAAATGCAGGACACCCAAATGACCGTCCAACTGGGACGAGGAGCTAAAATTCAACTGGCAAATGCTGTCATAGAGACTGGAAATACTGGAGCCACCATCCACTTTGGTGGGCTCGAGTTCTCAGCAGCTACTGCAAGGGCTGCAGCCGTTCCTGTGTACGGCGTAAACTCTGAAGAATTTTCTGGAAGGTCTCACTATGCAAGGACTGCTACCAGGAATATTGCTCAAGGAAGAACTTCTATGTTTGAAAGACTATCCCAACCTGAGACCCTTACTGCAAAGAGGGTTGTTGATGGAAGGAAAATTTCTGTGGTGACTGCCAACACCACTAACCTGCTCAGAGAGACTGTTGCATCTGGGAGGTATGATGCTGAGGCTTCCTCGTCTGGAGGAAATTTCAATAGAAGACAGAGGAGGAAGAGAAATGCAGAGCTGCGAGCTCAACAATTACCTGTACCAGTCCATCCCTCCAATCTGCCAGCACCAGAACCAGAAGTCAATATCCCCACTCAAAATAAATTTTCTAACTTGAAGTGGGTAAAAAGAAATAGCTCTTCTGGTGAGCTCAAGAAATCTTTCTGGGAGCGTCAACCTGAAGCTCCAGCCCCTCAGAAAGTAAGAGAGCCCGAATGCTTGTCTGCCCGAGTTCACCGTGTACAGAAGACAGTTAAGGAGAAGGGCCTGATGAAAAAGAAGTTCCAAAGGCCACTGATTGTTGAGGCCCGAAGAACCCCTCCTAGAGATAAACTATCATCTGATGTGATAGTTGAAAGAAGGGATTACCGACAACAAGCTCCGCGCGGTGAGCATCGGGGCGTGACACCTGAACCATATGTTCGGGGATCCGCCGCCGAAAGGTCCCGATGGAAAGGGAAGCAAGTTTGGAGGCCGAAGCCTCGAAGAGAAAATATCATGGAAGAAAGGATTAGTTCGGGTGTGACATCGGGAGCTGTCTACCAGAGATCCGCCCCTACTAATAGAACTCGTCAGAAATAGGTCCGAAAGAATGCCCATAATGACGACAATTATATTGACGGTCGACATCCTGGAGAGTCTTCCAGGAGATCCCGTCATTCTCCTACTTCAACCAAAGAGGAAGTTCACTTCGATCGTAGTCCACGGGTTGAAGAAATAGTCATTCCAAGTAAAAAACCTGAAATTCAGTGGCGCCGTCGCTCAGAAATTCAGGTACAAGAAGAAGAAGAATATGACGATGATGATACTATGGAGATCGAGGTGGTTCGTATGGTCAGCTGCATTGATGTTGAAGATGATGATGGTGATGAAGATGACCAACAATCACAGCCCCGTGTACGTGTTTATCGACGTCGCCACAGGGCTAGATCCATTGCCAACCAAAGTGCTCGCTCCTCAGAAGAAGGCGATGAGGAAGAAGAAGAGGTCGGAGAAAACCCCTTCGCTGGCGAAGATATCACACTCGCTGAAATGATAAATCAAATGAGGCGACAAATGCGGAAGAAAGAAAAAAAAATCTCTCAGTTGAATGATAAAATGACTGAGATGATGACTCAGATGACGGCCATGATGAAGATGATGCAAAAGACCACTTCTATGGGCCCTGCACCGGCTCAACCCGTCAACCAAGCTGCTAATCCTCAAAATTCTCAAGCAGCCCAAGCTTCAGAAGTAAAAGGTGTACCTGAAGGTGGCGATAAGAACGATGATCCTACCCGCCAGCGTACTCCACAAAATGTGGCGAGTGCCTCTGAGCCTGTAACTGTAGCACAGCTTGATGGCTTAATTAGAGAAAAGATTAAGGCCATTATAGCGGCTGAACTGGCAGAGAGGTTGGTAGGAAAAGGTCGCCCGTACCCAGCAGAGTACGATCAGGTGCCATATCCAAAGGGATATTCTGTACCGAAGTTCAATATCTTCGATGGCAATAAAAATCCTAGACAACACCTGGCGCAGTTCAAAGCAACCTGTGGAAATACAGGAGGCAATGATGCTCTGTTATTCAGGCAATTCGTGAGCAGCTTGAGTGGAACTGCTTTCAAATGGTACGCCGAGCTACCAAATGATTCATTAAAGACCTTTGCGGAGCTGGAAGCCTTATTCGTGAAAAGGTTTGCCAGTGCAACAGAGAAGACTACTATCGCTGATCTTGCTCTAGATAAGAGGAGAAAGGAAGAGTCAGTGACGAAATATATAACACGCTGGCACAATCTCAGCATGAAGTGCAAGCAGCAGCTAGAGGAAGAATATGCAGTCCAATTACTGATGGGAAACATTGATGATAAAATGCAACCCTTCTTGTGCATGGCTTCAATCACCACCTTTCAAGATCTGTTGGATAGGGTGGCAAAATTTGAAAAGTTGAACTTATCAAAATCTGAAAGCCTCCCTGACAGACCCAAAAAGGCTAAGGCGCCTGATGCTAAAAGAAATGATGTTTACTCCGCATCCCCTCCTAGACCTGATAAATGTAAAAATGTAGTATATAATGTGGATAAAGGAAAGCAGCCGATGCAATATGAAGAAAAACCAAAGCAGGCTTACAATCTAAACCCTCAACCAAAGTTGGTTCTTGGAGGAAATGACAAACTTCGAGTCTTTCCTGGTGGAGGAGAGCGTCAAATGCAAACTACAGGAGCTGGTGATAGAACATTCCCTTCCCTCAAAGAGAAAATGAATAAAGAATATTCATTTAAGAGGGAGAGTGTTGCTAAACTGTTCCGACAAGCACTCAAGAACGGTCTGGAATTGCCAGAATGCAAAAGACCTGAAGAGTCCAAACACAGTGGCGACCCAAACTACTGCCCATATCATCGGGTAATTAGCCATCCAATTGAGGATTGCTATGTCTTCAAAGATTGGCTAGAGAAGAAATATAAAATAGGAGAATTAACATTATCAGATAATGTGTTAGTTCGTCCTAAAAAGGAATCCACCCGGGTAGTCACGTCCTCTTCCGTACTCCCGCCTAAAGAAAAAATGAAAGAACCTATTCAAAAAGAACAATGGGAAACGGTGGTTTCCAAGAAGACATCAAAAATGCTAAAACAGCTAGGAGTTCCTGGTGTCAAGTGGAAATCTCCTACTGAGCCAGTACTGAACTTAAAATGGTTGCCTCTGTCACAAGCATCCACCTCTAAACAGCAACCTGGTCAGGCCAGCTCATCAAAATCTGGAAAGTCAAAATCTTCAAAGAAGAAAGCCAATCTGAAGAAGCCTGAGGCAAAGAAGACTGCAACTCAAAAGGCTATTGATAGTCTGGGTGAATATTACCAGACTACCATGAGGCCTATTAAGCTCGGTGATTTTATGAAAGAGCTTAAATTAGATGAAAATGAAGAAGCTGAGGATGAATCCTTTCTTACAGAGAAATGCCAAGTCATCTTTACGACATCAGAGATATCAGATAGGGAGAGATACGCTGAAGAAGCGGCCCCTAAGTTCTGTCTAACGGTGTCATCAATGGAATTCAGTTCAGAAGATCTATGTTTTTCAGATGATGAAGATTCAGACCCAAGCGTAGCATCGCAAATGAAGCAAGTGAAACTAGGAGACGATTCTGAGTCCACAGGCGAATCTCCAGACGCGACAATGGCTGACTCTCAAGAGAATGCTTCATCAAACAAGCCTGAATCAGATGAGGTGGCCCAAGTACAATTGAGAAGTGGCAAGGTACTGCCGCCTCCACCAAAGAAGGGGATTCCTAACAAAGATAAAGGAAAAGAGATAATTGTCAATGAAGATATTATCCTAAATGACTCCAAGAAGAAAGAGACTTTATCTAAGGGGATAGATTATAATATCTTATCCCACTTGAGGAAGATCCCAGCACAACTCAGCATATATGATGCCCTCTTGATGTCTAAAGACCTTCGAGAAACTTTGATCCAAGCTCTCATGGACCCCGAAAGATATGAGGCATATTTTGCTGAGCGTAATCTAACTGAAGTCTTGCAAGCTCGGAATGAGCCCCTCATCACCTTTGTTGATGATGATATGATGCTTGGAACGACAGATCACAACCGCCCTCTGTATGTTACGGCAGAGAGCGACGGTATGATGATCAGTCGAATTTTGATTGATCCCGAATCTTCCATAAATCTTATGAGCCTTAAGGCACTGAGATCCCTCTGCCTCGATGTAGAACATCTTGGGCAAGACAAGTTGATGGTGCATGATTTTAACGAGAAAGGGCAGAAAACCCTTGGTTCGTTTATGCTTCCTCTCGTATTTGGGGAGCTTCACACAGAAGCTAAATTCCATGTAATTGATGCGGACACTTCGTTCAAGGCATTATTGGGTCGCCCCTGGCTGCATAAATACGGCGTTGTCCCTTCAACATTACACCAGTGCATGAAGTATCTCATAGAAGGAGAAGAATTCAGAATTTCTGGTGATATTCAACCCTTTGCAGTACATGAAGTAACAGTTTATGAAGATGCTAAGTACTTCATGCCAAAGAAGCAAAAGTCGTCAAGTTCTCTTGAGGCTAGAGCATCAAATTCTAAGACTGCAAAGAAACCCAAGCAAGAAGATGAGAAGAAGCGTGTAGAGAGAAAGAAAGCAACGTCTGCTCTTCCCAAATCACCAAGCATTCCCAAAGAAAAGAAGCATGTACCTCATCTTGGGAGCGACACGGATGAAGATGACGTTACTCCTACCAAATCTCGAAAAATATGCCAATCCACGGATGAATGGAGTAGGCAGGTTGAATTTTCAAATGATGATTATGACTACGACTCTATTTATATGAAATCGGTGCAAAATGTGTTCTCTAGAAGAATAGACAGCCTATCAATTTCATATAGTATACTCGTAGTCACACGTGTTCCCTTGCAACATTTCAAAGAAATCATTTCGCGCGAGGTTCATAAAGTTGAAAAACTCGCCACCCTTTATCTGCCTCCCCGTAAAAATGGGACTGTGCCAAAGAATGTGCTATATTCCACGGGAATACGCGAAGAGGAGAATCATGACTGGGATTGCATGCTCCTCGACTCCGAGAAATTATTTCCTACGAGGCTATCCAAATTCAATACCAAAAATATTCAAAGAATGCTACGAAAGCAAATCAATATTCCTACTACCAAACGACAGCTCCGTACAAGCTTAGGCCTCTGGTATGGGAGAAATCTGCGTCCATTACGACGAAAGGATATAGATGCATATAAAGGCATCGGGTTCATCAAACGAAAATTCCTCCGGAAAGAGACTTGCCGGGCAATCACGAGCATGGAAATCGAATTCGAGGATGATGGTGTTGAAGAAACACGCGAAGCTGATAATTATGATGATCAACCCGTAGAAGCTGAGCCTGCACCAGAAGAACTGGAAGATGGTGGACAAGCTGCTACGATGGACGAGCTCAAAGAAGTCAACTTGGGAACTGAGGAGGACCCTCGCCCAACCTTCATTAGCTCTCTTCTACCAGAAGATCAAATAGAAGAAATAAAAGAGCTCCTATGTGAATTCAGGGACTGTTTTGCTTGGACATATGCTGAGATGCCTGGCTTATCCCCTGATGTGGCAGTTCACAGATTAGCCATCAAGTCTGATGCAGCACCCGTCAAGCAAGCTCCAAGGAGAATGAGATTGGAGATTGAAGAGCAGGTGATTGCAGAAACAAAGAAGCTCATAAAAGCAGGCTTCATCCGAGAAGAGAAGTATGCTAACTGGATTGCCAATATCGTCCCTGTAAAGAAGAAGAATGGCCAGATTCGTATCTGCATCGACTTCAGGGACCTCAACAAAGCATGCCCAAAAGATGACTTTCCACTCCCAGTATCAGAACTTCTAGTTGACAACACTTCCAACTATGATATGTTCTCCTTTATGGACGGATCGTCGGGCTACAATCAAATTAAAATGGCGCATGAAGATGAAAGACATACATCATTCAGAACGCCTATAGGCATATTCTGTTACAGAGTTATGCCATTTGGCCTAAAAAATGCCGGTGCCACATATCAACGGGCTATGACTCGTATATTTGATGACTTGATTCATCAGAAGGTCGAATGCTATGTAGATGACTTGGTCATTAAAAGCACAGACCGAAAAGACCACATTGATGATTTGAGGATCGTGTTCGAGAGGATCAGAAAGTACGATCTGAAGATGAACCCTCTCAAGTGTGCATTTGGGGTATCCTCAGGGAAATTCCTAGGGTACGTTGTTCGACATCGAGGCATCGAAGTCGACCCCAACAAGATCAAGGCGATCGTGGAGATGCCACCTCCAAAGAACCTTTGGCAACTCCGCTCATTATAAGGACAACTGGCTTTCATTCGGAGATTTATATCAAATCTATCGGGTAGGTGCCAGCCATTTTCAAAGTTAATGAAGAAAGATGTCTGTTTCAAATGGGACGCAGAGTGCTAAGAAGCATTTGACAGCATCAAAAGATATCTGTTGAATCCTCCTATTCTCGCGGCGCCAATCCCGGGGAAGCCTCTTATACTGTATACGGCAGCACTAGAAGAGTCCCTCGGAGCACTATTGGCCCAGCATAATGAAGAAGGCAAGGAGAATGCACTCTACTACATCAGTCGGAGGTTGATAGGAGCAGAAATCCGCTACTCTCCAATCGAGAAGCATTGCTTGGCCCTGATCTTCGCAGTTCAGAAGCTTCGCCATTATATGTTGTCTCACAAAATCACCTTGATATCAAAGATCGATCCGTTGAAGTTCTTGATGACAAGACCAGCGTTGACAGGTAGTTTGGCAAGGTGGGCAGTGATACTCCTGCAATTTGATATCACATATGTCCCTCAAAAGGCAGTGAAAGGGCAGGTGTTAGCAGACTTTCTTGCAGCACATCCTATCCCTGTAGATTCACCGCTCAACGATGATCTACATGACGAGCAGATCATGAACGTTGAAGAATATGAGATGCTACGAGTATGGGAAATGTACTTTGACGGAGCATCGTCAATCAAGCGTGCTCGGCCTCCAAATCTCGAAAAGGCTTAAGCCGGAATTGGAATCATTTTCGTAGCACCCGAGGGAGGCATAATGAGATTTTCGTTCAGTTTGACTGAACCTCGGACCAATAATGAGGCTGAATATGAAGCCCTAATAGCAGGATTGGAGATTGCAATCGATGTCCGAATTCAAAATCTCCAAATATTCGGTGATTCTCAACTTATTGTAAATCAAGTGTTGGAGTTTACAAAATCAACAAGTTCGAGTTGGCCTGTTATCATCGGCGAGTTCTTGACCTTATGAAGCAAATTCCAGTTGTTAAATTAACTCAAGTTCCCCGATGCCAAAATGGCAAAGCTGATTCCCTTGCCAAACTAGCTAAAGAAATGGCGAATATGGATGACGAATGGCCTATAATAATTATGGTGCACAATTGTCGGATCCTAGAGCCAGCATTATTACAATTCCCGCAGGCAGAGGGAATACCAAATTCAAGCCAGCAGTATGCAACTCCGGTTGATCCTCAATCTCCCCAATCAGTTGATCCTGAAGATCGGTCTGAAGAACAGCAAATTCCTAAGAAAATGCGCAAGGCCAGTCAAGCTTCAGAATCATGGTGGCATTGCCTAGATGTCGAGGAAGAAGATGACTGGAGACTGCCTTTCATTGACTATTTTAAAGAAAGTAAATTACCAACAGACAAATCACTAGCTGCTCAAATCAAGAAGAGAGCGCTACGATATGCATTTGTCAACAACACGTTGTATCGACGTGCTTTCGATCAAATGTGGCTAAGGTGCCTAGGGACTCGAGAAGCTGATAAAGTGGTGGCAGAAGTTCATGAAGGGCTTTGTGGAGCACACCAATCAGGCCCCAAGATGGCAATCAAATTTAAAAGAATGTGCTACTATTGGCCGACCATGGTCAGAGATTATATCAAGCATGCTAAGAGGTGCCATGAGTGCCAGATCCACGGTGATGTTATACATCAACCGCCAAATCCGCTGCACCCTACAATAGCATCCTGGTCATTTGAATGTTGGGGTACTGATATTATTGGGCCGATAGATCCGCCGTCATCAGCAGGACACCGCTTCATCTTGGCAGCAACCGACTACTTCTCAAAGTGGGCAGAAGCAGCCCCATTTAAAGAAGTTACGTCCGAGCATGTGATCAACTTCTTCACCCACAATATTGTTTACAGATTCGATGTGCCACGACGCATAATCTCAGACAATGGTACTGCATTCAAAAGTACAAAAATCTACAAGTTCGTTGATCGGCACAAAATCGATTGGCGATATTCATCAATATACAATCCAAAAGCAAATGGATTGGCAGAAGCCTTCAACAAAACACTGGTGAAATTGTTAAAGAAAATCCTTAGCAAAAACAAAAGAGAATGGCATACAAAGATGGCAGAAGCGTTGTGGGCGGATCGTACAACTTACAAAACGCCAACCAAGGCCACTCCTTACTCTCTGGTGTTCGGAGTTGAAGCTGTACTGCCACTAGAAGTTGAACTTCCATCCCTTCGAGTTGCTATCCAGAATGAGCTGACTCAAGAACAAAATGCTCGTCTAAGAATGGAGGAGCTCGATGCACTCGACGAAATTAGGTTACAAGCTCAGCAGAACCTGAAAATCTACCGAGCAAGAATGACAAAGCCCTTTGATCGAATGGTGCGTCCTCGATCATTTCAGGAAGGGGAATTGGTCCTAGTGCAGAGAAGGCCAATAATCCCGCATAGAAAAATTGGTGGCAAATTCGTATCCAACTGGGAAGGACCTTTCGTCATCGAGAAAGTATTTCAAGGAGGAGCTTATCAACTCATTGATCCGAATGGTCAAAGGCCCATGCCGCCGATCAATGGCCGATACCTGAAGAAATACTACGCATGAATTGCTCAGACAGATGTCATGTTAATACGCTATATTTTTATACATGTTTATTAGCGTATATATTTTATGTTTTGAAATTTTCCTGTGTTATGAGAACACATTTCAAAATCCCCCATTAGACTGGGGGCATTTTAAATATTTGTTCGGGTCGACATCGCGCTGCGTGCCGAGATCCCCGAATAAATATTTAAAATTTCAAGATTCCAATTCTATTCTGCTCTAGAATGACCCTGCAAGACAGGGAAAACTGGGCATTTTAAATATTTATTCGGGTCGACATCGCGCTGCATGCCGAGATCCCCGAATAAATATTTAAAATTATCAATTCAAAAATTACTTTGTGCTAAAGAATACAAAGATCTTTTTCAAAGTATATGCAGGTGACTTCTCAAAAGATAGAGACACCTTCTCTAACAAACCAAGGTTTAAAAGTCAAGAAAGAGACTTTTGAAACTACACTCCTACAAATTGAGCCGGAAAAGCTTGAAGTCTTTCAACAGCCTGAAGCTTAAGGTTAGAATGGGTGTAAGAGGTCGGATCCAACAAGCCCAAATATGGCCGGATCGCTGGTAGTTCCGTCTACTCAACAAGCCATAAGAACGGCCGTAGTAGCGGAACCCCCACTTCGTCAACCCGTCAGTAGGGACTGAAGGAAGAACGAAGGCCAATTTGACTCGACCAGTTCAAGTGATCGTAGTCTACAAAGTTCTCCAAAATGACTGGAGAATCAAAGTTCTAAGGGAAGATGAGTCTCGAGCAACTACTGAATGTTCGTAAGCTCCAAAATCTACACCGCGAAGGATAACTCCAAATCTACCAACTTCAGCAAAATCAATATTGGGAAGCGCAATTCCAATAGCTCAAGTCTGAAGCCTGAATGGGTGTAAGAGGTCGGATCCAACAAGCCTAAATATGGCCGGATCGCTGGCAGCTCCATCTACTCAACAAGTCATAAGAAAGACCGCAGTAGAGGAACCCCCATCTCAGCAACAAGAGGACGAAGAGCTGTCAAATCCCAGCTCTCCCGATCTGATGAACTCAAGTGACTCAGATTAAAGTCTTCTCAAGTGGTTAAGGATCAAGATACTACCTACATTCGGTATTATCAACTGCATCCAAAACCTGCAAATCCTTCAATAAATCTGTAAAGCACAAAGCGAGGATCGAAGGAATTTTTCTTCAACAAGTCCGCCAAAGCACAAAGCAAAGGACCGGAGAAAATTATCTCAAAGTTTGTGAAAAGCCTTAGGCTGAACTAAGTGGATTCCGTCATCAACAAGTCCGCTATGCACAAAGCTCCGGACCGATGACTTTTCGCCATCAACCTAATATAAAATAAGGGTTTAGGTCACCGACATCTACCCCTTCAACAAGCCCGCCAAAGCTAGAAGCAAAGGGCAGAAGGAATACAAATCTTCTGACAAGTCACCAAAGACAAATCAGACAACCCTTCACCAAGTCCGTAGCACAAAGCACAGGACAGAAGGATCAAAATCTCAGGGCTCTAGCTAAAGTTGCAGAATGAGTTCCCTGAATGACATCTACAAATGTCCTTAAAGACTGTGGGCATTTTAAATATTTATTTGGGTCGACATCACACTGCATGCTGAGATCCCCAAATAAATATTTAAATTTCTATCAAGATAAAACCAGATGATGGAAAAATTTTGAGCATATGCTATTCACTAGCGCCAATCTACGAAGACAATATATCAATCATCTATGGATATATCTAAAAAGGCAGCAGAGAAAGAAGATTAGTGTGATATCCAAACAAAATTTTGGAGATCCACTAAAGAAAAATTGTAGTGTGACATCCAAATAAATTTTGGAGATCCACTAAATGAAGTCCTAGTGTGACATCTAGAACAAATATCTAGAGATCCACAGGGTCAATCAGCATACAACAAACGTGGCTCGCTCCAGACACGTGCCACATTTATTGGGGGGCATTTGTTGACCCGTTACTGTATCCAAAAAAAAAAGAAACGTACCTGTCCGGCGCCGAATTCAGCACGTCGTCGCCCACGACCTCGCACGATCGGATGTCCCTCTACATCGTGTTAACGGCTCTCTCCGCTCTAACTCTCTCATTCTCTCCCGCCCTCTCTCGACCTCTCTCACTGCCTCTCCGACTCCTCAGTGGCTGTTCGACGAAGCTCCTTCGACGACGTTCCCTTTGGGTCGAACCGGAAGCTACGACGTTCGATCGGAAGCAACGAAGGGAGCTTGCTCGCTTGCAAAGGAGGTGTAGAGATTGCAGGCGTCACTTCTTCGGCTCCTTCGTGCTGTTCGACGCGCCCTCCCTGTTGGAACGGAAGTTCCGACATTTGATCGGAGACAAGAACGGAGCTCGTTCACTCTGAAGCTTCGGCTCCTTCGTGGACTTCCGACTTCACTCTCTCGGCGACTTTCCCTTCCGGTCGGACTGGAGGTCACGACATTTGGATCGGAAGTTACAAACGGGAGCTCGCTCGGTGTGATCCTTGGCTGCTCGGCTTTGCTCTTCCGCCGACTTTCCATCCTGTGAGATCGGAATTACAGGAGCTCGCTGGAAGTGAAGATAACTTTCTCCCTTTCACGAAGCCTCTCGGCTCCATTCGTAGCTGTCGGACTTCGCTTCTTCCACGACTTTCCCTTGCTCTTGGATCGGAAGTTACTACATTTTGATCGGAAGCAAACAAAGGGAGCTCGCTGGTGGTGAAGGTAACTCCCCTCGCGTGCTTCTCGGCCAAATCCCGTAATCCCACCGAGCCGAGGGATTAGTAATATATTTTTTTTAATTAAAATTAATTTTCATTAATTAAAAATAATTAATTTTTATTAATTATAATCATTTTAATTAATTATTTATTATAATTAATTATAATTAATTTTAATTAAAATTAATGATAATTAATTGTAAGAAATTTTAATTTTAATTGTAATTAATTATTATTAATTAGTTATAATTAATTAATTTTAATAACTATTAATTAGTTATGATTAATCAAAAATCATAATTAATTATGTTAATTAAAAATAAATAATTATAATTAATTATTATAATTAATTTTAATTAACAATTAATAAATATAATTAATTAGAAATTATTATAATTAATTAATTGATTAATTAATTATAATTAATTAATATTAATTATAATTAATAAAGAAGCATGCTTGCCCCTCTTGCCTCGATCCTCGAGCCGACACTACCTCCACCGCCGGGTCTTCAAGGTATAAATTTCTAACTCCAATCCCGTTCTCGATGTTTGCAGCGGACCGGGGAACCACCTATACGCGCTCTTGTAGCACGGTAGGAGGGAGCCCGGTGCGAAGCAAACGACGAGGCGGGTAAGCCCTATACACGCTCTTGTAGCATGGTGGGGACGGTCCTCGACCTCGACACCGACTCTGCCGACGACTGCTGCGCAAAGGTATGATGTTCCAAAATCTCATTCTCAACGTTTGCAGTGGACCGGAGAACCACCTATACGCGCTCTTGTAGCACGGTAGGAGGGAACCCGGTGCGAAGCATACGACGAGGTGGGAGAGCCCTATACACGCTCTTGTAGCGTGGTGGGGAGAGTCACTGCTGTTCTGGTACGTCACTGCTGTTCTGGTACGGGTACTGCTGAAGGCCCCATACACGCTCTTGTAGCGTGGTGGGATGAAATTTTGTACGGCCGCGGTGTCTAAGGACACCTACCATACACGCTCTAGTAGCGTGGTGGGAAGGCCCAGCTCCCCTATTTTCCCCCAAACGGGGGATATGTCGGGGTGCTGTCGAAATTTTCACTGAAATGTACAAAGACTTGAACAATTTGAAGACCTTCTTGGACAACAATGTAGAAGACCTGTACTCGGACAATAATACATAGAAATTGAACTAAATGAGCAAAGGACCTGTACGATGAACAATGGACTTGTGGACCTAAATCAGAACCAAAATTCAAATGATTTCTAAATATCAAATCCAAATAAAATCAAATTGAAGCCAAATTCAAATCAATCCAAATATGAAACTGAAGTTGCAAGGACTTCAAAAAAAAAATCTCAGAAGACTTTGAACAAGCACTTGAACTTGTTCTTGGAACTCGAACTGTGCAACATCAGGGGACCCGAACATAGAACTCAAACTCAAATGAACTCTAACATGAAGAATAAGATCACTCAAGCTCACTACTTGAACTCAAACTGGAACAAGATGTGGAGAGTAGAGAACTCAAATTGAACTCAAGTTGGATCCAAATTTGACATGAGCAATAAAGAACTTGAACTTTCAAGAACAACACACAAGACTCAAGCATGAGTTGAACCTTGGACTTGGGTTCAATGGAATACATAGAACTGGGCTTTAGATGAATGAACAAATCAAGATCTATGTGCACAGTCGTCCAAGCTAACAACAAGCTGCAAGTAGGAGATGAAATCTCGATGTACACGAAAAATGAATGCAACGAACTCCTACGACAATTCCTACAAATGCCTGTTGATTGAGATGGCAATACTGGAGATTAGCAAACAAAGACCCGGTCATACAAACAAACCCAGCAAAACCCACCCGAGATTGGTGAAAGGGTGGATATGATGCAGAATAATGAGTCTTCTACAAACATTTTCAGGAGATCATAGTAGATGCAGCAATCCCCTGCAAATGGATACTTGTGGATATCAACAGTGTATTGTAAGTACAATGAATCACTGTGGACACAAGTACGAACATCACCTACGACAGTGGTGATCAAAGTGCTGTCAATACACCGGGTACAACGGCAACCCGATGTACGAAAAGGACACCCACTGTCAAAAAGGAGGGAAATGTTTGAACAAATTAGAACCAAACTTCCTGGTGTTCCAAAGTCTCTTCTTAGTTATATACTCAAGAAGAAAATAGTTCTGATGTCTACAAATACCGAAAATGACGGTCTACTACACTGAAGATCCTAAAAGGAGTTCTCCCCAAATCAGTAGTCATTGACTTCAAAGTCCAGAAAAATCTTCCCCAGGTGAATGAGAAAGGGGGAGTCAACATCAAAACGCCACGCCACCGGATCTGCAACACTCCTACTAGCAGACAGAAGGCGTCTACAATCCACAAATTATAACGCCACGCCACCGGATCTGCAACACTCCTACTAGCAGACAGAAGGCGTCTACAATCCACAAATTATAACGTCCCGCCACCGGATCCGCAACACTCGTACTAGCGGACAGAAGGCGTGTATAAGCTCTAAAATCAAATGTTGTGTATTCAAATGTCAATTATCTACACAACCACAAATAATTTCAAAGTACCCCTGCACGTGCACTATAAATTGTATACACATAGGTACACTAAAGGGGGTAAAAATAATTATAAAACCCGCATGGGCCCCGACGAGCGTGTTATTGGTACACACGTGACGTTTAGGAATGCTGCGCGGGTTAACAAGCGAATTCAGGTTCGAAACCGATCCTTATATACGGGTCAATAGAAGTCGACAGGGTTCGAACCATTAAGCAAATATAAAGTTGTGGCGACTGGTATATTTGCTTTAGAATATTCATATTAGGCCTTCAAGGCCTACAACAATATGAATTCACTAATAAGGGCATAAAGCCTACGAAACCCGATCCTCTATCGACAGCCCAACAGAGTTGACAAGGTTCAATCCATAAAAAGAAATGACCCCAAAACACCCCGATGATGGCCGTGTTGAATGCAGATCTCAACCGGAGGGATTCCCTCAAAAATTTTCAAATTTCTCTCAAATATCCAAAGTTTTATTTCAAATATTCCAAAGCTCCACCCAAAATTCCAAAAAATCCCAAATATTCCAAAGCTCCATCCAAATATCCACAAAAATCCAAAAATCCCCAAAATCCAAAGCTCCACAAAAAGCCCAAATTCCATATATTTAAAAATGAAATCAATCCATCAACACACTTAAAGCAAAATTCATCTACCCTCCGCAACAGTTTGCCAGGGTGGACAAATTAAAATCTACTTTTGCTCACAAAGAGCGAAATGTCTAGTCGAAAATATCACTATGATTCATTCTCAACCAATCTCCTATCAATAAGGACGTGGTACGTGTCCTCTAACCGGCGGTCTGCCGCCAAATGACAGCGCAGGATAAACGGTTACGACGACCCGGGGCCCTCTGAACCGAGTGGTTTTGCTGCCAAATGGCACCACGATATACCGGTTATGGCCAGCGCCGTTACATTCCTTATTGGCATCAAAACTTTGAGATATGAATCAATAGGATATGATCGATAGAGCACAAAGCCCTCTGTTAGCTAAGGTGGATTCAAATTTGTCCCCTTAGACAAACATCCAACCCAGGTCTACAAGGTCCCCTTGGACGAAGCAACCCATGACTGCCGACAAGGATCCTTCTGTCAGGTTGGGTCGACTACCTCCTCTGATTAAGTAGACCAGGGACTACGATGGCCCGGGATGACGGAACCATGGGATCTTGATCGGGTCCATCATCCATTCCCCCACCATCCGCTTTAAGTGCTAGATGGTGCAATTTCTATTTTTAAATATCAAACCTTTCAAATTTCCAAACTTTCAACTCAATTCTCAAATCCAAATCCAGTTCTTCAAATTTCAAACCTATTGCTGCTACTATATGCCAGATAACACGTATCTCTATACGTATCTGATCGACGACTAGCCTTAATCGAAAGTTCTCTCTCGTGATCGGGAGGGGTAATTAACTATAGGGGCTTGCGCCTATAGGAAACCAGAACTCAGATCATAAAGGCCTCGCAAAATGAGGGCGAAATCTCTGGGTAGTGTCTTATCTACAAACCCATCTGCCTTCCAAAATTTACCCCGGAACTTAGTTCGTTAAAACTCCCTCGCCGAATAAGAAGCAGCGGCGGGGAGGCTGGGGCCGAATTTTCGGAGCCCACAACAAGGAGAGGAAACATTTAAAATTCTAAATAAAATATGAAAATTAATGCACATCTTTCTTGACATGATGAGATAGGAAACCCCCCTGCTATATTATCTTATGATATCGACGATGCAAATCTTTCTTGGTGTGGAAAGCTTAGCACTTCCAAAAATAACCACCATATGGGAAAGACACCGAGACCCTGACAAAATTCACAATGAACCTTACCTACACAAAACTTAACAAGAACAAAATAAAAGAACATATTGGACTATATAGGCCGCAAAATCTATATATTGTACAAAATGAACAAATACAAATTGTGAAATAAAGAGAATAAAGATTCAAAAAATGAAAGTTATGTAACAATATTGGAATTCTATGGGACTCATGTCTAACTTAGGAGCTCGCTTGGGAGCACAAAATTGTCCTACAACTATTTAGAATGCTCTTGAACACTCAAAAGCCTCAAGAACCCGCTTGAAGATTGAATTTGAGATTTAGAAAAAAAAAAACTAAGCATAGTCTATACTTAAAAATGAAAATTTGATCCCCTGTATGCCCCCTCCCCTCCTTTATCTAAATAAATGATAGTCACATAAATGCAAGGAATTCCAACCTTGACACTCGCAACCAGTTACATAATATATGCACAAGCAAGCAAAATGTGAGCAATAATAAATATAAATGCAATTATGCAAAGTCATTGGTCATGAGTATACTCCAATGAAAATGTATTCACGTGAACAACTATCATATTAAACACTAATATGTCGCAAACAGTTATGTTCTCGTGAATGATCTTCAAACAAAATGGCTCAACCTGTTGCACATCATGGATTGCACAAATACCCTAAATGAGGCATAAATAAGCAATGAAATCCATGAGCAAACTGTATGCCCTCTAAATGAACAATGCATTTGATGAATGAAAATTTTCAAATAGGACAAAGCGGTGCACTATTGTATGTTACGGGAAGCACGAATTTTTCTGCAAACTATCATATGCAACAAATCACAAGAAAAAAAAAAGTTTTATCCACATGTTCACTATATTGCATAGTGTAAACATACTAATGAACATGCAAAAGCATTATGTGAACACACAAAAGATCATGCAAGTGTATCGTTTAAGTCCATTAAAAACATGGTGTGTAACGAAAATGTACCGAGTATACAGAGACAATTTACAAATGCACCGTGAAACATACAATTACGCTTTACAAATGTATCAAAAAGCTTGTGCTAAACATCAAAGTATTGACAACAATTAACTCGCATGTGCTTCAACCAATGCATTAAAATTCTTGAAACTAAGATCCGAGAATGTTGTGCGGGTTAAAAGAGAAATGAGATGAGCCAAATCTCCATGGCTTTAAAAACCGGACCGGACCGGCATGTTCAACGGTTTAACCGCAAACCTGCCGGCCGGCCGGTTCCGGTTTGCTTCAAAACCGGTATTGCATAGAACCGGCTCGGAACCGCTCGAACCGGCAGTCGAACCGTAAAACCGGTCCCGATTTACAAAAACCGGCCAGTTCATCTGCGAAAATTTTTTTAGCTTTAGCTGAAGATCAGACGGCTCAATAAAGCTTATACGAAACGAAGAAATAAAAAACCCTACTATTCATTCGACGATTCACATCTTCTTCCCCGATTCTCTTGCTGGTTCGCGAAGCCATGAGATCCCTTCCAACCAGGAAGTCTTCGGCATCAGTGGCGGCGATGGTTCCTCATCTCGGCCTTATAACCTTCCCCTCCAGCTTCCTTCTCACAGACCTTTTCCTTCATCAACTCCCAGCTACACTCCTCCTCCTCCGATATCTGCTCTCTTCCTCTCACTTCTTGGGGACCGAGATTCACTCACCGCAGAAGGTGAGCGCTTTTATCTCAGCCAATTTTCTCTTTCTGCCTGTCATTTCCATAGATTTTTAGGTTGTCTAGGACTTTCGCTTCTTATCTAGTTCTGTTGTCAATCTCGCCTGCGTCAACTAGTTCTCCGTTCTCCCATATCTGATCTAACTTTTTCCCTTTTCTATAACTCTGCTCTATTTCGCTTGAAGATCTGGAAAGCGGTTGTTGTATTGTTCTTTGTCATTTGGAGTCGATTTAGGTTTTTTTCAGCTTTTTTTTTTGTCGGACTACTGCTATCCCAAGTTTTGTCTTTCCATTAGTTGAAATAAGCAGCTCTAAAAAATTTTGATTATGCACTTTGTTAAAATGTATTGCTAAATTAATTTTAGAATAGCTTTCGTAATCCCTGGTTTAAAAACCAATATGATTCTTTCATATTTTTATTGTTTTCATAAGATTTATCTTTCATTCTGAAGTTTGTAAATTTATACTTTGAATTTGTTCCGTTTAGAAACGAAAGGCAGGGGCTAGCCAAAATAATCTAAACGCAAAGTTTTCAATCCTAAATAAGAAAACTTTTCATTATTTTTTTAAACTGCATTATTTTTATTTCTTGTTTGTTAATTCTTGCACACTTGGTTGTTTTCATGTTCTTACAAATGGCTTTCTAGGAGATGACAAAGTTCTGCTAAGAGCGGATTGGAAAATATGCTTAAGTTAATTGAGGTTGATTGACCTAATCAAGGGATTATTAATTAATTTGACATAAAATTGGAATGTAGAGTGGAGGTTTTAGAGAAAACATTTTCATTCATTTTATAATTTTTAATAATATTACTATGTATTACATCATCCGGTTCGACCGGTCGAACCGTGAACCTCTCCTTCTTCCGGTTCGTTGTCCGGTCTGATTTTCAAAACCTTACAAATCTCTCTAATTTTAGCTTTTATTTTTGAAGGAAAAAAATTGCATGCCCCTTTTTAAATCCAAACTTGTCCGTATGTGCTCCAAGCCTCCAAAAAATATTTTAAATGACTAAACACCAAAGTTTGAGATTGCTGCACAGACAAAAATTAGGATGATATTTGAATTAAATGTGCTTCGAAAATTATTCAACCCTTATTTGAAAGAATGAACAATTATTTCAAAAATTCACAAATACTCTCAAATGCATAAACCAAAATTACTTTTGCATGATACTTTGCAAGCAAATCACTTTATTTCAAGTTGTCCTTGCAAGAACTGGAGTTGACAAGGCTTGAATCTTATGAGAGATATATGAGTAGTAAATTTCAAATAGCACACTATAAGAAAATTATTTTAAAATTTTATTCTAATACATAAACATGAGAATTTGACTCTTAACAGAAAACAATGGAGAAAAAGAATTCTTGTAGCCAACCCCACGTAATAGGATAAAGGCTTGATGTTATTTTTGTTGTATTATAATACATAAACATACGAGTATAAAGTTTACAAAGTATTTTTTTTTTTCATTCATATTAAGCCATCAAAATCTTCTATAAAAAAATCATTATAAAATACAAACTCTCGAGTTAACTACTTGTATGATTGTGTGTGAAATTAATATTTGAAGTTGATCCTTTAACAACTGGGCAAAGCTGAAAATGTTACAATAACATCAAGCCTTTATCCCACTATGTGAGATCAGCTACATGAATCCTTTTTCTCCATTGAGTCTTGTTAAGAGCCAAATTCTCATTTAAATCTGATAAAGAAATGTCATTTTTAATATTTTCTAACCAAGTCTTTTTATGCCTAGCTACTTCTACCTTTCTTAACATAAGACAAATCTAATACATCTAATCTCCTAACCGTTCATCGGAAGGCCGTTATTTTATGTGACCAAACAATCTAAGGCGACTCTCTCTAATCTTTTCTTCCACTGGAGCTACTCCAACCTTTTCACATATATGTTTGTTTTCATATCTTGTCTCTAAAAGTAAAGTCACTCATCCACCTGAGCATCCTCATCTCTGCAACACTTAACTTAATATTATGCTTCTCTTTTAATGGCCAACATTCTGCACCATAAAGCATTGTGGTCTCATAACCATCTTATAGAATTTTCCCTTAAGTTTTAGAGGGACTTTCCTATCACACAACAAGCCCGATGCATTCCTCCACTTCAACCATCCAACTTGAATTCTACTAATAATATCTCCATCTATTTCACCATCACACTGAACGATAGACCCAATATATATATATATGTATATATAAAATGTGTACTCTTATTAATGACTTAATCGCCCAAAATCACAATCTCCCACTAGATCTATTACTATTAAAATTACACTCCATATATTCAATTTTAGATCTATTCAAACGAAAACCTTTAGACTCTAAGGTTGACCTCAATAATTCAAGTTTACCTTCAACTCCGTCTCTAGTTTTATCAACAAGAGAATATCATCAACAAAAAGCTTACACCAGGGTACAACATCTTTACAAATGTCTAGTGAGAACATCCATGACTAAAGCAAAAAAGATATAGGTTTAAGGCTGATCCTTGATGTAATCCAACCGAAATAGGAAAATATTTGGTCAAACCACCTTGTGTTTGAACACAAGTAATAGCTCATGCATACATATCCTTAATGACTTGAATATAAGCATTATTAACCACTTTCTTATGTAGAACTCTCCATAGCACTTCTCTTGAAACTTTATCATATGCTTTCTCTAAATCAATAAATATCATATGTAGATCCTCCTTATTCTCTCTATATTTCTCCATCAAACCTCTAATTAAATGTATAGCTTCATAGTATACCTACCCGTCATGAATCCAAATTGATTTTGAGAAATATTAGTATCACATCGTAACCTATGCTCCAAAACTCTCTCTCATAGTTTTAAAGTATGTCACATTAACTTAATTCCTCTATAATTCGCACAATCTTGTGCATCACCTTTATTCTTAAAAATAAGAATCAACACACTCATTCTTCATTCATCTAGCATCTTTTGTAATCTTCAAAATAATATTAAAAAGTTTTGTAAGCCAAGAAATTCCTTCTTCTCCTAAGCATTACCACACCTCTATTGGGATATCATTGGGTCCAATAGCTTTTCCACACTTTATTTTCTTTAAAGCCTCTCTAACTTCGATTTTACTAATACGCCGATAAAAATAAAATTATTTATTTTCATTTAGGGTGCTAAGATCGCTAAAGTCAATCGCATTCTCATAATCTTCATTGAAGAGTTTATAAAAATATCTCATCTACCTTAGTTGAATATCTTCTTCTAATAAAAGAACTTTTTGATATTCATCCTTAATACACTTCACTTGAACTATATCCTTATTACTCTTTATCTCTTTTTTTGGGCTAGCGTATACAAATATCTTTCTCCCTCCTTAATATCTAATCTATTATATAAATCATTATAACCTAAAATTTTTGCATCACATATTGCTTTCTTAGACCAATTGATTTTGTAATTAAATAACACCATTAAATTTCGGTTACAACCAAAGCCCTTCAATGGCTAAAAATTCTTAAGTTATGAATTATAGTGATCACTTAATAGCATGGTTTAAAATTGTGCAATTAGAGGTCTACCTAAAGGCTCAGCTCAATGCAATTTTAAAAAATAAGGTAATGAGGTGTACGCCTCACACTCAAGCGATATGAGGAATGCCTCAAGGTACACCTCAACACAATTTTAACGTAATTTTAAAAAGGCATAAGTCTCTAAAATTAGTGTTTAGATATATTTCATTATATATATATATATATATATATATATATATATATATATATATATATATATATATATATATATATATATATATATATATATATATATATATAATTACACTTATCAGCTATACCTAAACCAGATCACACATGAGAAGAACTGCATGACCTCAAACTTAGCCGCACGATGCACACCGCACGACCCACATGCCCACACTCGATCATATTATATCACCATCATCATTATGCCACGGTCATTGCTTCACTTCTAAAATCTCCTCTCTTGTTGTTGAAACCTATTTTCTTATTTTTAGTACAAGGGAGGAGAGAAAGGAACAAACTACAATAATGATTCTAATAAAGACCCTCTAAGTGATGAGAGCATATGAAACTTGAGAATTCATAGATTATGACCTTAGACTACTTGTCTATATATAAATTGGAAGACTATTTATTTAGCATCATTCATAACCTTATATGACTTTTGATAACCTTACTTTGACTTACGAAGGTCTTATTTTAATATCTTTTTTTGATGTTAGTATGTTACTAACTATTTCAATTTTTTAATCAATTTAATGGTTTAATTGGTGGATCAATGTCCCTTAAATTAATATCTTATTTTTTAACTATTTATTATCCCTCTCCTCCATAATGTCCCTTAAATTAGTGTATCGATTGCGAAAAAAATAGATTGAAACTATTGACTGGCTTCAACTCTAGTCATGATAAACAAAGGGTAATTGCCTTTTTTTTTTCCAGCAAACTGCTCAAAACATAATTGTAAAGAATATGTCTAAAGGATCTCCAACATCTTGAAAATTCTAACAGATATAGGAATGAGAAAACCAATTGAACATCTACACAATTTCCAAATATATAAACATACATAAAAAAACAGGAGCATCTGACCAGGTCTATTTATATTGTGGTCGCAGGTTAATTTGCAAAGTCAAATGTCAAATTTGTAGCCATATCTCCAACAACTTCATATTATTATCTTGCTTATTTGGCTAAGTGCTTCTTAACATATTGTAGACATGTTTTATTCCACAAATCAGTAAAATCTACAGAGCTAGTTAAATAGAAAGGAAAAAAAATCCAAGGCACAATTGCTAATGCAAGCTCAAGTGCAAATCCAACAGCAAAGAAAAAGTGTAAAAAGCATGCTGAATCATACAGAGGGTATATTTGCAACTATCCAATTATAAAACTTTGAGATGGCACTAAACCTCAAACTCTTACCTGGAAAATAATCAAAATATGAAGAGCCCGGTATATTTGTTTTATAAGGTATGGAGTCACTGCGGAGGTGTTTGAGCTTCACTTGTGGATTACGCATTCTAGCTTGCACAATCAGATTCTCATACTCACTCTGGTTGAAAGGACTAGAAATGGCCTCAATTAACTTGTTTCTGAAATAAGTGGGTGCCATTTTCCGTATAGTTTCTAAGTAAGATTGGTAAGCTGCGATAACCTGTAAGGAATTCATAGTAAAATAGAGAAAATAAAGGATCGGGTGATAAAAAGAATGAAAGCCATTCCAAGAGCTAGCTACTTCAGGAACAAAACCAGTAGGCTACAAGTAAAATACTAACTGAAATTGAAGAATCCTGAGTTAAACTAGGCATCGATAAAGCAGTACTCTTCCATAGCGAATCTTCGTATTCATCCAGAATCTCTTGTTTAGTTTTTACTCTTTCCTCTTTCTGCTCCTCTCCCTCCTCTTCGTGCATGATAATTTCATTGTTTTCCCGTACAAGAATTATAGACCCACCACAGATTCTGTCATTATCAACAAAACCCTGTTTATTTTCATCAATCGTCTCGCGCTTTTTCTCCAAAACCCTGTTTTTGGTTGTTGTCATGTCCGGTTCTAACCTTTTCGTGCTCTCAAAACATTTCTCAGCATCGGCAACCTCATTTGAACCACTGCGTGTTCGAGAATCGACCGCAGCGCTATACCCTGTACCCTCCTCGTTGCATTCTTCTTCATACTTCAACCTAATGCGCCTCTGAGGATTTCCCATCCATGTTTCCAGCAAATAGGACTTACCGTGAACCGTTAGACTGTTTAAGAAGGTCTTGTAATCGCGATCCATGGCATTCTCCGGAAGGGCGAAGTCGGCTTCTTCCTCCCCATAGGATATCCAAGACTCCTCGCCGGTAGCCGCAACCATATAGGCAGGCAAAGACTTGGACCGAAGGCGGCTTTTTATGCCGCTCACATTATAGGCCGCTGAATCCATGACGGCCTAAGTCCCAGCACACAACGAAGAAAAAATGTTTTGTAAGGGATTCGAATAAAAACGAGCAGAAGAGGAAGCGTCGGAGTGGCGCGAGACGGAGCCCGGAGGACTGGAACAAGGACAGGAAGAAAGGACTCTGTGCTTGAGCAGGCGTTACTTTTTTGTTTTTTTAAGCGAGGCGGTTGGGTGGGTGAAGCTCGTGCATGCTCAGCTTGTTTTGTAAACTTTTTTTTTTTCTGTTTTTAAAAATATTTTTTTAACATAAAAGTTTTTTAATTTAAATACTTTTTATATTAAAATATAGAGATTTACAAACATATCACAGTATACTACTGTATTTATATATTTAACACCTAAAACTTTAATATTACATACATAACACTCATACTTCTTTTTCATGTCAAATATGAGTGGTATAAATGAAATATATTAGTGGTAGGAAAGAAACAAACGTTGTATATTTGATATTAAAATAAGATAGAGTGGTGTGCATGTAATATTAAAGTTTTAGGTGTTAGATATGTAAATAGGATGTTATAATATGGTATGTATGTAAATTTCTCAATAAAAAATTAACTTAAATAAAATAATAAACAAATTTTTATCTAAAAAGCAATACTTGAAAAGGCAATTTTCGTCCAACTTTTTTTTTTATTATCCACCAGCCTTCGTTCGTCCATTTGGAAAGATAAACAGTACACACACATACCGAAGAAATCGATAAAAAATAGGATTTTTTTTTAAGAAACATGGTATTTAATTTAAATAGTAATATGAGCAAAGTATTAAAAAATTAAATTAAAAAAAAAATAAAACTAGCCAAACAGAATGACACATTCATTGAATGTGCCAAACTGTCTGGCGTATTTAAAATAAGTCAAACAGTTTGACAGATTCAATGGAATGCAATGTTATGTCTGGCGCATTCAATTTTGTTCGGCTGACAGGGGTGAATGCATTCTTTAGAATGTGTCATTCTGTTTGACTAGGTTGCTTCTTTTTAAATTTTTTTAATACTTTGCTCCTATTTCTAATTTAAATTAATCATCATGCTCCTTTTTAAAAAAAAAATCCTAAAAAATGTATTTTTAACTATATAATAAAGTCTAGGAACTTTACTAGATTTAAACGAGAATTTGATTTTTAACAAGATACAATTGAAAAAAAAGATTCATGTACCCGACACCATGTAGTGAGACAAAGGCTTGATATTGCTGTTGTTTTTGGATAATAAAGTCTAGGAACTATATTTTGTTAAATCATTTTAGTAAAATAACTCTAAATAATAAGCATGGCATACATGACACATTTGTAATTCCAATGAATAGGATAATTATGCATCTCGTCAATTAAGCATAAAAATTATATAAATTAAATGTAGAAAATAAAATATAGAAAATTTGATTTACTTTTTATTTTACAAAATTATTATTTCATATTTAAATATTTTATTGAGCAAAAGAAATATGGTTTCAGTTGACAACACTTGTTTTTATTTTTTTAACATATTTAATATATATTTTAGCTATTTTTTAAAATAAGTTAAATTAATTTTGATAATAGTAAAAACAACTTTAAAGTTTTTGGGTGTCTCTATTTTTTTTTTTAAATCAAAGCCAATATGGAGATCGTTCATCAACGTCGACCAATAATAACTGTCACTGACTACGATCTCCTATTCAATAAGAATAGAAATAATATTATTTGTCATACTAATTATATATTTATTTAATAATAAAATATAAAATAAAACAAAAAAGAAACATAAACTTTATAGAAAAAATAGAAAGTGAGCCCAAAAAATCAAGGTTGTGAAAACCGGACCGGACAACGAACCGGAAGAGGGAGAGGTTCACGGTTTGACCGGTTCGACCGGTCGAACCGGGGTCGAACCGGTTGACGTAATAAATAATAATATTATTAAAAATAAATAAAATAAAAATCATATAATATAAGTATATGAGCATTTAATAATATTTATAAAATTTTATACATATAAATATATTTAAGAATAATATATTTATAAGAATAATACTTAATATAATATATAAATTTATAATAAAAAAATGTATGATCACTAATATAATATAAATAATTAAATATATGATCATTTAATAATATTTATAAATTTAAATATATATATATATATATATATATATATATATATATATATATATATATATATATATATATATAATGCAAAATTATAAATATAAATATCATTTAAAAATAATATATTTATATATTTATAATTAAATATATTTATACAAATAATATTTAATATAATATATTAATTTATAATATTAATATTTTATAATATAAGTATTATAATATATATTATAGCAAATTTATAATACATATTATCTAAATTTATAGCCCAACTAAGAAAAAAATTGAAGCCCAAATAGTCCAAATAAACCCAAATTCACATTCTAAACTACTCATGCAAGTTTTTTAGTCCCACATCATGGGGGAAGTTTGAGGATGTTTCCTTGAACTTTATATAAGGTGAGAAGTACACTCCTCTTACAAAATAATTTATGTGAGATATTTAAAATAACTTGCATGTATTATGATGAAATTAATCATAATATTTGATAAAATTATTTTTTAAAAGTTTTAAAAAATTTAGTACACTAAAATATATTTTTAAAATTTTAATTAAAACAAAATAAAATGTTTTTATGAACCGGCCGGTTCTTTCCAAACCGGACCGGTTCAACGGTTCACCGGTTGAACCGTCGGTTCAATCCGGTTTGATGCAGAGGCGGTTTTGAAGCCTGACTGGACCGGCCACCAGACCGGTTCACGGTTGAACCGGCCGGTCCGGTCCGGTTTTCAAAACAGTGCAAAAAACCCCGTAAGTTATAATGGTATTTAGTTTTGCATGGAAGAGCACAGGATTTTTGCAATAAATATGGTATATTATATTCATATAATCATTTTGTTGCAAGAAACTAAAAAATAATAACAAAATAAACTTTAGATTTATACTTATTTTGATTTAGGAGGACTAAAATACAAATTTCACCTCCATAAAATACAATATAAACCTTAGTTTTAGGGCCTATTTGGTTGAAACAACAACAACAACAACATCATGCCTTTATCCCACTACGTGGGGAAAGGCCTATTTGGTTGAAAGAATTTAAAATTTGGGTGTATTTTAAATATTTAAGCAAATGTTGTGCATTTCTGAGTCTACAAGATCTTTTTTGACCTGAAATTAACCCGTTTTTATCTGAAAACCTGTTTTAGACCCGACAACCCAAGATTGACCCGTTTTGGACCTAAAAAGCATATATTGACCCATCTTTTTGACCCAAAAACTAGCATTTTTTGTTGGCACCAGGTCATTCGGGTCGTGTCGGGTTGACCGGACCCAAAGTGGGTCGGGTTCGGGTCTGAAAAACCGACCCGTTTTAAAAAACGGGTTGGGTTCAGGTTGACCCGAATAGTGCCGAGTCAATTTCGAGTTCGATCCGAACCCGACCCGTGACCCAAAATTGACACCCCTACTTAGGGCATGAGTGTCATCTTCATCATTCATGGGGAGTCTATATGTTATTATTCATGGGAAATGTTAGAGTTGTAAATCCAAATATTTTAAAGGTGCAGTTAAAGCGTAGTTGCTTGGTTCAAGTAAATTCAATCAAATCAAAGGATTGAGATACTGAACTCATCAGGATCATAATAAACTCAACAATATCATAATGAACCCAATAGAATCATGTTGAACTCCCCAGAGCATACTCGATCCAAAGTTCATCCAAGCCCACTCACCCATGCTCAAAAGCTACTTTCCAACATGCAAATAAATCAGCGACATCATTTACTTAAGTCAATAACTTCAACTATCAAGCTCATGACTTCACCTAATAATAGAGTTAGTCATTTATCCATGTGTACTCTAGTGTATTTTGTCTATATATACTCTAAGACAAGATGAATCATCTAGTGTATTTTGTCTATATATACTCTATGACAAGATGAAACATGTATTTCTTATGATTGTATCGCTTAGAAGTAACCTTTCTTGTATTGCCTAAAACCTTGGCCTGCACCAATCAATAAGGGGTCAATAAGATATTCTGACACACAAAGATTTGAAGACTCAAACTTATATTCTTGGCAATCTAGTGAAGTCCCATAATTGCTCCCTAAATTCTACCAAGTTCTTCCAAGTAATACAGTCTAGCTTTCTTCTTAGCAAGTTCAATCTTTTTCCCCGATCTCTGGTCCTGAAATAAGCAATATATATTATTAAATAAAGCTTGTCAATTATAATCATTGGTAAGTTTTTGTATTGAAATTATGTTTGTGAATAATTGAGGTACGTGGAGCATATTTTTTAGGGTGAGGGAGATAATGTTGTCTCCTTGGCCTGCTACCGTGGTAAGAGAACCATCAACAGAGTGATGATTTTCTTGTTGCTTGGGCAAGAAGTATAGTTGATGAAGTGGGTCATGTGGTCTGTGGCTCCTAAGTCAATGATCCATAATTTTTTTAAATGATTTCTAGAGGCACTTAAACTAATAGAAATCAGAAACTTACCTGAGAGTGCAAGTGAGAAAGATGCATATTCAAGAGATACTAATAGTCGTTCTCCAAGGCCAGACTGTGCTTCTGGGTTGGGCTGACTTGTAATGTTGTTGACCTGCGATGTGCTCCTTATTTCGGTTCTTTGATTTCACTCCTTACTGGGGGATTTCCATGTATTTTCCAGCACATTTATTTTGTGTCTTGACTTTTTGCAATAATTGCACCAAAGTGAGTCTTTTTCTTTGAATTTTGAGAAATCTTTAACTTTCTCCTTTCATGATGATTCTCTGTTCATCATCATTGCTGAACTTTAAATGACCTTTGGTTCTAAAATCACTCCTCATCGGCTTTCTTCCGCGCGAATGAGAGAAATGGTTTCATTAAGTGATGGCATCTTCTCTTTGCTGAGGAGCTGAACTCTAACCTGATCAAATTCTGCATTTAGTCATGCAAGAAAATCATAAACTCTAACTTCTTCAATAAAGTTCTTTAGGATCGCAGCATCTTCCGAACACCTGGTTTCTATGCATCTATGGTGATCAAGTTCTTGCCATAGATTTTGTATAAGGGTGTCATACTCCATCATGGTTCTGCTCTTTTTCTTTGTGCTTCTTACTTTGACTTTAATTTCAAAGATTTGAGCCACATCCCGAGCTTTGGAGAAAGTCTGTCTGGCGGCATCCCATATGTCCTTTGCAGTGGAAAGGAACATGAGCGTATTGCTAATTTCTAGAGTCATGGAATTCCACAACAATGACATAATCATGGAGTCTGCTTCATCCCATACACAAAAATAAGGATCTCTTTCTGTTGGTTCTCCAAAGAGGTGATGTGTTTTTCCTTTTCCCTTTAAATATGTCTTCACAAATTGAGACCACTTAAGATAGTTATTCTCATTGAGACGATAGGAAGGTTGCATGTTTTAGAGGTCACCTCGTTCTTGGTGCACCATAGGATCCTCAAATTGGTCAGTACTCTGGGATGAATTTCCTTCAGACATCATGGTGTCACAACAATATATAGTAATAAAGACTATCTTTTAATTATATTAGAAATGAAGGCCAATATTTCTTTAAGCAACAAAATTTTAATTATATCAGCAAGCCAATATAGGGTTTTAATGGATCGGGTCTCACGACTTGATCCCTTGTCTCACGCGAATAAGGAGTTTTGCTCTTCTTCTTCTGCACCCTTCTACATGTATGCGGGTTGGCTCTCAATTTAGACAGCTCCCTCCCTCAAGGAGGTTCGCTCGGTTCTTCAACTCCTTCGTGGTTGTTCGATTACGCATCGGTTCTTCGGCTCCTTCGTGGATGTTCAACTATGCTCCTTTGACGTCGTTGTTGTTCGGCTTCGGGTACGTTGTTTCTTTGGCTCCTTCGTGGTTGTTCAACTTTGCTCCTTCAATGACTTCTCCTTCTTGTCGAATCAGAAGTTACGATACTTGGATCGGGGTATCGGCTAGAGCTTCCGTGTTCGGCAAGGCTTTCGATTTCTTTTTCTTTTCTTCCTCTGATGATTTACGATCTTTCCACAACGACAATGAAGGTCGTTGGCTCTGATACCATGTTATAAATCAGAAGTTTGAGAAGAAAAGCTTGAGTTTTATTATGCAACCTACACCGTATTAATTGATCTATACAATGAGCATTAATAAAGAAACAAATAACCTAAATAATTACAAAATAATGTGTATGTTGACCTTGAATTCCTTAAACCCTTGGGTCAAAGGGTTGACATGGTCAAATTGACCAAGCTAGGCCCCAAGATCATCTTCCTTGAGTTTAGTGGGTCAAACCAAGTTTGCAGAGCCCTGACCCAGGCCCTAGGTCAACCTAGGTTAACTCAAATCCTTCCCCTACTTGATTTCAAATTCATTCAAACTCATCTAAGGCTCAAACCCCCCACCTCATTAGACCTAATTGACTGGGTTGACCAGGTCAACCATTGACTTGGTCAACCCAAGCTTTAATTAGGCCAAATTGACCTATTTAAGTCAATTAAGGCCCCTTTAATGCATTTAAATCATTCATATTCCTCTATTCATTCAAATCACGGGTAAATTACTCTCTTTTACCTCCTAATGAGCCCTAGGATAGATCTAGGTCGTTGATCATGAGTATGGGGCTTTAAATAAAAGAATTTAGGGTGCTTAGGGATCTTTTGCAAGCTCTCTCTCCCTAAGCCTCCTTAAGCCATGAGACTTCATGTAAGAGTTTCCCTAACCCTTCCCCATCTTCTCCAAGCCAAACTCGCCATTAACACCTCGTCGGCGTCGAGATCTCTGACAAACCGAGCCTAAGAATCTTCCAAGACTTCCTCAACTCAATCCATAGCTCGATTTGATGGGGTTTCAACTATGGAATTGTACGAGGACAATCTACAAGCTCAACCGTGCAAAGATCTCAAAGATCCAACGGTGAGATTCTCTAAAAATGCTAGCCCTAGGTCACTACACATAAGATTAAATAGCGTTCTCATAAGTGTTTTTCACGTTGTAAGATAAGCTCCCCATTAATTTTGTTCATGAGTACAATTTATGTTTAAAATTTTGTATAATTTGGTTACATGAATTGAGAGAGCGAGACGCTTTATTAGATTAGGGTTTCGGTTCGGCTGTTCGTGTGTTATAAGTGTTCTAGACTGTTAATCCCGCGATCAACGATCCGGATATAGCCTAACTGCAGCTATGTCCGACCGCTTTACTGATCATGTGGCTCCACTTAAGGATCCGGCTCAATCTGATCCGTTCGTCTCATACGACGGACGATCAAACGGTCCTCGTCCAGAGCTAACGCGGATAAAGAAACCGCATGGACCCTGTACGTTAGAGGCTGATGATTGTCGGAGGCGCAATTATCGGCATTTAATGTGCCACCGCAGGCAATCATTGCCACAGTTTAAGCCCACGAACCAAAAGCCGCCACGTGGTCCTCACGCCGCCAAATCCATTTTATAATTACTTTTAATTGATTTTAAATGCTTTTTAAATTCAGATTACTTTAAATAATTATTTAAAATTAATTTAAAACCCAAAAAATACATATTATATATCAAAATTTTCAAAACTTTATTATTTTTAATTTAAAATTAAAATTACTTTTAAATATCTCATATATTTTAAAATTATTTAAATAAACTTATTTTAGATATTTATTTAATATTCAAACTAGTTTAATATTAAATATTTTATAATAATTAAATATTTTATATTAATCTACTCTAAATAACTAAATAATCATGTTAAGGCATAAAATTTGAAATTGATTTAATTTGGGATATATTTGCAATTTTTTAAAAAATAATATTCTTTAAACCCCTTTAAATAATTAATTAGTATCCATTAATATTAATTATTTTAAATAATAAAAAATATGATATTATTTTATTCTCTTTAAAAAGCAGAGATTATTTTAAATTATTTAATTTTAAAATATGTTTAAAAATTATTATTTTAAGTATTCTTATAACAATTTAAACTATTAAATACTTATGTACTTAATTAATAATCAATTAAATTCAAAATATTTTCCTAACAATTATATAATTATTATTTTAAAATTATTTTAAAAATATCATAAACTTTAATATTTATTTTAAGTTGATCTAATTATTATTTTTAAATACTTATCATGTTAAATCATTTAAAAATCCCTTTTAAATACTTTAAACTTTGAAAATTCATATCTATTTCATTTTTAATCGATTTTAATATAATATCTCATATTTTTCAAAAGATTATCAATTTTAATTTGAAATTATTTTCAGAGGTCAAAACTTATTTTTTCTACTCTATTTCTGTATTATTTAATTATTTTAATTATTTAAATAGTATTTAAATAATTAATATACTAATATTTTGAAATTAAAAATTATTTTCAAACCCTCGCTCAGATGAACAGTGGATCTCCCATGAGAATGAACATTGAATCTTTTTTAATTATATTATTTTGAAACATATATACTTATACGTCAATAGGTGCGGGCATTTTAAATCATTTTAAAATTATACCTATTCTAAATTCCCTAATTTTTGGGGATGCACTTAGGAGAATTTTAAATATAGATTATGCTTATGAATAGCATTCATGGGAAGGTGAATTAGTAGATGATTGAGCTCCAATCATTCACTAATCACAACGTTAAGCGCGCTTGATCATATTTTTGTCATCTTTTGCAAGTGTATGACGCACAAGCACCTAGCTTAGGCCCTCCTAAATCTAAGGACTTGGTGTGTTTATGTTTGCTACATTTTCCCTTTATGTTATCCCAAGGGTTAGTCCAAAACTCAATTTAATCCTACTTAACGTAGCGACACCATAAGGACAATAATTAAGGACTCGTCTAGTAAACTTAGAAAAATTCTAAAAGTTAGGGTAGATCCCCGATTGACATGAAACTTTAAACACTTAAACTTAGTGACATCCTAAACCTCCTAAAATTTTCTACGAATTTTTAGTATCATTTAAACCCCTTAATTAATAAATCATAATTTGCCTTTTAATCGAGCCCCGATAACTTCAGAAAATTCTAATAAATCCATTTTAAATCGAAAAATTATCCGTATTACCTCAAACTCTTCATATTTTAATCCCTAATCTTAGAAAATTAAAAGCCCTTTAATTAGACTTCAATCTGAACCTTAATTTAACCCTGATTAAAATCCACCTTTTTGATTAAATTAAATTATTAAAAATTATTAAAAATTCCAAATTTTCCTCAAACACTTGGGAACATCTCTTTAGGTCATTTTTGACCTTTGGGGGTGATTCCAAGAGCTTTGGAGCTGATTTGAATCAAAATCCCTAAAATAATTCCTTAATTGCCCAAAACTTCTAAAATTCACCCTAGATAACTTTAAATCTAAAAAACTCACAGTCTAACTACTCCCCTTAAGGCCTAATATTTAATTAAAATGCTAGAACCCCCAAGCCTAGCATTTATGAATAACATTCATGGGGAGGTGGATTAGTAGATGATTGAGCACCAATCATTCACTAATCACACCGTTAAGCACGCTTGGTAGTATTTTTGTCATCTTTTACATGTGTATGACGCACGAGCACCTAGCTTAGGCCCTTCTAGATTGAAGGACTTGGTGTGTTTATGTTTGCTACATTTCCCCTTTATGTTATTCCAAGAGTTAGTCCAAAACTCAATTTAATCCTACTTAACGTAGCGACAACCTAATGATATCAATTAAGGACCCATCTAGCGAACTTAGAAAAATTTTAAGAGCTAGGGTAGATCCCCGATTGACATGAAACTTTAAACACTTAAACTTAGTGGCATCCTAAACCTCTCAGAATTTTCTATGAATTTTTAGGATCCTTTAAACCCCTTAATTAATAAACCATAATTTCCCCTTTAATCGAGCCCCGATAACTTCTGGAAAATTCTAATAAATCCATTTTAAATCAAAAAATTACGCATAATATGTCAAACTCTTCAGATTTTTATCCCTAATCTTAGAAAATTAAAAGCCCTTTAATTAGACTTCAATCTGAAGCTTAATTTAACCCCAATTAAAATCCGCCTTTTTGATTTAATTAATAATTAAAAATTTCAAATTTTCCTCAAACACTTGGGAACATCTCTTTAGGTCATTTCTGACCTTTGGGGGTGATTCCAAGAGGTTTGGAGCTAATTTGGATCAAAATCCCTAAAAATATCCATTTATAAAACAATTTTAATAATTCCTTAATTGCCCAAAACTTTTAAAATTCATAACTTGACCTAGAAAACTTCAAATCTAAAAAACTCACAGTCTAACTACTCCCCATAAGACATAATATTTAATTAAAATGCTAGAATCCCCAAGCCTAGCCTATTTCTAATAATGACCCCCGCCCCCCCCCCCCGGGCCTAACTTAGCGAGTAGGATGGTCCCGAACCTTTTAAAACGCATTCATTCAACTGAAATTTTAAAGATTACTACCTTAAGTATTACAACTGATCCACAAACTAAATTAACTAAATTTGACCCTAATTCACTAATATTTAAATTTTAATCAAAGTTTCCCTTTCAGACTTTCATCAATCACAAACGCGAAGCAACTTGAACTAATTACCCAACATATGAACTATCTAAAGCCACGCAAGCCTACTACACACACGTAGATTTATTAGGACGCCACTTCTAGCTCCAGGATTAGGCCGGCAATTATTCTTTTTTGCTTTATGTGTTGTGATGCTCTGTGTGTGGCATGCGTGATTGATTGATCTGCTTTGCTTTGATGTATTGTGATTAATATGATGCTTATTTCATTGTTGTGCCTTCTTTACCTTGCTTGTGATATGATTAGTTCGATAGATCACCAATGGGCTAGGGGCACTCTTATTACTAACGTTGTCTTCTGCAGGTGGTCATGCTCATACAGTGCTAACAAAGAGGGGGCAAAAATCATTAAGCTTTAAATCTATCGATATTTTCTGCAGGTGCTTCAAAAATTGCTAAAGCCCCCTCCCTAAATAAAAAAAAAAAGCATGGTCGAGTATGATTGGAAATGAGCACTTTCTTTTCATATATAATTGCTTGGGTTGTTTTATATTCAACTGCTTGAGATTTTCTATTAGGATAACCTTGCAGGTTCAGTTTAAGTCTAATTTTTCTTTTTCATAATATAATTTGTGATTTGATATCAAGTTGTGAAAGTCTTCAAAAGTGAGGCATTTCAAACACTTGGTACCCAAAGAGAAAAAGAAATGCACTTTATGGGAAATTTCTTAGTCATTTGGGTACCCTTCTGAAGGACGCTCTAGAGGAAGATGATCCGGAGGAGGATCCACCGGAAGATGAAGACTTAAAGATAAAATATCTTGCTTTTAAAACTTATGTCATTCAGTAGGATTAGAATCTAGATTGTTGTCGGTGAGGCCTAACCCACAATTACTTTTCTGCAAACTCTAGGTTGTACTTATACGGCACTTGCCGTGGACTATGGACTTTACTTTACTCTGGCGATTTATATTTATGTGTTTACTTTGTTTGTGCAATTGATGCATGAAAATTTTAGTTTTTATTGTAATGTGAATGTTATATTTAATTTTTGTTTTTTTTTTTAATTTTGCTACCCTTGATGGAAGGCAACAAATGATCATGTATAGGTAGTGTAAAGACCATTTTGCTCCCAGGTTTGTCCGAACGAAGTTAGATCGTCCGGGACGATCGGTACAGGTTGTGCAGGAAAATATTTCTGGCTGCATGGTTCGTCTGGACGAAATTCTGATCGTCTAGACGAAAATCGTCCAGACCCCAGTCGTCCGTGACGGTAATTAATTTTGTTTGGACGAAATTCATCCAGAGCCTAGTTCGTCCGGGACGAAGTTGCGATCGTCCGGTACGAACAGTCTTGGTATATAAGGAAATGAGATATTTTTGGAAAGAAAAGGACGTTCAGGAGAGAAAAACGAAGGAAAAGAGGATTTTTGAACGACTCCGATATGTTTTCGTCCGTTGTGACAGTTAGAGAAGTTGACCAACTCGAGGTAAGGCACATTCCGCCTTTCTTAATTTTCAGAAACGAGATTTTTGACGCATTTTCTGTTCTGAATTTTGTTTCCGTTAGCGAATTTCTGGTATTATTTTCTTCTGACAAAGGTTTTACCGCGTAACTTTTGGTATGTCCCTGATATGATAATTATGCACGTTTTGAGTATTTTCTGGAAGATTTTTACCGGATATTTTGGATTCTGTGATGTTTTAATTGAACTGCAAATTATCAGGATGTTGAAAAATATTTTATCAGTACAATGAAAGTCTTATAATGTTGTTGTGAATGTTCTGTGGTAATTTGGTAAATTTCTGGATCTGTGAATTTTGTGTAAATTCCGTATACTGCTGTTATGCCGCTAAATTTTCGTATGATTTCTGAATTTCTGAAATGAGATGATTTGCATGAATTGATTATTTGTATGCTATCAGAAGGGAGTTATAAGGGGTCGGAATCCTTTGTGATTCCGTTGTCTGGGTCCGGGAAGGGAGATATAAGGGGAAGTTCTAAAATCTGAAATGCTGTATATCCGTTCTGTTCTGGTGCTATAAGCACAAAAGGGAGCCATAAGGGGAAGTTCTGGTGCTATAAGCACAAGGGAGATATAAGGGGAAGTTCTGTTCTGAAATTATCTGTTTCGTAAAGCTGTAATGTGATTTTATCTGATTTATGATTTCTGCACGACTCTGATTATTCCGTATGATTCTGTCTGCTCTGTGACATGAAAGCTTTATGATAATATGATTTCAGTTTCTGTATTCGATGTTTGATTCTGATTATCTGTTCTGTCTGTTGTACGATTTCTGTATGATTGTTCGAATTCTGTACGGATATTTTTCTGATGTGATTTCTGATGTGAGTTTCTGATGATTGTGATTGGTGATTGATGTCTTGCTGAGCTGTTAGCTCATCATTGCTTTCTGTGTGATTTTCAGGTTCTGGGAAAGGGAAGGATGTCTTGGACTAGACGTTCTGAGTCTGATCTATGATTAGGTACTTGATACTTTTGATTTTTGTACAGTCATGGCTTTTTTGTTCTGTTATGTTCTTTCCGTCTGAAGCCATGCACTATATCTGTAGATGATTATTTTGATGAAGGAAAAGATAGATGAACTGCGCTGTGTTTGGATGTTTATAGTAGCTCTGTGTTTTTCTTTCTGTGTTATACTTGGAAGAAAGTTCTGAAGCAAATTCCAAAGCCAGATCCTGAATTTGTTGGCTCTGTTGCGGCCCGATGCGAGCGGGATCCGTCCCGGTCGGGTTGGGTCGTGACAGGTAGTGCTTTGGACATGTTTTACTTTGGGTTTGCTAGCTTCTTTGGAGCCTTGGCTCTTGAGCTGATGTGGGCTTCTCGGTTTGTGCTTGGTTGTTTGTGTTTTACTACTTTGTTGGGAGCTGTTATGTTTTTAACTCATTATTGATGAACTGCTGCTTCTTTATTAACTCATTATTACTTGTAGTTCATACCCTTTTTAGCTTATTAAGGGAAGTTGTCATGGTTCTTTTCCCCTCTCTGTTAGCCTTTCGATTCCTCCGCCTGGCTTCTATCCCGTGGCTGGTTTTTCCTATTCCTCGTGGCTGCCCATTCCTGTCCCCCATGTGGCCCCTTTGGGTGTTGCTCTTGGAGCCGCTTCCTGGCCTTCTGTTTCCCCTTTCCTGATTGGTTCGACTAGAGGTGTTTGGGGTTGTTTGGTTGCCTCTTTTCACCTATATATATTTGATATTTTGAAGCATTTGGAAGTTATTGTTTGCTGAGCAAATTTCTCTAAAAACCTGAGGGTTTCTTCTTGGGAAAGCTTACGAGCTTGTTCCATTTATCTTCTGCTCTCTTTGATTTCATCTTGGGCTTCTTATCTACTTCTTCTCTCCACAAGTTTCCACTCCACTTGTATCTTTCTTCTCAAGCTATTGAAGGTGTTGGTTGGCCGGTTTGGTAGCATTTGCTAGAGAAGTTTGTGGTGGACGCTGGCCCAAGTAGTTGTGATGGACCCTTGGTTTGCATGTCCTTAAGCACTTCTTTTATATTACCTACTATTTCGTTGCAAGTGAGGTGACCGCTAGACGGTTGTTCTGAGAGTAGTAGTTTTTATTTTTAATTTAGTTTTCGTTTGTTGGGAGGGTTTGTTGGGAGGTTTGTTTGATGTTAGCTTTCTAAATTTTAAATCGAGAAAAGTTATACTAGTCCTGGTGTTCTCCCTTTTGATTTTTCTATCTAGTTGTCTGCATCAGCAATATAACTTTTCTACTTTCTTAGGTTTATTTCTTGCATGTGTGTGGCATATCGCTAGACTCTCTAGGATAAAAAAATTTCTACACATAACTAAGATTCAAAATTTTAAGAATTAAACAACATAGAAATCTAAGGACCTAGAGAATAGCCGAAATCGTCCGGGGTCGCATGCATATTATTGTATTTCTCTTTCTCATTCTATAAGACACTTCCCTGCCTGCAAATAGAGTCCGGATAATCTGGCCTATAAGGATGAGGTGTCAAACCTGGGGAAGTCCAGTCTTTTTCTAAAAAATTATTTTTATAAGCTTTTTTAAAGTTCATGCATTTCTGATTTTTAAGACTTTTCAACTAGCATACATTACATTAGGAACCAACTAAATCAAAATTTTAATTGCACTAACTCTAAGAGCATTCACCCTACATAAGTACAAGGCCAATTAGAAAACTCTCTAGACGTCGGTCTTACTTCCAATAACTAATCTACCTACCCATCTTTCATAAAGAATGGATAGCATGAATTTTATGCGCTTAGGAGGTTAGCTGGCTTTCCTTTTTCAGGCAGGATATAAGTCTAGGATGCATTAGTTAGGACACGGATGTTAATGATGGGTGTAGAACAATAACACCTTAGATTTAAAGTTTTAGGCTACTACATTGGGGTGTCTCGTAGTATGTCTCAACGGTGGGTAAATCTCTTTTTCTTCGGGGACTATAAATCATGTTTATTCGCATCATGTGGATGACGCCACTTCCATCTTTTTCCTGTGTATGCTTTGAGTGATTTGTTTCCTTTCTCTGGTCTCTCCTCACTACTTTAGCCCCTCCGGATGCTAAGATGAACCGTGCATGTTTACTAAACCACCTGAACCCTTTATTTTCCTTTGAGTATGATTTTCTAGTCTCCGCCCTCTGTGTCAATCCCATTTTGGAAAGAATAATGTCGGATCCTTAATCGACAGCATTCTCAGGCTCCGGCCTTAAATGTAATAAAACACGGGAGCTTGCGCCAGTGGGAAACGGAATTCCACCATCAAATAAACTCCACTCGAGCTGATGTATTGGGTTGGGAAAACCTGTTGTTTCGATCAGGTCGTGCATATTATTATCCATCAGGGTGCGTTGGCAAGAGCCGCTATTCTTAATGGTTAATCGTATGTGTGATCTAATATGTCCTTCCATTAGCCCGCTTGCGAAGAGCGTGGAGGCCCACGATCATCTTGTCCCTCGGGATGGTACGATCATCTACCCTTTGCACTGTCCCCTGCACAATGGATACCCTTTCGGAGGTCCACAATGTAATATAATCCTTCCTAAATCAGCAACCTAGCTATGAAAGGAATTAATATTATCCAGGTGGTCTTCCCACGGATTATTGTTCATAGTCGTTGGATCGTCTTTGGAACGAGAGGCTGAGATTTAACATATACAAAAATAACTTAATTTTTATATTAAACTCCTTCACTAAAATAGATTTGTTCATGTTTGTAGATGATTAAAGAGTTCATTAATAAGCTTATTTATAAGAAAAAATATTTTTTTAGCTCATCTGTTCATAAACGGGCTCATTTGGCAACTCAAAAACTACTCGTTAAATATGTTTGCAAATAATCTCTATGGTAATTACTTGTTAGTAAGTTTGATAAGAAGCTTTGGTTGAGCTAATGAATATCTATAAAGTAAAGATCATTAATAGATCGACAAGGATCGTTTGCTTAAAATTCAATAAGCATAGAACAAAACCAACATAAACCGAACACAGGCAAGACATGAGTATCAATCATTTTAAATGAAACAAGTTTGAACACAAATATAAAAGCCCAAATCAAGCTTAAACAAATTGATAATAAATAAGCTCAGATATGAACAAGCACCTGCTCGTTCTACTAAGTTCATTTGCAAGCCTAATTTCCCGCCACAATAATACAAAATTACAGCTCTTGTGACTGAAATTATAAAGTATTTGGATCAACTCCAGCTTGAGCATCTTAATATAACCTTTAAACAGGTGCACATTCCTAAAACAATATAAATGATTAATTATTTTCAATAATATATGAAAATCAAATAATTTAAAAAAAAAAGTAAAACAGAGCTTTTGCACTCAGCTATTACCACTTTAAACCTCTAAAAAAATTGAGTCATACCTTCAGCACAAAGTCTAGACGAAAGAAAATAATAAGAAACATAAAGCTATGTTCTTTGTTAAGTTATCAACCATTTAACTTTTCCGAGGATGACTACAACTTTTTGTAAAGTTGATTATAAAGCTGCTATGTGGAAATTAACTTTTATGAAAGTAGTTGTAAAATTCAGTTTTCTAACACACAAATTTCTTGAAAACAGTAAAAAAAATAGCACCCAAACAAAAAATTATCATTGCGGTCGGAAAAAACAAAGCAGTAAGAAAGCTATCCCAAACAAACCCAAAAACATGAAATACGTTTTGAAATTGCATGAACTATCCCGCATTTTATACCTTATATAAAAAAACATATTTTACCCTTAAAAAGAATAATTTAAATTTTTGATAAACCAGAAAGGATACATTAAGTTTAATAATTGAAGGTCATAAAACTTACAGGAACTGGAAATGAAAAAGAAAAATGAGAATTGCTAATTCTAAATACCTATAAAAGAAGCTGTTTCTTTTTTGGCTCCAGTAATGGAGGATCAATGTCGATTCCCATGTTAGCAGCAGTACCAGCAATGATTCTCATGGCAGCTTCAATGGTTGCACAGTTCAAATCAGGGAGTTTCTCCTGCGCTATGGTCCGGACCTGGTCGATAGTTACCTTCCCCACTTTCTGCAACTTGGGCTCCTTCGAACCTTTCTCCACTCCTAAGCATCAGAGATTAACAGGAATAGATCATTCAAACAATTTCGATTGTTATAGAAGAAGCTGATACAAATTGGTAACAGGAGAATGGATCATCTGACATATCAAAAATCTGATCTTTCTTGGCAAAGAGTAGGAGCTAATGAAAAGAATTTTGTGCTAGTCAAGAAAAGGATAAACAAGTTAAAAATTTATATTATTATAAGCTCACTTATAACTCAGCAAAAAAAAATGTCAAGAAAACGAGAATGCGGGACTTGTAAATAGTCTTCCTGGAGAGAAGAGTTCAAGCTCTGTGGAAATGTCAGATGCAGTAAACTTCCCAGGTCTTTACTGGAAGCTTAAGCTAAGAAATCACAGCAAAAATGAAATAACTTTCTTTAGATCATCTCTAATCGAAAACCTCATTTTACAATCCAAAATACAATAATACTGTAAAATACAGTAATTCATCTCTAACCGAACTCCATTTTTAACATAAAAAAAAGAATATTCCAAGTATATTCTTTTTCCAACCGGAAGAGATGAAGAAAAAAATGGCGTACGTGAAAAGTGCGACGTCAATATTGACGTCGCACTATTCACCTCGCGCAAAATGGCGTTGAATCTAGCATTCAGTTAGAGCTTCGTGGCCATTGCAAACGCTTGTTTGGGATTCGGTTGGAGATGCCAGAAGAAAAATAGAGAAAAATAAAGGGGGTTCAATCGATACCCTTCAAATCATACATGTCTATGGAAAATGTTAAATGCAGAACCTCTTGAGCTAACATTTAAGATAGTATATCAGCACACAAAAAATGCACTATTGCCTTCTCATGCGGAGAAACTGCGGAAAAATAGAGGTGTTCATTTGACTTCTCTTTACACTTCTTAGAGTAGTGTAAAAGTCAAGGAAAGAAGGTAAGCTGGAAAGAAGGATCAGCTTATTCAAAACATATACATGGCTACACAGTACTTATTTCTCTATATATCCATTTCCCATAAGCTTCAGATTGCATATAAAGTGATGGGGACATCAGTTGGAAAGTCTACCGTCGACGTGGCCGTAGGGAAAGTCTACCGTCGACGTGGCCGTAGATCTACGGCCACGATTTACCCGATGTATTTCTGATTTTAGTATTGTTTTATTTTGATGCATCTTTTATTTCTGCATTTTCCATTTTACCCTTGCTTGAGGGATTTAGTCTTGTAGCCCTTGAGGGCATTTGAGTCATTTTATTTTATGCCATTGTATTAGGCTATATATAGCCTTCATATTGTACTTTCGATGGTTAATGAATGAATGAATGAAAAGAAATTTCCTGCACTTTGTCTTCTTGAAGCTATTGTGAGAGCTTGAGAGTTGAGGGTTTGGTGGAGCCTAGGAGAGGCCACCCGTCGTACCCAACAGTCACCGCCGGTGGCTCTTGGTTTACCTTGCTTCTTTTCTTCCGTCTTCCAAAGGTTCACCGCCGGCCAATCTCCATCCATCCAACCTCATCTCCCAACTCACCCGCCCAAGTTTTACCTCACCATCCCCAAAAACCCGACCTCCTCATCATCCCGCCGGCCACCCTCCTCTTAGCCGCCGACCCCTTTCCTTCCCACCACCACCCACTCCACCACTCATCATTCCCATGATTACCTCCCCACGAATTTCAAATTTTGAAATTCAAAGTGAAAGTTTCCAAATTTGTCCGACGTCAAATTAGGAAAGTTTCAATGAAATTTCAAATTTCAAATTTGAATTTGAATGGATTTGAAATTTTCATGATTAATTAGACGGAGTAAATTAGGAAACGCATAATTCTTCTTCCCCCACTCCCAATCCCCCTCTACATGCCGCTGGCCCCCTTTATTGGGCCCCACTCCTTTAGTGCTTCATTAAGGGGATTAATGTCATGCAATTTGAATTTCAAATCCATTTAATTTCCCTCCAATTTTACTTAAATCTGAGAATAATCTCAGATTTGGAACTTAAGACAATTTCTCGTCCACCCAACCTAATTCTTCTCCAAACCCTAACCCTTTCCTTTCTCCTACAAGCCGCCAGCCTCTCTTCCTTCCTCCATCTCTCTCCCTCATCCTCTATGTTATTCTCTCTGTCACTTTGCTCATGATGAGTGGCCAATCCGGAGCTTGATTTCGGCCTTGCATATCAAGACGCTTCTTTGAGAAGAATTCACCTAGCCTTTGGGTGGAGCAATTATTGGAAGGTACGTGGGAATTTACGTCGTCTCTCCGTGAAGGTGATTTTTCTTCCTTGATTCTTTTACTTTCAAATTCCAAATTCTTCGTGAGAATTTGTTCAAAGCAAGAGATTGTGTCTACTTATTATCATCCACTAGTATTCGTAGGAATTGTTACTTCTTTGCTTTTGGATCTCGTTGTTAGACAAGGGTTATGTTGGAAACTATCCCGCATGCATTGCTTTAATTTTCCTACGTATTTTGATTCCGTTTAGCATCTTGTGTAGTTTGGCCTAAACGGAAGTGACTGTTTATTAGTTTTACTTTGTTGTTTTATTCACTAATAATGAAATCTGAAATTGATCTTAAAATATTTTGTGCAAGTTTCCGAATTATGCATGTAGTCCTGCATCATAAAGCCTAGAACCTATTAGCATTTTTGCTTGGATCAGCCTCCTCATGGATAAAATGGGCAATTAGAGTAAGCTAGTGCCGGCCATAAAGATGAGAGCATGGAGAGGTAGCTTCTCCTTAATTATTTGGAGTAGTCCTGATATAGCTTCTTTAAAATCTAGAGTAGTTTCGAGGTAGCTTCTCCTTAAGATTGAAAGTAATCATGAAGTAAGTTCTTCATGAAACTGTTAATGAGAGAAGATGAAAGACAAAGAAACTAACAATTTATATTCCATATTTCATGTCACTATGGACTTTCATGGAGCTGAATTTTCGTTTGATTTTTTGGCCCTTTGATATTACTGTCTTTCTATATTCTTCATTATACACAAACCTATAAATAGTCACAGAAACTAGGCTGTAAGCATTATATTTTTTAATGCAACGTGATATTATTCTCTTTTTCAAACTAAGATAAGTGGCTAGTTTGAACATTCTCTTAATTTGGTTAGCTTAAGAGTGATACCCTTTATTTGGTGAGGAAGATGTGTTTATTATGTTGTTATTTGGTGTGTTATTTATTTTCTTCAATCCTCAACTCTTCAAGACCTTAGCACCACTTTATCATGTTGTCTCTATTTACATGATATATATAGAAGTATTGTGACATCTTTTACATAAATAGGCTATAAATGCTGTGATTGATGCTCTACATAATCGATAAACATGAGAATTGGTTGGCCGTCCCCTGTGGTCAAACAAATCACCTGGCAATGGGTTTTTAATCTTAAGTTTTATCTTGATGGGTCCATTAATTGATACAAAGCTAGCTAGTTGTCGAAAATTTTCTCAATTCTATAGGATAGATTCCTATGAAACTTGATCTCTGATAGCTAGACTGAACTATTAGCATTCTACTCTCTATGGCCAAGAACCAAAGTTGAACAATGTTACAAATGGGTATTAGTAACACCTTGGTAGTGTCTTGAATGAGGTTGTCTATATGGAGCAATATAAATGTGAGAAGTGGACCTGTTCAGTTAACTGAACAGGCCTGTTCTTTCAGCAGGCGGACATTCCGTGAGCAGGACTGAAGCAGGCAGCAAACCGAGCAACCGTATGTGTGCGTAAAACCTCCAGATGGGGTCAGTTCGTGATTCTGAGCAAATGAACAATTATGGGAGTGAAAAAGAATGACTCCTCACATGAGATATCTCCATTTCATTCACTCCTATAGGAGAAAATCGCGTGAGAAGCTTCAACCGAGAAAATTGAACGAAGAGGAAGAAGGAAGAGAAGCAAGGTATGTTATTTGTCATTCTCGTTCACTTTGTGTGAATTTCCTTTGTGACTTAAACTTAAGAAAGGATCCAAATATTTTTTAAAGGTGAAGGAAGAGAACTTGAGAGAGAAAGAAGGATTTTGTGTTAGAAAAATTCTCCTTTGTAAATGATTTCAATCATATTTTTTGTTCAAATTTTGATATATATATATATATATATATATATATATATATATATATATATATATATATATATATATATATATATATATATATACTAGTATAAATGCCCGTGCATTAAATGCACGTGAATAAAATTTTTAAAATAAAAATTTATATTATAAATATTTTAAGTTTATTATTATTATTAAGATGAAAAAAAAAACTATTATTATAAATAATTAGAATCATTCTTTAAAGTTTTATATGAATAGGTAAATAATTTTATATGATATGGATTTTCTATAATTCATTAATTATTTTGATATTAAATTATATTTATTAGTTAATAAACATATTATTTATTTTTTAAATTGGATTTTCTTGAAAGATATAATTTCTTTTTTTAATTACATGCTAGTATAATTTTAAACAGTAATAATAAATAAATAAATTAACTGAATAAATTTGTTTAGAAAATTACTTTTTTACTCATTATATTTGATTTTATAAAATTATTGCACAAATAATTTTAAAATCTTATTGCACGTGCAATCGTGCTTTATTATAAATATTTAAGTTATATTTTTATTGTTTAAATGAAAAAATTATTAAGTATATAATATATAATTATAATTATTAATATTTATTTACAAGTGCACAAAATACACATTAATAAAAATTAAAAACTTTTAAAATCAAAATTAAATTTAATCAATAATATTATTTTGTTTAATATTTTTAAATAAATATTTAAAAAATAATTAATTCACACTTAGAAGAAAAACTCTTTGTTATTAGTTTTTTTATTTAGAATTGTTTGATGAACTTTATGAGGTCATTTTTATTGATATTGTTTTAGCATTCATCATTTTTAACTGTATAATTATAACATGTATATTATCAAATTAAATATATAAATGTATATAAATTGTAATATTAATTAGCAAAATTAAATTGATTGAGCAAGATCAAAGATAATAAAAAAAATTCACTTTAACCAAAATTCCATTTTAGTGGTGTATGCATCCACTTTCTATTTCTAAGAAATCTTGAAGCTTTAAAAATTTGTGAATCTATCAAATCAGTCTCCACGCATTCTTTAAAATTAGAACAAGCACTATCCTCAAAATCCTCATCATAAGTGCTGTATATGACAATTATGGGTGGTTTTGCTATCTCCTTGGAAGCCATTGATTTGATCTGATCACATATTTAGCATAATTTGTTAATTTTGTTGCTGGCGCATTTTTTTCTAAAATAAATAAAAAAATTATTAAACTCAAAACACCTTACATTAACAATAAAATAAAGCAGAAAGGAGGATAAAACATAAATATATATGTAATAATACATTCAAATGTGTTATTGTACTGTGTTCTGCACTGTATAGAGTATAATGTGTCCTGATCGAGAAAGAAAAAAATACATCGCAGGTAACTATAAAGATTTTCATGATAATCCGCCGAGCTTCTATTTTAAAATAAACATGATATAAAAGAAAAATAATTATAATAATATAATCTAAGCTCTTCAATCTGATAATAATAATAATAATAATAATAATAATAATAATAATAATAATAATAAGCTCTAGATTATACCCCAAATCTCATTTTATGGGATATTTCAAAGGCATTCATTGTCAACCAAAATCAAATGTAATGGAAGAATCATATTTGTTGCAAATCTATTTTTCATGTCTTATGTTTTGATGATTGACAAACACTGCTTTTCTTGGACAGCTTGTTGCTTCTAACTTTTCAGGAATCGACGATCGGATAATCAAAAAGGAGCCAAGTTCAGGAATGCGTAGGGTTAGGGTTGAGTCAGTCTGTACTTTTGTTTTTTTTTACCTTTTGAGTCCTCTTGTAATAGTCAAAAAGACTGATGCTTTGTAACCCTTCACACACACACTTGAGAGACTTAGAAATTCTGTTTTTACTCATATCGGCCAGGACGATTTCTTCGATCGGCCTGGCCGATCAGCTTAAAATAGAAAGTCTAATTAAGGATTCTTAATTAAGGCAGCCTACGTTAACAGATCGTCCTGGACGATACGTGTATCGGCCAGGACGATAAGCTCAAAACAGAAAGAAGTAGCCGCCATAGACAAGTATGGTATACCATATCTTTAAATTATCGGCCAGGACGATCCTCGGATCGGCCTGGACGATATTCACAAATTATGCCATAATTGTTCAGGAAATCAAGGAAGTAATTAAGGATGATTGATACGATCATATCGTCCTGGACGATCGCAGTATCGGCCAGGCCGATCTAGTCAAAAACCTTAAGTTACTTCAGGACGATCAATATCGGCCAGCTCGTATTCAGGGCTATTGTCAGGACGATTTTCCTCTGATTTGAACTGATCGGCCAGGACGATCGTGAGATCGGCCTGGACGATCAAGCTATTTTTCAATCGTCCTGTTTTTCATTCAGGGCTATACTCTGGCCGATCTTCATTGTTTTGTACTGATCGGCCAGGCCGATGTCCATATCGACCTGGACGATAAAGTCGGCAACTTGCAATTAATGAGCTTTTTTGAAGCTCTTCTATTTAAAGAGCTCTTGTTCAACGTTTTTAAAGACCTTTGGCTGCTGCCTTGACCTAAGAAGGCCTTGAGGAGAGAAAGAGAGAGAGAAGAGAGAGAGAGGATCTTGTGAGGGGGAGCTTGTGAGGGGTTTCACAAGGGTTGCTTCAAGGATCTCTCTGCGTCGTCTTCGTCTAGAGTTTCTCGTCCGTGGAAGGGTCGGTAGAGGTAAGGAGTGTTGCTTTTGGTTCTGGTTCTCTGCCAGCTTCAGGAGGAAGCAAAAGGAGATAGGTTCTCTGCCTTGCCGGGGTGGCAAAAAGGAGGTTCTTGTGAGGGTTTCTCCACCTAGCCGTGGGGGCTAAAGGAGAGTCACTTTTTGTGTAGTGCAATACTTGGAGGGTGCCTCCAAGGAGTGGACGTAGGTCGAGTCGACCGAACCACTATAAATTTCTGTGTTCTTTTTCTTGCTTCCGCACATTTAAATTCCGCATTATTTTCATGGTGTGATTTGGTTTATATGATTTTATTTCCTTGTTTTAAAAAGAAGTTTTTAAAATACCAATTCACCCCCCCCCCCCCTCTTGGTTAGTTTGGGACTAAGTTCATAGGGCTTAACATCCCCATCGAACTTTCAATATTTGTAATTATTATTCAATGGAAGAAATGACAAATGAAAAATAAATGCTTCATCTGAAGTGGCTATCAGATTCAAACCCTAATGCAAAATACTGAAGGAAGATCAAAGTAAAATTTAAATGCTTACCGACAGAGATTTTCGAGTTGATGAAAGGAATAACAGGAGATTTCTCGATCTTCTTTAGAAGGTGAGCCGAAGAAGATTTCAGAAGTAAATTAGGAAAAAAGTAGACTTGCCCTAAATCATAGACTTGTAATTGCTTATATGGAGAGGATGAGGTTTCCTTTTTTAAAAGTTTTTTTTTTTTCCGGAAAGCCGAGAGTGGGAGCCGGTGCCTCTGGCTGCGGCGGTGACAGGAGAAAGGGTCGAAATTGCTCCCATGAAGTGTCCGGCGAAACGCCCATCCCTGACGTCGGCTTGCGGTCAACTCCGCCTTAGAATATTTTTTTCTTGGTTAGCCGAACAAAGGGTGGGATGACTTCAATAAAAATTTCACGAGGTTCTAATGTAATCGGAAGACGAAGTGCACTAACAAGCATAATATTTTGTTTTAAACCAAAACAAAAGTCTTATCTTTTGTTAGGTTTCTGCATTGGATCTGGATATCCTGCTTAAATTTTTTATCATAATAGTTTTATATTCATTTGATTTACTTTACAAAAGCATATTATAGAACTAATCAATCAACTATCTCATTACCTCATCTCAACCACGCACTAAATGTATATTTTTGTAAGAGGCATTTTAACAAACACGTTGGGTCCATACTCTCTATCCAATGCGCATATCCTTTGTGGACGATGTGCCGATCCGACGAAGTGGAGGTCGTGACGTTCCCGCGGAGGCCAATGTGGGTGTACGGTCCGATCTGGGACGCTTCTTCATGGACAATGAACGACGGCAAGTACAGGGCCGACTACCGCTTACAGTACTTCGTTGCCAACTTCACCCGCTTCATCGCTCGCGGCTGCACCGCCGCTTCGCTGACGACTTTCTGGCCGCCGCCCTCTTCTTCTTCGGGATTCGGGCTCATACAACTTCAGCGTGTGGCCATGGAGTTAACATCCAAATTTATAATTATAATATAAAATTTGAAACGAATGTCAAGCGGACCATAGAATTCGAAGCGAACATGGAATTTGAAGCCGACGACAACGGACGAATCGGGTGAGAGCATGACCATTGAATTCGAAGCGAATGTCAATCGAACGACGATTTGGGTCGCGAATAGCGAATGTCAAGCGGACCATGGAATTCGAAGCGACAATGGAATTCAAAGCCGACGACAACGGACGAATCGGGCGAGAGCATGACCATGGAATTCGAAGCGAATGTCAAGCGGACGGCGATTTGGGTCACGAATACAAAACGTTAAAGTTATAATTATTAATTAATTATACTTATGAGTTTTATATAATGTGATTTTTTTATTTATTAAATATTTTTAAAAGAATGGACGGCCAAGATAATTAAAAAATAAGTAGAATGGATGAACAAGATTTGCCGGAGGAAGGAAACTCAAGCCCCTTTTATAATAGTAGTATAGATATATATATATATATATATATTATTTTGATTGCAAACAATAATGTAGGATTTTAGAAAGAAAGAAAGCAAATTGGTGGAAGTTCGATTTGGCAAGAAGAGACAAATTGAGGTAAGATTTTTTTAATGGGACAATTATGTGAAATTAATGAAAGTTAATAATAGTAGTTATGTAATTTTGTGTGAAACTTTAGGCTGTATTGTAGAAGATTATTTCCAAAACTTGAGGTTTGAAAGGAATTAAAGTTCAGAAGCAATTAAAGTGAATTGAAATTATTCTATTTTCAAGCATAGCAAGGCAGCCAATTCTACCCCTCCTTTAGTGAGATTGGAAGTGAGGTTGTGGCATTTTTTTTTTTTTGTTACTTTCTATAAATATTCTTGTGTTGCTTTATACTTAATCAAACATCTCTTAAAATTATAGCAACACTTCATCAAGATGTTGTGACCAAAGATTGTTACTCCTCACATTTAGGCTTCGTTTGGGACTTTTTTTTTTTTGTTACTTTATAAAACTGCTTTTTAGTACAAAAAATTTCAATTCAAGAAATTTTTGTACTTGAAAATTGTTTTAGAAAATAGCAAAGAAGCCGTCCCAAATGAAGTCTTATAGTGCAGAATAAGTGACATATATCTTCACCAAAGCTCTACATCCCTTACTATTTTCTCTGCTATGTGATAAGTTGTAGACAACAGATATATAAGCTCCAGCTTGAGATAGAGGGCTAGCATACTAAAAAATTATATAAATATATCCTTATAAAAACATGGTATTAATTTCTGGATGATTTACATGTTTCACCCTTTTATTACACTTATTGTCTCCCTTTATTTCCTACCTACTGTATCCATCATGCGTATTTATAAAGAGATACTATTGTTCAATGAATAATATCATCAAAATTCAATTTCATAGTATTTCATTGTTTATTCTTCCGCATCAAAACAGGTTTTGTTAGAAACACACTTATATAAGGCTTGGCTTCTAGCTCTATATATTTTAAGCACGAAGCTTATCAATATGACAGTATAATTTGATCTTATATATTGGTGATCTTCAATTTCATAGTATTTCATTGTTTATTCTTCCGCATCAAAACAGGTTTTGTTAGAAACACACTTATATAAGGCTTGGCTTCTAGCTCTATATATTTTAAGCACGAAGCTTATCAATATGACAGTATAATTTGATCTTATATATTGGTGATCTTAAGAGCTGCTTATTTGCAACGGTAGGAATGTAGCTTGATCAACATATAGATCTACTTAGATTTCTATTAGGTGCAGTGAACATTATTGACATTTTGACATGAAAGAGAACTGAGCTTACACATGTATACCTTGAAATCATTGTATACCACCTCGATTTTTCTCTAAGGAGCATGGGTTGTGTGGCTAGTAGTACTTTCCTCTAATTTTAGTTGGCTCCATCTGACCTCTATTCCAAAATTTGTACAGTTGCCAAAGCCATCTGACTAGAATATGGATAATGACACAAAAAGGTATTGGTAGAGATTTCCATGATAGACAAGAGAGAAATGAGAAACTTTTGAGTTAACCATCTTTGGTCAGACTCTGCTGTAACCACCAACTGCTAGTTTGGCCACAAAGTATAATAAGTCGGATTTTAAGGCCCCTCTTATTGCCTTGCTTAACTTCGGCCGAAATGAACCATTCCAATAATCTTCTAGAAAACTAACTATCAAGAGGTTTTATTTAGCCATTTCCAACTTTTACTTTCCAACTCTTAAGATACTCTATTAGTAGAATGAGGTGCCAAATATGCTTATCAAATAGGACCAAGAGTTGGCTTGAACTTGATAATTACATTTCGGCTCAAATCAAGCTCATATTGAAACCAACTAGTCAACTAACCATTTAAGCTTGGTTTAAAATGAACTTGGATTAAACTCGGCTAAGTTCTTACTAGGCTAGTTCAAGGTTGAATCACTATAAAATTTTTTTTTTTGGACCATATATTCATTTATGGATCAATATGATGCTTATAAAATTAAGAATGGCTTACAATATAAGAAAAAAATAATAATAAAAGCGATATTTGATTCAGTTAGAATTCAAATAAGAATAAATGAACTAGGCTGAATCAAGATTACATTGAGCTAACTATAGCCCAACTTGGCTTGGATCCAGAATATGACTTTGAGCAGATCATGAAGCAACAAAATCACTTGAGATTGGATCATTCACAGACCCATATTAGATGCAAATATTTTATTAGAAAGTGTTCTTCAATTATTGATAACATAGTACAAAGTAGAAAGTTAGTTTAGCTAATGAAACAAAAAAATCAGACAAAGAAAAAGTGATGATCCAAAAAGTGTATAAAACAGGTCCCAAACATAAAAAAAATGATTGGCAAATTATAGTAATACAGAGAAAACATTTTTGTTTTGTTTATTCCATTGGAGAACCCCTATAGTTATAATAAACATGTAAATGAAATGTTTGAGGAACAATCAAATAAATATGTGTTGCATTACTTTCCAATCTAGATATTTTCTTATGCTAATGCTTGCCCTCAAGCAATAACACATATCAACTAGAACCAACTTATTACATAGGTTAAAAAAAGAAGAGGTTCAAAAGTCTTTGACAGGATAAGACAATTATTACTCACTGATAACATGTGGAGTGGTGATCTTCTTTGATAGGATAATTGTGAAATCCCTTGAGTAAACAAAATAAACTCTTAAACATCGAAGAGCCTTTTAGTGTAATAATAGGAATTTCATTAAGAAACTCTAAATTAAGTGTGTTCATGCGAGAGTAATTCCGGGATGGGGTGACCTCTTAAGAAGGTACACTAGTAGGACAACCGTGAGTCCATTAGGTCAAAGCAGACAATACCTCAATAATTAAGAGTTTGGGCTATTACAAAATGGCATCAGAGAAATACACTGGTCGGAAGATGGGAACTAAATATCATGCAGGATAAAGTGTTACGCCATGGGGGGCCACCTCTAAAACTCTATATAAGACAAAATACTACATAGTGAGAGCCACCACTTGAACTTGTAGGGGCCACCTCTAGACTCTTATCTACCTAGTGAATGATTATGACTTTATGAGATAAGGATATTGACAAGGAAATCAATTACTTAAGTGGAGGAGATTGTGAAATCCCTCAACTAAAAAGAGGATGTCAATTATTTAAGTAGGGGAGATTGTGAATCTTATATAGGATGAAGTGCTACATGACGAGAGCCACCACTTGAACTTATAGAGGCAACCAGCTTTAGAATCTTATATGTCTAGTAGATGATTCTGGTATAAGAATATTGACAAGGACATAAGTTACTACTAAAGCGGAAAAGATTTTGAAACCGGTAAAATAAAAAGAAGCTAAACTTTTAAATATTGAGGCGCCTTTTTTGTATGATGGTTGAAATTTCATTATGAAGCTCCAAAGTTAAGCGGCTCGTGCAAGAACAATCATGGGATGAGTGATCTCCTGAGAAAGAACACAAATGGGACAAAACCATGAGGCTATTAAGCCAAAGTAAATAATACCTCAATAGCTAAGAGTTTGGGTTGTTACAATAATATCCCTGATACAGTAACAACCAATTTTGATAAATTTAGTTCTTCATGGAAAAAAGATTGCTACCAACATAAATGTGACTTGATTATCACAATTTAAGATCATAGGATGGATAATAGGAAAACCAAATTCTTTGGAAAGTTTTAATCCACCTTCCTTATGATATAAACCAATAAAGGTATTTGGGCTCCTCAACTCTTTGGCAACAAAAGCTTTTTTTAATATACTTTTTTATTTCAATCATTCTAGATGTATCACTCTCAGTGAGTAGAATTTTATCAATAAACACAATAAAAAATACAATGCCAATAAGAAGAGTCTCTAATAAAGATAGGAAAAGCAACAATACTACTTTGCAATTCAACAGCAGCAAGAGCTTTCAAAAGTTTGTAAAATAAAAAATGAGAACTTAGTTTCAATACATATAAAGCATTTCAAAGTATGTATATTTTGTCCTCACCTTGAGCAACATACATTTCAATTAAAATAGAGAATGGGGCAATCATAAAACTAGGTTGTAGATGAAAATAAGTTGATTTTGATAGTGGGAAGAAAGCATGCAGATAGGTCGGCATGTTGTAGCTGCAAGGCCGCGAATTAAGAGCAGGCTGCATGGTTGCATCGATACAAGCTGCGAGTGTGGCTCATGAAGCATTGCACTATATAAAGTAGTCTTAGGATTGAATTAAGGAATGTGTGCGGCATGTGTAATGTTGACCGAGAATAGGTCTATGGAGAAAGAGCATATTGTGGTAGCAACAATAGAGACTATGATAGGCAGAAGCAAGATTGAGAGCAAGCTATGAGAGGAGTGGAGGGTGAGTCTGAAGCACGAGAAACATTATGTAAAGCATGTGCAGGCCAAATAACAATATCAAGCATAGAAGACATTGGTGGAATAGAAGAGGAATGGATAGGGAGTCCCATAGCTATGGTTGCTAACCTTGATCTGATAACATGTTAGAGAGGAAATATTTTTTTGTGTTCATTCACTTGGAGAACCCCTCTATTTATAGTAGAGATTGGATAAAATATCCTAAAGGAATTATTAAATAAAAAATATATTGCATATTACATCTCGCTAACATTCTAGTGTGGATATTGCCTACGCCAACATATGCTATAACCAATCTAGTTTTTATTTAGTGAGTTTCACTAATGAAGATTTATTTATAAATGAGCAATCTTGGCTTTTAAGAACCATCTTTTGAACATGGAACAATACTTAGCAAACATTAGAGCAATCAAACTCTTCAGATTATGAGTAGAAGTTCAAACCTGCGGCCTTGAGGAGAAGAACTGAGGCCGGCGGTGTCTTCAACACGAAAGTAAAACTCTTATCCTGTTCAACATAGATGAGGAGAAAATTACCTGTAATCAAGCCTTGCAATGAAAACATTCAAAAAGGTATATTAAGTCCTCAAATTTGAACCAAAATCCAATTCCATGGTGCAGGCAAATGAAAATAAAAAAGAAACCGCTGATTCGAGCATAAAGATGAAATAAGCATCAACTGGAAACGAAAATGAGGAAATTGCTCACATCGTAAACGGTAATCTCGACTGGAATCACATAGCCAGCCTTCTCCGCCGTCTTGGCATTGTACTCCTTGCAGAAAGCCATAATATTTACGCCCTTCGAGCCCAGCGCAGGTCCAACCGGCGGCGCAGGCGTGGCCTTCCCCGCATCAAGAGCGAGCTTGATCACACCCACCACTGCGAAGGTAAAGGAGATGCTAAACAGAAATTCATCAAGAAGATATAATTTCAGTAGGAAAATTACCCTTCTTGGCTTTTCCCTTTGGAGGGGCCATGGCTTTAACGATGAAAGGCCTCGGAGAGCGAAGAAGGGAGCACTCTCTGTGGAGAAGTGGGCGGAAAGAGATCTTCGGTGTGGAGTCGAAGCCTGGGAGAAAGGAGGAAGGGAGAATGATTATCTTGTGAGGTAGTGAAGGGAGACGAGTAACGAATGGGGAGGGCGAGATGGTGGCAGCCATGGAAGATGACTGAGGGGAAGAAACTGCGAGAGACAGTAAGAGATAACGGGTGTAGCGATAAAGCCAGGCCGGGCGGGAACATTATCGGAGCTGGGTTAGGCTGCAACCGGTAAGGTCACCGCTAAAACATATTTTGTTTATATTTTTTATGGGGTTTATATATCACTCAAATTTTGTATATGCTTAAATTATATATATCAACGAGACTAATCCAGCAAACCTAAGATCATTCAATTCTAAAGTTATCAAGACAATTAAATATTGAATGAATGATTTATAGAGTTTTAGGCCATCCAACAGAGTATTACGTAAATCTGACCAAATTTATCAAAATGCAACTATAAACGAAATCATTCTTTACATAAAAGGGTCGTTGTTCTGAATTTAAAAAAGGGGAAGAGATTTGACGAACTATAGAGATGTATTCGACAGCTGAAGTTGATGATCATTGACAACAATCATCATCTTTTGATTATTATTACTTGTCTGCCATCTTCACTTCACAAAAATCATCAAATCATTATCATCATCCATCCAATATTTCTCCCACAATCTATACTACGTACAATCAAAGGAGACAAAAAAAATTGCTTCTAATTTTGTAATTCAATCTTCCCCAATTATGGGGAAGCTTTGACTTCCATAATTTTAAATAAATAGTGAATTTTTTCAATTGAGGCCAAGCTTTATAGATTTTTTCCTTCCATTTTAGATTTTTTGCATAAAAACTTTCGTGTTTAATATGAAGATTTATTTTATATATTTGTGTGCTAGATCTTTATATAAATTTGATCAAACAATCTACTTTCGTGAATATTCAAGTATAAATAGTTTGGCACGTAAGTGTGATACATTCCCAATTTTTTACAAACACTTTTTAAATGGGTAGCAATAACAATTAAGCCCTCTATCAAGGATAACACAACTTATTTAGTAAAGGCCACAAAAGCCTTACTTTAGAGGATCATATTTATGTGCAGGATGGAGTAACATCGAGCTCAAAGCTTTCAGCACTTACAGGATGCCAGACAATTAATATCATCATCAAAGCACAATGAACTTCTCCCATCACAAAATTAATAGCAGACCAAAGCTAATAAATTTGATGCTACCATTTAAAGCATCATCAAAATCATGCTAAAGTTTCTCCTTCATCACAGACAAATCAAGGTCTATTATACACTACCAAATCAACCCATCCATCATGTGTCTCGGCCAACCTATATTCTTCTAACATCTTGGTGGACTAGAAGCAACCTCAGTTTATTGACACCCATTATGATGTTATAAGTGGTTAAGTTTGATGCATTTTTTAAAGAGAAAATCCCTTCAAACGAGAAGAATCAACTTATTCCGCATCACAACTTTCAAGAGCCATTTCCTTTGACTAATGTAATTCTCCAACTTCTTATGTTAGTTGAGTGCAAATTATTTGTAATTAATTCTTATGATTGAACCTTACATTCTCATGGGAATACCAACCACTAAGAGCATGTTCAACAAGCATGTGATGTAGTCCTTTGTCAGGCTTCTCTGCAACTCTAGAGAGGTAGACTCGCACATGATTTTACTCTGATAAAAATATTTATATTTTTGTTGACCTAACTAAATTTCTTATCAGATAATTCATTACAAATCTAAGGATCATCAATGATTCCTTCCATTCTCCGCTGATTTGTTAAAATGAGGTTGAGACTATATATGAAGAGCACTTTCAAATATTCTCTTCTTAAATACATTAGATCTCTTAATTTGGAGTTATTGTGATGCTTTTTTTCTTGGAGGTCTATGCATTAAACATTTCTACAACTCATTAGTGCAAGAAATAATCCTTTCTATATTGATCTTATTCATCAAACAAAAATATAAATAGAAATAATCACTTCTATGATGATCTTATTCATCAAGTAGAAAACAAATACCTATCGATGAGGTCTTCAACATTCATAAAAAATAATTTGAAAATTCTTTAAATAAATATAAGAATTCATAACAAAAATTTGATCAAGTTCTCTAGGAGTAATCAAGAAACTAAAGGCATCTTTCTCTCTAAATTCAATAATATTAATAATAACACAAGTCTACTAATTACACCCCATTAAACACATCTAAGACTAATATCTGATAGAGATTTGAAATTTTAAACATCTTAAATGGACAAAAATCTCTTAAAAATTAAAATGTGGAGACCAATCCCAACAATTTCATTTTCGCCATTTAAAAGGACATTCAATAGAAAGGTCCTTCATCTAAAGGGATAAATTAAATGTTTGATTTACCAAGGATACTTTGCCACTATTTATAAGAATGCAACAACATAAAAGAGATTATTAGAGTTATGATAGGAAAATTATTGGGAGTATTGATACTTATCTATAGGAAAATGTGTCGAAAGCATTTAAATTATTTTTTAAGACTTTAACATTGAAGAAATATATTGTTCACATTAAAATTCTCATATCATCTTAATTGGGACATCCACCATCAATACTAAAATTTTGTGTTGATACAATGTACGTAAATATGTAATGTGCTTTTATTAGGGGTTTGAAAATAGCATATTTGTTGTTTAAATGTTGTTAATTTAGCTGTTGAGATGAAGTTTTGTCTATGTAATGAGGCCAATAAAAGTGTGGCTTTCTTAATTTTTTATTAAGATATTGTATTTTATATAATATATGTTATTTGACACGAACCTTTTAAGGCCCCAACATTATCTACAAATATTGAAATAATATAACAAATAATTTATTTTCCTTCAAAATTTTTTAATATTTATTAATTGAAAATAAAAATTAGTTATAATTGTCTTTGTATTGTTTATTATTTTTATGATTTATTTGGATTTATTTTAAATTTTCACTTATTGAATATATGTATATTTATCATTGTCAAAATAAATGCTACAGTTGATTATTTTAAGAAGTATAGTATTGAGCGATTTTCATTTTTGGTTATCCTAATTTATAAGACTTATTTGCTTAAAACTTTTTTTTGGAAATAATGTTAATTTATTTATAAATATTTTATGTTAATTTTTCATAAATTTATGCATGATTTATTTTGTCATATGTTAAGCATGTTTAATTAAGTCAGTTTTGATTACTAATAGTTTTTTTTTTTATTTTAAATATTTTGAACTCCTAAATTAACTTAAAATGCTGAGTATGTTGCTTCTTATGGTGTAAATTAAAATATTTAATACCTATATATATATATATATATATATTAGGGGTATTAATGACTTGTATGTTGTTGATTCATATGGTCTCAGTCTTATAATAAGAGAAATGAGTAGACTTTTGGCTTCAATTATGCTCTTGCATAACGGGCGGGCAACTGAGTGTGAATGACCAATTCACACCAACATATACTGGAGGTCAAACCCATCCAATGAGAGTCCTGACAAATACCAATCTAGAGCAGCTCAAATCACAAGTCCTTAAAGCACTTAAATATGACCCGTCAAGCAGTGTGGTAAATTTGGTATGTAATTATCCCATTGGAAATGATTTTATTGTAATAAATGTTGATGAAGATGAAGTGTGTGATGTTGTATCTGATCATGATTCTAGAGAAGTGCTTATTATGTACGTTGAAGTTGAGATGGCGGATATTAAAATGAGGACTGTTTAAAATGTAAATGTCTGCATAATACAGTCATATAACTTAGATGATATGCCTGAAGATTTTCCAAACAATCATATTGAAATGATTAATGTCAATGAAGATATGCAGTAAGTTATCCCAATAGCTTATTTTCCAATCATCTAGTTATTCATGTTTTATATGTCATAATCTTGGTGCCAAGTGATTGTTTGTGTAATAGCTATATGAGAGTTGAAGTTGATATGATCATTGCAGCACCTTCAACACAATCATCTCGTCATAACATGAATGAAAAGGAAGGTGTGGGGGGTCATATGTCAATAGTTCTTGAAGGCTATGAGACAATGAGTAGCAATTCTGGCGATGAGTCTGATAAAATGTTGATGACTCTTCATCTGATTTTTGTGTGCATGACACAACAGATCATCACAATGCCATCCAAAATCTTATTAGAGATAATTGTATAAGATTTGTAAATGTAAAAAAGGGGATGGTTTATAATAATAAATTTACTAGCTTATGTCACACTACTAAGGAGTGGGATGAGGAGATTGACTTCGACAATGCTAGCAGGAGTAGTAAAGGAGGAGAAGAATTGCAAATTCTACATGAGTTAGTGGAAGGGATCTGCTTTGCAAGTAAGTATGGCCTATAGTTTGCATTATGTGGGTGGTCAATTTTGAACAATGTCAACTTTATAATGGTAGCATCAAATAAATAGAAGTTGATAGCATTATGTGTACATCATGGAACCGCTTATAAAAAGTGTTCATGGATTTTACATGCTCGTTCAAGCAAGCATCTGGGAGGGTCGTGGAAGATTTTAAGAATAAGGAATGATCATACAAGTACTACTCTAATTTTATTCATGGGTTATAGACAATACAACAACAACAACATCAAGCCTTTATCAAACTACGTGCGGTCGGCTACATGAATCCTTTTTCTCCATTATGTCCTATTAAAAGTCAAATTCTCATTTAAATCTAATAAAGAAATGTCATTCCTAATATTTTCTAACCAAGTCTTTTTAGGTCTACCCCTACCTTTCTTAACATAAGTCAAATCTAATACCTCTACTCTCTTAACCGGGTCATCCAAAGGCCGCCGTTTTATGTGACCAAACCATCTAAGGCGACTCTCTCTAATCTTATCTTCTACTAGAGCTACTCCAACCTTTTCACGTATATACTCATTTCGTATCTTATCTCTAAGGGTAAAGCTGTTAGGAAAGTTGTTATTTGCATGTTTTACATTCTTGCAACTTGTATAGTTTTGATGATTCCAAATATTATTGTTTTATGTGTTGTTATCTCCTAATAATTTTTGGAAGATTTGTTTTTGCTCTTGTGTGTACTAATATTTCAGGAAAATCGAACTCCAGACTACGAAGACTTCAAATCAAATTCAGCATGAGATACTTTGAGAATTTGAAGCTTGTACTTTTTATTTGAATTAAATTTGAGAGGGAGTGATTGTAATTGAGTGAATAAATTCACACACACTAAAGGAGATCTTGAAAAAGTTTTTGTACTGATCGTACGGGACGAACATTTTTCGTACAGGACGATCAGATCAGTTATCTCCTTGTAAGAGCAATGGAACGAACAGGAACTGAACAAGAAAAGTTTTCTAAGTCTTGATCGTCCAGACGAAATTTAAGGTTCGTCCCAGGACGAACGGCTCTCTATTGAGGCTCGCTAAAATCTTCCAGACGAAATCATTTTCGTCCCAGGACGAGTTGCTCTCTGTAAAAATTTCATCCAGACAAAGTCATGTTCGTCCAAGACGATGGGAACCGACTATGGCAGTTTCTAGCAACGTTCTGCAGTTTTTGGAACCAACTTTTGATATAACTGTTCGTACCGGACAAAATATTTTCGTACGGGACGAACATATTTCGTTTAGGATGAAATTGGTTCGTACAGATGCACAAATGGTTCGTACGGGACAATTTCTTACACAGTTCGTCCGTACTAACTCAATTTCGTACGAGACGATCCAATGCGCAGAAAAACATGTTTTTAGCAGTTTTTTGGACAATTTTTCATGTCCTTTCTATATAAGGAGTCCTAGAAACTATTACAAGTACCTTTGGAGTTGTTTTCTCTTGAGAGGGATCATTGAGAGGGAGAAGATCCTTGGAGGGGATTTCAAGGGAGTGTGGAGGGGATATTTACACGGTTGCTCCGGCGAAGGCTCTCAAGTGAAGTTCAACAACATTGGTTCGGTTCTCTGCCGCCATTTGGAGAGAGTAAAAGGACGACAAAGTGTATCTTTGACAGCCATTGTGTCTTTGTTCTTTTGGAGAAAACTAGAAGAGAGAACTTGAAAAGGAGAGAGGAAATGGTGGAGTTTGAGAGGGAGAAGATCATTTGAGGGGATTTCAAGGGAGTGTGAAGGGGATATTCACACGGTTTCTCCGGTGAACTTGCACTTCAGTACCATCGGATTCAAGGGTCATCTTGAGGGAAGTTTTGGCGAGAAGAAGATCTCTTTGGTGTCAAAGAACCCGGCTACTCCGCCGCACCGGGGAAGGTGAAAGTGATTTTGTACAGGCTTCTCCGCCTTGCTGTGGGGGCAAAAGGAGAGTCACTTTGTGGTATTAGTGCAATACTCAGAGGGTGCCTCTGGGGAGTGGACGTAGGTCAAGATTTGACTGAACCACTATAGATCTGGTGTGTTCTTTCTTATTTTTCTTCTACATTTAATTTCATTGCAAGTTGTTTACTCTGGTTGAAAAGTTTATTTTTTAAACTTTAAATTTAACTTGCATTAATAATTAAAAAGGTTTTCTAAAAATCCAAGAGTAGAAGTATAATTTTTAAATTATCAATTCACCCCCCTTTTTGGTTAGCCTTGGGACATTTAGTTAGGCTTAACATCTTAATTCATATTGAACGAGCCCCAACAAAAGCCACTTATCCACCTGAGCATCCTCATCTCTGCCACACTTAACTTAGTATTATGCTTCTCTTTTAATGGCCAACATTCGGCACCATAAAGCATTGCAGACCTCACTACCATCTTAAAGAATTTTCCCTTAAGTTTGAGGGGTACATTTCTATCACATAACAAGCCCGATGCATTCCTCCACTTCAACCATCCGACTTGAATTCTGCTGATAATATCCCCATCTATTTCACCATCACTCTGAATAATAGATCCAATATATCTAAAAAGTGTACTCTTATTAATGACTTGATCGCCATAGTCACATTCCCCTCACTAGGTCTATTACTACTAAAATTACACTTCATATATTCCGTTTTAGATCTACTCAAGAGAAAACCTTTACTCTAAGGTTGACCTCCATAATTCAAGTTTACCTTCAACTCCCTCTCTAGTCTTATCAACAAGAAGAATATCATCAGCAAAAGGCATACACCAAGGTACATCCTCTTGCAAATATCTAGTGAGAACATTCATGACTAAAGCAAAAAGATATGAGCTTAAGGCTGATCCTTGATGTAACCCAACCGAAATAGGGAAATACTTGGTCAATCCACCTTGTGTTTGAACACAAGTAATAGCTCATGCATACATATCTTTAATGATTTGAATATAAGCATCATAGACTCCTTTCTTTTCAAGAACTCTCCATAGCACTTCTCTTGGAACTTTATCATATACTTTTTCTAAATCAATAAATATCATATGTAGATCCTCCTTATTTTCTCTATATTTATCCATCAAACCTCTTAATAAATGTATGGCTTCCATAGTCGACCTACCCGGTGTGAATCCAAATTGATTTTGAGAAACATTAGTATCACGCCGCAACCTATGCTCCCTAACTCGCTCCCAAAGTTTTAAAGTATGACACATTAACTTAATACCTCTATAATTCGCACAATATTGTGCATCACCATTATTCTTAAAAATAAAAATTAACACGCTCATTCTCCACTCATCTGGCATCTTTTTAGTCTTCAAAATAATATTAAAAAGTTTAGTAAGCCATGAAATTCCTTCATCTCCTAAGCATTTCCACACCTCTATTGGAATATCATCAGGTCCAACAACTTTTCCACCCTTGATTTTCTTTAAAGCCTCTCTAACTTCAGTTTTACTAATATGCCGATAAAAACAGAAATCTTTATTTTCATTTAAGGTGCTAAGGTCATTAAAGTCAATCTTATTTTCAGAATCTTCATTAAAAAGTTTAGCAAAATATCTCATCCATCTTTGTTGAATATCATCTTCTAAGAAAAGTATTTTTTGATCTTCATCTTTAATACACTTCACTTGAACTAAATCCTTACTACTTCTATCTCTTTGTTTGGCTAACTTATACATATATTTTTCTCCCTTTTTAGTATCTAATCTATTATATAAATCACTAAAAACTAATGTATTTGCTTCGTATATTGCTTTCTTAGCATTCTTACGAGCCACTTTATATATTTCCCAATTATCAGAATTTTTAAAATTAAACCAATTTTTATAACAAAGCTTCTTATTTTTAATCTTTTCTTGCACATTTGGATTCCACCACCAACTACTTTTACTATTAGGAGTTTTTCCCTTTGATACTCCAAGGATATCTTTTGCAATATTCTTAATATCACTAGCCACTTTTTCCCACATAATATTAGCATCCTCATGCACAGACAAAATCTTAAGATCTAAAATCTTACTTCCAAAAATATTTTTGTTAATATTCTTTAAATGCCCCCATCTAATCCTAGAAAATTTGTTTTACTTTATTTTTTATTTTATGCCTCTTTATCTTAAAGTCCAAAACTAATAATCGATGTTGGGTACATAAATTTTCACTTGGAATAACTTTACAATCTTTGCAATATAAACGATTTAGTTTTCTAATAAGAAAATAGTCAATCTGTGTTGTATTATATCCATTTTTATAAGTGATGAGATGCTCATTTCTTTTCTTAAAAAAGGTATTAGCAATTGAAAAATCATAAGCTAAACAAAAATCCAATATGGTCTTGCCACCTTCATTCGTCGTTCCAAATCCATGGCCACCATGAATGCTTTTAAAATAATCTACCTCTCTGCCAACATGTCCATTTAAATGTCCTCCAATAAAAACTCTTTCTTCAAGAGGTATCTTTTGTATTAATTCTTTTAAGTTATTTCAAAAATTTAATTTAGAACTCATATCCAAACCTACTTGAGGAGCATAAACACTTATAATATTAACAATCTTATCATCAACAACAATCTTTAAAGCTATAATTCTGTCTCCAATCCTATTAATTTTTATAACATTATCCTTTAAACTCTTATCTATAATAACATCTACACCATTTCTAGTACGACTCTGACCCGAATACCAAAGTTTAAATCCTAAACTATCAATTTCCATAGCCTTCTCACCAACCCATTTAGTTTCCTGAATGCACAAAATATTTAACTTCCTATGAATCATAATTTCTATTAATTCCATCAATTTTTCTATAAGGGAACCTATATTTCAAGTTTCTATCCTAATTTTAGTTTCATGGACTAGCTTCTTTTCCCACATCCGTTTTTGATGTGGGAACCCTTGCCTATTTAACACTGCACCCGGGCGCTAGTGCTGCGGCCCTTGCACACTTGTCACTGTATTCAGGCCATACAGAGCGTCGCTTCCAGGGGACGCCCTAGCATTAACACAATTTCTTAAATGATTCATGTCATTATTGTTCGACAAGTTTTACGCTAGCTGTCGACTACCTAACGCAACTCTCCACTTTTCTCATCCAGGACTTAAGACCTGTCAATGGCAGTGTTAATGGGTTATAGACAATGCACTTATATATTTATGAGCTCCTCCATCCTACCATAAATTAGAGAACAAATGGACTTAAAGCCCAGAGAGATAATTGGTTGTATTGAAGCTAAATCCAACATTAAGGTTTCCTACATGAAGGATCGAGTTGCTAGGAGAAAGGTCACTAAAGCTATATTTGGAAGTTATGATGAGTCGTATAGGATAGTGAATTTGTTCATGGAAGTTGTTGCCTCCATTATGCCAGGAACAGTGTACCAGATTAAGTCCAACAACACACTTTCAAGGAATTTTTGGGCTTTTGGGCCCTCAATTGCTGGTTGGAGGTATTGTCGAGCAATTTGAAGCCTTGATGGGACCTTTATGCATGACAAATATAGGGGAATTGTATTCACCATAGTTGGTATGAAAAAGAATAATAGATTCTTACCCTTGTCTTTCACCATTGTTGAGTCAGAATGTAATGAGTTATGGTTATGATTCCTTACGTATATGTACGAAACTTTACCAATCATAAGAAATAGATAATATATGTGTTTTATTTCAGACAAACATACATGTTTAGTTAGTGGGTTCCAAGATATATTCTCAAATGTGGTTCATCATCGTTGCCTCAGGAATCTCTTAGAGAACTTTATGAAAGTAATGCACAAAATGGGCATTGCATATGTTAATTTTCTGTGCCAGAAAATGTACCTAACCTGTAGTACTGATGATCTTAAGAACCAATGTCAAATTATAAAACATTAAATATGAATTATATCAATGGCTGCTATACCAAGATGTGGCATGCTGGGCACTAACACATGACGATGGGCTAAGATATAGAGTTTTGCCTACAAACACTTATGAATCATTTAATGGTGTCCTAAAAAGAGCCAGTGGATTGCCTATTCAACCTTTGATTACTGCAATCTACTATAACTTAATAAGTTTCTTCAAGCATCGTTGGGACGTTTACAAACGGATGTGCTGAAGAGCAATAATCCCTTTGCACAACAAACTGAAGAGTCATTATGCAAGATCAAGTTGGAAGTAAGAAAAATTTCAAATCTTACCATATTCAACTTCACAGAGTTTCAGGTGAATAATATGTCCAAAATGTCATATCGGGTGGACATAGTATATGAGTATAACTGCATGTGCAGTTGACGATGGCCCTGCTTTATCATCACACTCCCTGCATACATATTATAAGTTGTGTTGCTTTGATGAGGCAAAGTCATCTACCTTATTTTTCAAAATACTACACCAAAGTAAACTTGAAACACACATACACAATAGAGTTTTATAATATATATGGCCATGAGTTTTGGAGCTTTCATAACCCTAGCAGAGGTATGTTTCTACTAGCACCACCTAATTACAGAAGATGCATTGAGGGATCACGAATAAGATGCAACTAGAATATTATGGATGAGAGCAGTTTATCATATAGGAGGCTTTGTAGTTTATGTAAAACACCAGGTCATAATAGAACCAACTTCCCATGGGCTAATTAATTGTATTCTTATTTTAAAAGGCATTGGTGCATTAAGCAATAATATTATCATTTTCTATATAATGTAGATATTAATGTATTAGGATATCATGAACTACTTATATTTTCATAATTATGTGTAATTGTTTTTTATTATGAAAGGATAATGATAACATCATATAAATGTTTGAAAGATTGAACTAGCTAACCCTCTTTTAGTTTGTAAGTAATCAACTGTTATTTAATAGTTTGAATCTTAGATGGTCAATATATGGGGAGACGTCTGCCTGATATTGTAGAAATATAACATTACATAATAGACATGTGTTCTGGATTATATAAGGGATTTAATGTGAAATTTTTTTGTAAAAAGAGTTCTTCAAACATTGTAAAAATAAATCTATTTACAGTTTTTAAATAAAATTTTGGCCAGCATGTAATAGTGCTCCTTTTTTACTTTATATTATAAGAAATATATATCATACTTTTAATAGAAGTTTTTAGGTTAATATATTTCATGAAAATGAAGCTTTATGATACCATTGGATCTATTATGTATCTCCTCAAAATTCTTTATAGCATCTTATATAGTTGTTGGCTTTTCAAAAAACACATTCACGTCCTTCTAGAAGCTATAAGGGAAATGGAAGAGGATGCACCAAGGCCTAAAAAATGGCGAATTAGGAAGAAACCATGTGAGGAGGAAGAGGAGACCTATGGGCATCCACCTACAGATCTTCATCCTGCCATCTCTTATCTTCGAAGTCGAGATAGAGCTGCCCATTCTGACCAGGTACAAAATATCATAAACATTATTCTAATTATAATTGTTATTTATTCTAATTTTTTATGTCTTATACTACATAAGTTTGTAGGTCTTATTCTCAAAAGAGCCTCACTCATGCCTATGGTTCAAGAATGACTTGTTCAATGTCAACAAGATCCTAGCATTCATTAGGACAGCTAGATTGCACTGTGTTTGTCAGTTGATGTACACTAAGCTTGATCACCACTTTTTGACAGTATTAGTTAGGAGATAATCTCCTCAGACCAATACATTTCATCTTGTAGTAGGGGAGATGAGTATTACACTATAAGATATTGGGATGATTATGGGACTACAGATTGATGGAGCATCATTAATTAGCCCATTGGTGGTTAGAATTGGCAAGTGATGGAATTCATGGCCATATTGCTATGATGATTTATTGGGCAGTCATACAAATCCAAATATTGCATGCGACGATCCACTGAATCCTCAAGTTACTTCTAAATTTGAATGGGTCAGGCTCATAAGAAGACATCCATGCCACTGAGGTAGCTGTGGTGGACCTACAGGAGGGACTACTATGTTGAGTTGAATGATATAAAGTTTTGGAGGCATGTTCAGGCGTACATGTTGTTCATGATTGGCAGCTTATTTCTGCCAGATACATTTGGGTATGAGATTCATGTACAATACCTCCCACTTTTTAAGGAAATTCAGTTATTTAACACTTACTTGATTGGTGGAGCTATCTTAGCACAAATATGCAGGGAGTTAGCACAAGAAACCAAGCCTAAGTGGGTTAACATTGCTATATGTGTTCATTTGCTACAAATTTGGTCTTGGCAACACATCCATGTTGGGAGACCAACACTATATGTACCATATCCCGAGGTGCTACATAGGTACTATAGCGTGGGAAGGAAGGTAGTTATCAATATTTTAAACTATATTATTACACTTACTCTTGTATATAAACTAATTGTATTATGTAGAGCTGTCAACATTTGACCCGACCCGAAAATCCGACCCGAACCCGACCCGAAAATTTTGGGTTCGGGTCAACCTGAACCCGAACCGGGTCGGGTTCGGGTTAGAGATTTCAACCCATTTGTAAAATCGGATCGGGTTCGGGTTGACCCGGAAACCCGAAATCGACCCGGTTTGACCCGTTTTTAATTAATTTAATAGGATTTTAAAGGATTTTTATGAAAAAAATAAATGATATTTAAAAAAATTGATAAACATTGTTGCCCAAATTAAATTAATCTTGATTTATTTTAAATTAATTGAAGTAAATCTTACCTTAATTTAATTTAGATTTAAATAAATTGAATTAAATAAAAAATTTTAATAAAATATACCGGAAGCGGGTCGGGTTCGGGTTCGGAAAACCGGCCCGTTTGCAAAAACGGGTCGGGTTGAACAGTGTCGGGTCAATTTCGGATTGGACCCAAACCCAACCCGTGACCCGTTTTTGATAGCCCTAGTATTATGAATATTATAGATGGAATGAGGGATGGATTAGGAAAATGCCTATAAGTAACATAAAAAATTATAGAAATGACTTGGATAATCTTATTCAAAGTCAAGTATAAGTTCATTAAAAGCTACGTTTTAATAATGCTTAAAATTAAAAAAAGGTTATGACATATGTTAATTTTGTTATAGGTAATATATGATCTGTATGGCCCAATGTATCCAAGAAAGTATAGCAAAAATATATTTTGTAGGTAGGAAGATCTAGCTAGTTTGTGTTCGACTTATCATATTGAAGAGAGTTGAGTGGCATTTACCTGACCGAGTTCATCGACAGTCAGATTCTCACCTACTACTAACATTCAATCGATGGATCTGAGCTTCATTAGAGTGGACGGTCGTGGTAAGGCTGATATAGATTGGATGATTTACCATCAATGTCACATACTTATGTGGGAGGGACGATGAGGAGCGATAATCCATGGTGTGTATGATCTTGATGGCGGGGAGAAAACATTGAAGGACTAATTATAGTGGTATAGGATCATATCGAGCCACTCAGACCATACTGCTCATGAGCACCTATTAATCATTTATTGGTAATAATTCTTTTTATGGTTTCTTATGTCCAAAGATTTCATCTCATTATTCTAATTCTCTCATTTAATTACATGCAAAGGAATTTCTTGGAGATAAATGAGATATATAGTCATTCTATGATTGCACTGACGAAACTGATCTCTAACACATTGTAAACAAGATTGGAGAGCTAAATAATGCCTTAATAAGGCAAATGCATTTGGAGGATACACAGTACAGTGCATAATCCAGGGAAGGACATACTTTATCCCACAACGCAGCAAAAGCTGATACTAGTTTGTTAGATATGGGTGCTGCTACAACCACTTATGTATATTAGGGACAATTGCATGAGGTATTAATTAAAGCTATGCAACAACCATGTATCATGAGCCAATATTAACAGTGGCCACCATATGGGATATACCAGGGTCTAATTAATATTGGTTCCACTTCCCATTACTATATCTCGCCGCTCACATGGAGGCCCCCGCTAATTAAACATAACGAGGAACATACAAAAGTCCAGCAAGAGGAGCATCGTGGACTAAAAGACAGGCATGTTTGACTACCAGACCATTATAAACTAGGCATGGATGACGTACCATGCAAGCCTAAACACAGCCTAAACACAGATGTTAGCTTCTACCCTATTTTGATATTTTTGTACTATGATTTGTATTATGTAATTCAATTGCTGAATTATTAGATTAGTAAAAACTTTAATCTTCTCAACTAATAAAAGATGTTCTATGTGTTTTATATATTTGAATTAAAGGCCTTTCATCTTTACTTGTTTTAAATTTTTTTTACACGTATAATTTAATGTTGAAAGTTAAAGTGACCAACAAATCACTTAAGTTGCCCAAGAAATATGAAAAATTTCAAGTTGTTGCAAAATATAAGCAAATATACATAATACTACATTGTTTTACTATTTTCGAAGTAGTGTATGCAAACATGTCTGCAGTTCACTTTGAGTTGGGCAGCACTTGAAGTTAAACTCAAACTTAGACTAAAGGTGTTGATAGTCCTCACCATTGAAACACTTTCTAGGCTTGCCTTTAGGTAAAAACTCATTCATCAGATTCGTATAAAAGTTAAAAATGAAATTGTCCATACTTGGATACCAAGCAAGATATAAAATCACATGTTCAGGTCAAGGGTTGGCTTTTGAACATCAACCAAATGACCTCCTTCTTTCTCACATCGTAGCTCGTGATATCACATATGCAAAAAGTGAGAACTAACGAGATGACCATGACATTACTTTAACCTTATTTGAAGATAATTCCAATTAGTATCATTTTAAAAGTTTTTCGTCTTATAGATTTTTATTCTCATTACTTATGCATGCAAATGTCAAAGTACATAGTACTCATCTTTTGACCTTAATGCATGAAACACCTGAAAATCTCATTTATATTTGCCCTTTGCTCCAAACGGACTATCAATTACCCATGCCATGCAAGCATGCATTCTTTTACTTGCACTATTAAATCTTTCTTTATTAGGAATGCCTCGAATCATCTCTAAACATGACCAATATATTTTGAAGGAAACAACTAAAAACATCACAGTTTAATTTCACGTGTACATGCCCCCCTTAAATAGCATATGCTAAATATACAGCTCAACTAATATAACAAGTTGCTACCATAAATAATATAAAAGAGCTTAATGAACAAAAGTACAAGCAGAATAATATTCTATACTACAAAGTGAACTATTGAAAAGATATTACTATTTTGAGCTGATGTGACAAGTTGCCGCCACTAATTACATCAAACAATAGCTATATTATCTTATGCACTACCCTAAATTATTATGTAAGAAATCAATGCCATTAATACTCCTCACTAATGCTTGAACTAAATTTTTATCCTATTTAACGATACAAAAAATATTGCATTGAAACTCAGTTTAAAGTAAATAGTTCTTAGTTTGACTCATGTAAACACCAATAACTAAGTTATATAATAAATGACTACTAGAATATAATGTTAACTTGTGTAAATTTATACCTACTTGTGTAACTTCCACGCACCACCTATTCCTACATAAATTTTTTCCAATTAATTAATAAAATAACATTAATATAAAATTTACTCAATTATTTTCAATTTAAAATAATCTGTCAAATTATCTAAAAATAATATAAATTGATTTATTAAATTAATTTTAAAATAAAGCACTAATTTATCAAATAACATATATTTGTTTTATTTATAAGCAAAATTACTGATGTATTACTCAAATCATAAATTAATATCATAAACATTAACTAAAAAATATAAAAAATTCTCCAAGCTTTATATATATATAAATATATACTTGATACGTAATCAAAAAATTAGCTTGATCGGGCACGAATCTCGAGGCAATAGATAGTTGGAAACTTCAAAAATTAATTTTGGGAGCACCCAAACTCCGATTTCAGCGAGCTTACAGTCAAACTGAGCGTCTCAGAAATAAGAACCCAACGACACCAAGATCAACCCAATCCGAGCCCAAATGAGTCTGAATCAAGGGCTCAAAGCTCTGTTGGAAGGTTCAACCCGTAATTTGAGTTACCAAACGGTATCCGATTTTAATGAGCTTATACTTGAATCGAACGACTCGACGAGACAAATCCAACGAGCCAAAGATCATCAAATTCTGACATCATTAAGGCTTTCAAATGTCCAACGAACGGTGCATGATCAAAGGATTCGATATCGGCCGTCCATTCAAACCACTCCCAATTCGCCCTTGATCTCACGTCTATTTACGGGCTATGCCACTCCATAAAAACTATAAATAGAGCCCTCATTCTACACCAAAGGGACTCAAGTGAAGAGGGAGAAGAAGAAGAGCAGAAAGGGAAAAGGTGATTCCTCACCTCCTCGACCACCGCCGGAGCTCTTGCTGCCGCCTGAAGACGCCAGAACTCTGCCATATATTTGGGAGAACGCCAGAATTCTTCCCAACTTCCACGGGATGTAGAAATTCTTCTCAATTAACGACAGAGTTCCCTCCTGACGCCGAAACTCCGCCCAAGCGAGGCTGGAGTTCTCTTCTGCCACCAACAGACGTCGGATTTCTACCCGACGTCCCACCTTCACTCTTCGCCAAGTTTCTACCCGACACCGGACTTCTACCGGTTATCGGACTTCGTTGGATGCCTACGCGAAGATGGATTTCTTTTCATTGTTGGACTTTTACCTGACGCTGTCCTTCTGATCGTCGTTGCCAGACTACAGTCCTTCCGACCTCTGCTGCCAATCGACTATGGTCCTCCTGACTTATATCGCCCGCCGACTACAATCTTTCCGACCTCTGTCGCCCGCCGACTACGGTCCTCCTGACTTACGTCGCCCGCCGACTACAGTTCTTCCGACCTCCGTCGTCAGCCGACTACGGTCCTCCTGACTTATGTCGCTCACCGACTACAAGCCTTCCGACCTCCATCGTCCGCTAACTATGGTCCTCCCGACCAAACGAACATGCCAATAGTGATTCTTTGTATTCACATCATGTAATGTACTTTATAAAATGTACATTAAGCTAAGGCCTTCTCCCAAGGAAGGGCCTCATTTATAATCGAATGCAAATACTAGTGGATTCATTCAAACTGGGCTAGGCCCCATGGTTTTTCCCCCTTTTTACAGGGGTTTTCCACGTAAAAATCTTGGTGTCTCATAAATTCTAGACCCTCTCTCCTTATCTGATTGCGTGCCGGATTTTCGTACAATGCTAAGACGTTAAATATGATATTTCTCTACCGCCGCGAATACTCCTGGACGCAACAGTTTGGCGCCGTCTGTGAGAAAGTGATTCCCGACTGGGGGGGCAACTTTTGCTCCAATCTCAAAAGATCGTTCTTATCAACTTTCTGACATCAGTCATTGTTGCATCATATGCAGATTGGGGGGCAACTTTGACCCCAATTCTGGTCAAAAAAATCCTTCGATGCTTTCTATATCAAGATGATATTTTAGGAATATCTGAGCAAATACAAGGATACTTCAAATCAATTGCAAGCTTTATACAGTCCCTTGTTGGACTTCTACTTCTTAGGCAAGGTCTTAACCTCGACCTTAAAAAGGCAGTAACGGTCTAAAAATAGACCACTCTTCACCTTTGATTCAGGATATACGCGGCATTCGCCCCCTCCCAATCAAAGCAAAATCAATCCCAGGGGGATTCGATTTGACCTCTTCCACACAGGTTAACGTCGTCGAGCAGGGCTCCGACATACAATCTCGGAAAGGTCTCACATCTTTGGTGGATTCTCTCGACCTCTTCCACACATGTTAACGTCGTCGAGCAAAGGCTCTGACATACAACCTCGAAAAGGTCTCATATCCTTGGTGGATTCTCTCGACCTCTCCCACACAGGTTAACGTCGTCGAGCAAAGGCTCCGACATACAACCTCGGATAGGTCTTACATCCTTGGTGGATTATCTCGACCTCTTCCACACAGGTTAACGTCATCGAGCAAAGGCTCCGACATACAACCTCGGAAAGGTCTCACATCCTTGGTGGATTCTCTTGACCTCTTCCACACAGGTTAACATCGTCGAGAAAAGGCTCCGACATACAATCTCGGAAATGTCTCACATCCTTGGTGGATTCTCTCGACCTCTTCCATACAGGTTAACGACGTTGAGCAAAGACTCCAACATAGAACCTCAGAAAGGTCTCACATCCTTGGTGGATTCTCCCAACCTCTTCCACACAGGTTAACGTCGTCGAGCAAAGGCTCCGACATACAACCTCGGAAAAGTCTCACATCCTTGGTGGATTCTCCTGACCTCTTCCACACAGGTTAATGTCATCGAACAAATGTTCTGACATACAACCTCAGATAGGTCTCACATCCTTGGTGGATTCCCCCGACCTCTTCCACACAGGTTAACATCGTCGAGCAAAGGCTCCGACATACAGCCTCGAAAAGGTCTCACATCCTTGGTGGATTCTCCTGACCTCTTCCATACAGGTTAACGTCATCGAGCAAAGGCTCTGACATACAACCTTGGATAGGTCTTACATCCCTGGTTAACGTCGCCAGAATGTCGTCAATGGACTTCCATCAGACTTTTGCACAAAGCTAAGTTTCTACATAATGTTGAATTTCCTCCTATCGCTAAACTTTTGCCTTGCAGGACTTTCGACGGACTAATACCCGACACCAGACTTCTTTCTGCCGTCAGACTAATACCCGTCGTCGTACTTCTGCCCGTCGATGGACTATCGTCAGTCTTCTACCCGACGTTGGACTTCTGCTCGTCAGCGGACTTCTACTCGTCGTCAGACTCCTGCTCGTCGATGAATTTTTGTCGGTCTTCTACCCGACGTTGAACTTCTACCTGACGTTAGACTTTTGCTCGTTAGCGAACTTCTACTCGTCGTCAGACTCCTGCTCGTCGATGAATTTTTGTCCGTCTTCTACCCGACGTTGAACTTCTACCCGACGTCGAACTTCTGCTCGTCAGCGGACTTCTACTCGTCGTCAGACTCCTGCTCGTCAATGAATTTTCATCGGTCTTGTACCCGACGTTGAACTTCTACCCGACGTCGGACTTCTGCTCGTCAGAGGACTTCTACTCGTCGTCAGACTCCAGCTCGTCGACGAATTTTAGTCGATCTTCTACCCAACGTCGAACTTCTTCCTGACTTCAGACTTCTGCTCGTCAGCAGACTCCTACTCTTCGTCAGACTCCTGTTCATCAACGAATTCTCGTCGGTCTTCCACCCGATGTTGAACTTCTACCCGACGTCGGACTTCTGCTCGTCAGCGGACTCCTACTCGTCGATGAATTCTCGTCGGTCTTCTACCCGACATTGAACTTTTACCCGACGTCAGACTTCTGCTCGTCAGCAGACTCCTACTCCTCTTCGGTCTTCTACCCGACGAAGGACTTCTTCTTGTCTTCGGGCTTCTGCTCGTCAACGGACTACTACTAGTCATCGGCTTCTCGCTCGATTGTTACTTGCAACGCACACTCGAACTCTCTCTTTTGGCTCCACACTCGATCGTTGACTGCTAATGGGCTTCAACTCGATCGTCCATCGCCAGTAAACTTCTGCTCAAATGGCATTAAAACCCCCGTAACTCCTACACGAGAGGAGGGGCGCTAATTCAAGCAGGAGAAATTTCCCGCTCGCAAATATTGGAAGCCTCAACCGCCAGAAAGCTGTGGGGGAAGGAAGAGAAATACCGTAACTCCTACGCGCGAGGAGGGCGCTAATTCGAGCAGGGGAAATTTCCCGCTCGCAAATAGCGGAAGCCTCAACCGCCAGAAAGCCGTGGGAAAGGAAGAGAAATCCCGTAACTCCTGTGTGCGAGGAGGGCGCTAATTCGAGCAGGGGAAATATCCCGCTCACAAATAGCGGAAGCCTCAACCACTAGAAAGTCGTGGGGGAAGGAAGAGAAATCCCGTAACTCCTGCGCTCAAAGAGGGGCGCTAATTCGAGCAAGGGAAGTTTCCCACTCAAAAATAGCGGAAGCCTCAGCCGCCAGAGAGCCGTGGGGGAGGAGAAGAAATCTCGTAACTCCTGCGCGCGAGGAGGGGCTCTAATTTGAGCAGGAAAAGTTTCCCACTCAAAAATAGCGGAAGCCTCAGCCGCCAGAGAGCTGGAAGGATAGGGAGAAATCCCGTAACTCCTGCGTGCGAGGAGGGGCGCTAATTCGAGCAGGGGAAGTTTCCCACTCAAAAATAGCGGAAGCCTCAGCCGCCAGAGAGCCGGAGGGAGAGGGAGAAATCTCGTAACTCCTGCACGCGAGGAGGGGTGCTAATTCGAGCAGAAGAAGTGACCCACTCGAAAATAATGGAAGCCTCAGCCGCCAGAGAGGCAGAGGGAGAAAGAAAGAGAAGGTGCAAGTTTTCTCAAGGCCTAGGGGGCCTATTTATAGGTTTTGAAGAGAATGAGGGGGAGTTATTGCAAATTTCGGAATTCCCAATTTTTCTAAATTTTTTTCAAATTTTTTGGGAATTTTTCGAAATTTTTTGGACCCAAAAATAATAATAAAAAAACAATTTTTACCTACATGGGGCCCACTTAAGGCGGTGCAGTCAATCGGCATCTCGAAACGACGCGACCAGCGCATCAATCCGCGGACACGGTGCGCGGATTGCGGCTGGCCGCTTGTGGCCAGCGGCCGGCACCCACCAGCTGCAGCAGTAGCGGCATTGCCGCACGGAAAGCCCAGGCGCGGGCAGGTCTGGCTCACACGCAGACAGCTTAGGCGCGGATAGGTTTGGCTCACGCGCGGGTTCAACCCAGTCTCGGTGCGTCTCACGGCAGCACTGCACGCGGAAGGCCCAGCGCGGGCGGCCAGGCGCGGCAGGCCCCAGGCGCGGCCACGGTTCTGCCCTCCGACGGCGGCTGCGGCGGCCGGTTCGGCCAGTTCGGCCGCCCGGTCCATACGAGATCCATTTTTTCGCCCAGAAAAGGCCAAATTCGACGTTTTTGGGGTCACCAGACACATTTTTCGACATTCCGGACTCAATTTTGCAACTTTCGGGGCTCAACGAAGCCTCTATGATCAAGTTTCGAGAAAAACTTAATCTTCAGAACACAATTTTTGGTGTTGGCAGATACAAATTTTCAAAGTATATATTTTCAGACTCCTGGAGCTTCGACGTCCGTAAATAGGAGGGCAACTGATACGTACTGCAAAAATTAGCTTGATCGGGCACGAATCTCGAGGCAATACATAGTTTGAAACTTCAAAAATTAATTTTGGGAGCACCCAAACTCTGATTTCAGCGAGCTTACAGTCAAACTGAGCATCTCGGAAATAAAAACCCAACGACACTAAGATTAACCCAATCCAAGCCAAAATGAGTCCGAATCAAGGGCTCAAAGCTCTGTTGAAAAGTTCAACCCGCAATTTGAGTTATCAAACGGTCTCAAATTTTGACGAGCTTATACTCGAATTGAACGACTCGACGAGACGAATCCAACGAGCCCAAGATCATCAAATTCCGACATCATTAAGGCCTACAATTGTCCAATGAATGGTGCATGATCAAAGGATTCGATATCGGTCGTCCATTCAAACCACTCCCAATTCGCCCTTGATCTCACGCTTATTTACGGGCTATGCCACTCCATAAAAACTATAAATAGAGCCCTCATTCTACACCAAAAGGACTCAAGTGAAGAGGGAGAAGAAGAAGAGGAGAAAGGGGAAAAGGAGATTCCTCACCTCCTCGACCACCACCGGAGCTCTTGCTGCCGCCTGAAGACGCCAGAACTCTACCAAATATTTAGGAGAACGCCAGAATTTTTCCCAACTTCCACGGGATGTAGAAATTCTTCTCAATTAATAACAGAGTTCCCTCCTGACGCCGAAACTCCGCCCAAGCGAGGCCGGAGTTCTCTTCTGCCACCAACAGACGTCGGATTTCTACCCGACGTCGCACCTTCACTCTTTGCCAAGTTTCTACCCGAGACTGGATTTCTAACGGTTATCGGACTTCGTTGGATGTCTACGCGAAGATAAATTTCTTTTCATTGTTGGACTTTTACCTGACGCTGTCCTTCTAATCATCGTTGTCAGACTACAGTCCTTCCGACCTCTGCTGCCAATCGACTATGGTCCTCCTGACTTATGTTGCCCGCCGACTACAATCTTTCCGCCCTCTGTCGCCCGCTGACTACGGTCCTCCTGACTTACATCGCCCGTCGACTACAGTCCTTCCGACCTCCGTCGCCAGCTGACTATGGTCCTCCTGACTTATGTTGCCCATCGACTACAAGCCTTCCGACCTCCGTCGCCCACTAACTACGGTCATCCCGGCCAAACGAACATGCCAATAGTGATTCTTTGTATTCACATCATGTAATGTACTCTATAAAATGTACATCAAGCTAAGGCCTTCTCCCAAGGAAGGGCCTCATTTGTAATCGACTACAAATACTAGTGGATTCGTTCAAACTGGGCTAGGCCCCGTGGTTTTTCCCCCTTTTTACAGAGGTTTTCTACGTAAAAATCTTGGTGTCTCATAAATGCTAGACCCTCTCTCCTTATCTGATTGCGTGCCGGATTTTCGTACAATGCTAAGACGTTAAATATGATATTTCTCTACCGCCGCGAATACTCCTGGACGCAATAATACTAAAAAATATGCATAATACATAAAGGTTAATAATTATATCTTATATTTATCTACCCCAATCCCTATCGGAAAAAATAAGAAATTTATTTATTTTTATCTCTTCAAAGTAGTTATTTGTCATTTTTTCTTTCTTTTTTAATAACCAGTTGCTGGGCTGGTCAGTGAGTGGCTCCACGCACGTCATTGGCCAAGTCGTTGGCATGCCCAACGACTATAACTGATTAATAATTTTTTTTTAAAGAATATTTAAACTAATTAAATTAATTATTTTATAAAAAGTATCCTTTTGGGATTTGCTTTTCCATCTACGGCGGAGCCAAAAATTTTGTTTGCGGGGGTGGCTAAATTAAAATTTTTATGTTTGTTGTCCCATTATCAGAGCCAAGAGGAGCTGTAAGATGAAAATTAAGAATACAAATAACATGACCCTTAGAGCTGAGAAGACATAAACATTTTTCACGAGCGATCTTTGTTTGGGGGCAAGAGAGGAGCGAAAGGGAAAACAAAAGCAGTACTCGAGGCTGTGACTCGTGAGAGAGTAAAGGAGAAAACGAATCATTGTTGCTTTTCATTTCTCCAAAAAAATTTGTTGGTGGCTTCTTCAGATTAATAAATAACTATAAAAGGAAGAAATGAAAAAATTAGAGCTCGTTTTGTCGTTGGCGAGGTTGTTGCTCTATTAAGCCACTAAAACAATCAGTTTTAAGCCCTTGTAGGCTTTAAGTTTTTGGTTTAGCTAAATCCTTTAGAGGAGATCTCTCATACTAAGTCATGAATGTGAGGCTGCATCATTTTCGTTGCATAAAAGACAGAGGAAAAGCAAAAGGTATCCTTCATAGTAATTAATTAGATCATTAGCAGTGTAAAAATAATTAAATAATTGAGTGATAATTTCATATTTTATAATTATTATTAGATAATAAATAGTTAATTAATGATAATTTTTTTTAATAAAATCATAATTAAATAATTAAATATTTAAAAATAATAATTAATTAAATAGCCTTGCAACTCTACGTCAAATTCTCTTTTTCATTCCGTCCTCTCTCTCTTTCAATATTTTACCCCATTTAGGGCTGTGATCAATATTAGACAAGACTTGAAACCAGATCATATCCCGACTCGAAAAATCTGGGGTTGGGTCGACACGGTTAGCAAACGGGTCGGGTTTAGGTTAGAAAATCTAACCTGATTCTAGTATCGGGTCGTGTATGGTCAACCTGAAAACACGATGTTGACTCAATTTTAACCAGTTAAAGCCGCCTTGCCACCTGGTTTAGCCGAAATACCAAATAACTTTAATTATTTTTGCGTATAAAGACACAACATCTTCACTCATTCGGTCTTTCCGCTTTCGGTTTGAGTCTGCCTTTCCTTTGGGTGCTGGAGTCCCTTACCCTAGTTTTTTCACTTTTCCTCTGTGTTCTTCATGATTGAGTGGTTGTTGTTGGCTCGATTTCTCAAGAATCGCAGGTGATGAATTCTCAATTCAAGTCTCCTTCTCTCCACATGTCGTCATATCTCAACAACCGGAAATCTTTTTGGATATAATGTAGTGATATGATGACTGCTTGGCAAATGGCAATATTGTAGTTTTTATTATGAGTTTTCAGTTTTCATAAGGTTTTAATTTCCTTTTTGAGCATCTCAAACCGAAACCCTAGGTGGCTAGGTGATGTGCTCGTGATTAACAAACCCTAGAGATGATTTATCACTCTTTTTTCCTTTATTCTTTATTGATTTTAAATATTTTATTTATATATGATTACATGATTTAGAATCTTAGATCTTAATCGAAATCCCTTTATGGCTTTGCTCATGTTCGTCATTCGTTGTCCATCATTATGTAAGTTTGGACTTTGGGATCTTATACAGTTATACCTATTACTTGATTGCCTGATTGCTTTACATTTTAGGCTTTTAGCCTTTAGCTATGTTTTTGTAATTTCTTGTGGAGTGACCTGTGGGCTGTGGATGGTGGACCTATGGTCTTTTGCTCTATTATTTATTTGGCTATTTACATGATCAATAATGATTATATGCTCATCTTTTAACCATTTACATGCTATTTAATGTAATAATGTTGCTATTGTCATAACATAATAGCATCATAGCAATGCTGGAGGCTAGAGCCATGTATTTGTTTCTGATTGAATAGTTTTTACATATTATTGAATAGATGGAGGATTCTAACACATTTATTGAAAGTACTCCATTAAATGAGAATATGCATTTTTAGGCATAAAATACCCTACTTCAAATCTGTTCTTCCCTTGTGTATCTACGGCTTATGCAACACTTAAGCATGAACGATCTTATAGTATTCAGTACAACATAAATATTGCAACGAGAATGTTAGTAAAATTTGAGAAGTACTGGTTTGATTTATGTGATATCTTGGCAATAGCGGTTATCTTGGAACTTAGGTACAAGTTCACATTTGTTGAATGATGTTATAGAAAATTATATGAAGGTGATTACATAATTGAAATGAATATGTTTTGGGGTAAGCTATTTGCATTATTTACAAACTATGAGAAGATTAAATGACAAACTTGCGATGAGCAGTCCTCATTACCCTCAGTTAGCTACCAAGTTGATAGCTCAACGACTTTCCCTCTAACAATTATAAAATCGCATTTTCTTCAGGTATTATTCTTTCTCATTCATTTAAAAAAGATTTATAATTTTTTCATTTACTTACTTTGCCCATGTCTGGTGGCATTCATTATTAAAATTATTACTCATTCGAAGAGAAAATTACTATGCATAGGAATTCATAACTTGAAATGTATCTTGAAGAACAAAAAAATGATAGGTAGGTTAAGTTAGATATATTACATTTTTGGAAAGATAACCAATACAAGTATCCTGAAGTGGCTGATATGGCTAGTGATATTTTATGCATTCCTCTTTTCATAGTTGCTTCAGAAAGTGCATTTAGTAACAATGGTAGAATATTGGATCAATATAAAAGTGCTTTAAAACATGACATTGTTGAAGCCTTAGTGTGCAGTAAAGATTGATTATATGGAGATAATGGTAATGGTTCAATTGTTTTACATTACATCTTAACTGGTTTTCTCTCTTAAGTTTATGGTATATTAGTAATATGTTTTTTTTTTTTTTGTAGTTATGAGTGATCCTGAACTTGAGGGTGTAACTGAGGACACCATGAACTTGGGTATTTCAGAAATTGGTAGCGAAGATGCCAAAGGTTCAGCTAACAAAGTTGCCTAGTTGATGTTGTGGAGTGGGGAGGAAGTTTTATTATATTTTCTTAAATTATGTTGATCTTGTTGAGATTTTACAAGGTCCTCTTTGTTGTTATAGATGGTTACTAGTTGCTGCTTTAGTCTTTGCTGTTATAAACCTGTTGCTGTTGTTGTTGGTTTTGTGAAATTCTTTTCTCTGTTTTGGACCTTTTTTGTGTCTGTTTTTGCTGTTTTTAACATGCTACTTCAGGGTTCTGTTGTTCAATGATTTCCGAAGTTGGTTGCCTTGTTGGGTGCTGTGTTGCCGTGTTGGAGTGCTGGAGGTTTCCTGTTGGGTTTAAAACCTGTTTTCTATTTTATGTTTTATGAACTCTGAAGCATAAGGTTGCTACTATAATGAGTGTAATCTAAAATTCTTATGCTTAATGAACTCATATGTTTGATGAATTAAGGTAAAGGCTAAATGGTATAGCTGTGAAAGCTCAAGCAATGATGAAAAACCTTTTAAATTGAAAGTGGTAGCCATCGTGTGTTTAGAGTAATTTGGTTAATACTATTACAATCGGGTGGCATTTGTGTTAGCTTAAATCAAGAGTAGATACTTTATTAATTTATTAATACTATATTAAGTCATTAAGTTTAATGCAAACTACCGCCTTGGATGGTAATAGATAGAAAAATCAAATATACATTATTTAATCACTTGAGTTACTTCTCAGTAGTAACTAAATATGTTGGAAGGTTTACCTGAGCCATTCGAATATAACTTTCTAGTTATACATTTATACAATCTCATTATTTGGAATTTTATCATTTTTATTTGTTTGTTACTTTTAAGCTTTAAGTGTTTAACCATTTTTTTGGTAGTTAATTCAAGTTGAAGTGTAGGACATAAGGACAATACAAGTTTAATGATATCTTCATTCTTCAAGAGTTTAAGTTGAACTATAGCTGATAAGAACTAAGAAATGTAATTTGAGTTTATTTGTAAATTATTTACTTTCTAGTTTGTACTTTGTAATGAATGTAAATTATAAATTATAATTTGTAAAGAATCTAAACAATTTAAATACAAGGTACAAGTTCTTTGTATGCATTACTTAGTAAAGTTATATTTATTTAATGGCAAATTAAATTTTCAAAGTTCAATTTTTTCATACATTTAATTATTTAATGTCGGGTTGGGTTGACCTGAACCTGATTCGGGTCGGGTTCGAAAAATTGACACCAAACCTGATTCAAAAAATTGACTCGAAACCTGATTCGGGTCGGATCTGGGTAGGGTCATAAATAGTTGGGTCACATTCAAGTCTGACTTAAACCCAACCCGTTGACACGAATTGATAGCTCTAACCCCATTAATCTTTCTCTCTCTAGAGCTGAAGCATTTCCCTGATAAAAGATACTTGAAAAGAAAAAAACTTTAAAAAAAATGAAAAAAAACGTGTAATAAATAAAATTATAGAGTTTTATTTTCACTGTAGCTTTTTAATATTTTTTGGTTATAATTATTTTTCATAGGTATGAAATTGGAATTTATCCTAATTTAAAAAAAAAAAAAAAAAAAACTGCCTGTCACGCACCACCAAAATTCCTAAATCCTTAAAACCACAGCACAAAGCTCACTTTGTCTTGTTGGTTGAGGGCTTAGGCTTCCAACTAAGAGGTCTTGAATTTTAGTATTTGTGTATGCGTTGTGTTAATGAATTTGCCTTAAATAACCTAAATGTCCAAAAAAAAAAAAAAAAATTAAAACCACAGCATTTGACGTGCTTTACGGTCTGCTACAATTACCAACCACGCACGTGGCTTTGACCGTCAGACAAGAGTTAAACATCGATTGCCTTCTTCAACAAATCCTATTGAAAGCCCTAATTGTCCTGCGCGCTGCCTCAGTCAGGTTGGACGAAGAAGCAGAGATCGATTCCTCGGCCTCGTCGGCGAAAAAGGAGATGGAGAACCTCGCGGCGCATGATTCGACCTTAAACCCTAAACCTAAAAACCATCACACATACACCTTCGACTCCCCCCACCCGATCTATGCCATGGCCTTCTCTACAACCTCGCCCTCCCCATGCCTCGCTCTCGGCAGCTTCATCGAGGAACTCAATAACCGTGTCGATATCGTTTCTTTCGACGAAGAGACTTTCACCTTCCGATCCGACCCCAAGCTCTTCTTTGAACATCAGTACCCGCCTACCAAGCTCATGTTCCATCCTAAACCACTCCCTGGACAAACCCAATCCCTCCTCGCCTCCTCTGGCGAATTCCTCCGCCTCTGGCGCGTGAAGGAATCCGCCGTCGAGCTCTGCTCCGTGTTGAATAACAGCAAGTCCGCTGAGTTCTCTTCCCCACTCACCTCCTTCGATTGGAACCAGGCGGAACCTCGACGCATCGGAACTTCCAGCATCGACACCACCTGCACTGTTTGGGATATCGAGCGCGGTATCGTGGAGACGCAGCTCATCGCCCACGATAAGGAGGTCTACGACATCGCCTGGGGTGGTGCTGCCGTATTTGCCTCCGTCTCAGCGGACGGATCTGTTCGAATCTTTGATCTTAGGGATAAAGAACATTCCGCTATAGTCTACGAGAGTCCCAGGCCCGATACCCCTCTCCTCCGCCTCGCCTGGAACAAGATGGACGTCAGATACATGGCTACCATCCTTATGGACAGTAATCAGGTGGTCGTTCTTGACATTCGCTCTCCTGCTGTGCCTGTGGCTGAGTTGCAGAGACACCGTGCAAGTGTAAATGCGGTTGCTTGGGCGCCACAGAGTGCTCGCCATCTTTGTTCTGCAGGGGACGATGGGCAGGCTTTCATTTGGGAGATGCCAACAACTGTACCACCTGAAGGGGTTGATCCTGTGCTTGCATACCAGGCTGGTGCAGAGATAAACCAGATGCAATGGTCTGCTGCTCATCGGGACTGGATTGGGATTGCTTTCTCAAACAAGGTGCAGTTGCTCAGGGTTTGAAAGAAGGTATGCAGTTTCTTACCTTCATTCAGAATTGTGTTTTTTATGATAATTTTATTTTTTGTTGAATGCGAATTCCTTTCAAGCTTTTTAATGTTCCTTGGACTCTGCTAGTCAATAAAAGAGCATGGATTGGTTGAAGGTGATATGAACAACAAATGTAATCAAGTTGTTCGTGGCTTACTGTTTTATTTCTAGTTAGTTTATTGATTTGATGGAATATAGTCGAGGTGCGAAGGGACATTAAACTCAATGTAGAAGCTTCAAATCTCTTCTTTTTCGGTATAAGGTTTTGCTTTATGATGTATAAATATAATAATGCAGAGCATTCTCTTTGTGATGAACAAGGTTTTAAAAGTCGAAATCGGGAATCGAGGCGAGGCGTAAGCCTCGAGGCGGATCGAGGTATAAGCCTCAAAATGATTAAAATAAATTTATTTAAAATTATAAATAATGATAAAAAATAACAAAATATTATGTCAACTATGAATTTGAAGATTTGTTTTAAGATAATATTACTGGAATACAAGATTTAAAATAAACTCACTTAAAAATAAAACATCCCCTTAGGATCAAGACTCAAAGCAGGCTCGTCATCACTTTGACTATCTTCAGAAGAATTTTCATAATTAATGTCAAAGTCATCCTCAAACTCTTCTTCATCTATAATATTTTTTCCTTTATCTCCTATATCAATTAATATTTCATTAGCTATAAAATGAAACAATAGTAACATACAAAATAATTCATTATATTTAAGAATACCTTTGAATTTTTTTGAAGCTTCAATCTCACTTTGTTTCTTCCTTTTATATACTTGGGCAGTTGCTTCATTATCTTCTTCATTGACATGAGTTTCTCCTTCTACTTCAATTTCAGAAACATCAGCATTCTTAGGAGTAACACATTCATCATCAGATTGTAACTTATCAACAAGCAAAGGATCAATTTCATTCTCAATATTTCCTTGATTCTGCAATTTGAGATATCTATCTTTTAATTTTTTGTTAAACATAACATAAACTAGTTTGTTCATTCGATCTGCCGCCAATCGATTTTTCCTCTTTGTATGAATATGATTGAAAATGCTCCAATTACGCCCGCATGCAGAAGTCGAACACGTTAGGCTAAGAACTTTAACTGCAAAAGCTTTTAATTCAGGAACATCATCTCCAAACTGAGTCCACCAACGTTTTACATGAAGACAAATTGTGAAAACCCGAAAAAATGCCATTTTAGACCTTGCACGCTTTTCAAAGCGCCGCGATGAGATTTAAGTGGAATTTTCAATGTTATCGGATTGTAACGAAAATAATTTTAGAAAATCCTACGCGAAATTCTGATCATTTTGGTATATAAAACTTATAATCGATTTTGCCTATTTTTGGAGCTATTAATTTTAGAAGTCTCTAAATACCTATTATACCCTTACTCATCTATTATGCCGAATTTTTTTAAGTGAGGGTAGCATAGTCTTTTAGCAAGCCCTTTCTCCCTTAATAGACAAAACCGAGCCCTTTCCCCCCTATTCGCGTGAAACCGAGCGGACAAACAGAGAGGAGCGACGGGCTAGGCGCGGACGGCGTGCTTCCGCGAGGGTCTCTCCGGCGACGATCTTCCGGCGAAAGTTTTATGTCAAATCGAAGAGGACGACGAGAGAAACACTCCGGTATGATTAATTTCAAGCGAAACTTTCTAGATCTCGAGTATTTTGGAAAAGAAAATTCTAGGGTTTTGTAGGATTTTGGTTTTCTTTCGTATTTTTCTTTACGAAAACTTTAAGGAAAGATTAGAGAAATGTTTTAGCAATGAAAATGAAAAGTTTTGAGGAAATTTTGGAGATAGAAATTCTAGGGTTTTTCTAAATTCTCTTTTTCTTCCGAATTTCTTTTAGGAATAAATAAGAAAGGATTAGGAGAACCTTTTAATGATGAAAAAGAAAATTTTTGGAGGAATTTTTGGATATTTAAAAATTAGGGTTTTTCCCTAAAACTGAACTTTTTGAAAGTGATTTTGCAATTATGGTTCCTAAGGGTCCTAAGAAGGTTTTGAAATGTATAAATTATGTTTTTCTCGCATAATGGTATTTTTCTAATATTTAAAATTAGTTAATCCGAAAATTAGTTTTCCATAATTATTATTTTGATGATTGGGAAGTTTTAGCATACAAAACTAAGCATTTTAATGAAAATATGTTTTCCAAAATTTGGGTTTTAGGTTAAATCCGAAATAATTAACTTAATGTCAATTAAAGTTTAGGTTAATAATATGTTAATGACATTGATTTATAATAATGATATTCATGTCGTTTGATAAGAAGGAATTAAGATTTAATGTTTATTTATGTTAATGATTTTTTTATATTAATGATTAGGAATTAAGGTTAATGTTGGGTAAGGGGAATTTTGATAAATGATTCAACAAATTAAATTCATATGTTTATAAGTAAGAAAATGAGAAAGAAAGAGAGAGTGAGGGAGAGAAAACTTAGGATAATTTAATATGAGAAGGAGAATGCTATTTTGATTCAATTTATAGATTTTAAGAATGAGAAATTGATACTTATAGGTGATTAATCGTGGTGACTTCGAAGGAAGAAGGACTAGCAAGAGGAATCATATTCCAAACTTCTGTAAGTATGCACTGTTCTTTATTTCAGTAATACTTTTGTTGCCCTCAAGTTATATGCAATCATTATCCTTTACTGTTGTCAAATTCTTTATTACTGTCAAATGAATGATCATGAAAATTACATGTATATTTTATGGTATCTTACGATAAGGTTTATATGTTATAAGAAATAAGATGGAATGAAATGATATGCTTATGTATATTGAATGTTTGTATGTGCATGTTGAAAGGATGGAGTTCACCCCCTTATGGTACTAGCTGGGGACGCTGTACTCGTGCACGATAAAATGGTAAAGGATATGAAAAAGGAAAATGGTAAAGGAGTACCTTTATGGTACAGACGGTGACTCCTGCGACGGTTGTATTATATACGAAAAGGAAAAGTTATGAAAATGATATGGATATGGAAAGGAAAATGAAAAATATGGTTTATGATATAATATGTTTAATGCTATGTTAGTATGAAATCATTTTATGTTATGTTCATATGAAATTGACATCCAGCATATTACACAGTTGCCTTGCTTACTGTAGTTTAGAATTGTGTATTATTTACTGAGCTTTAGCTTAATGTTAGTTGTTAACATTTTTCAGGTAAGCTTAAGTTAATCAAAGATGAGTAGAAGGGGTGGAAATGTTTATCGTCGTAGAGAAGCTCCAGAAGAAAGGTAATTATGAATTTGTTTGAGTTTTATGTTAATTGAGTTTTCAAATTGATGTTTTAGAGGCTCTTTCAATTATTATGGAGATAGTTTTAGTGATTAGATAATGTAACCTATCGTCTGACCTTTGTTCCCGCCTCGCCTGCGCGAGCTCACCGGGCCGGGTCGTGACAAAAGTGGTATCAGAGCAAAGGTTTAGGAATATTGATTAACATGAAAGAGCCAATAGGACGATTCAATAGGTTAAAGAAGGTATAGGGTATGTGTGTTATAGATGTCTAATTCTATTTCATCGGTTATATCTCAGAGCTATGGATCCTGAGCGGAATGCCACTGATGGCATTAATATGGAGGAAGGGAGAGAGCTACCAGAGGTAGCAGAACTTCGGAGGAACAACACTATGCAGTCATTCACTCAAATGATGGAAGCGATGACTCAGATGATTAGGACTTTCCAAAATCAGGGCAGTGGTAGTGGAAGTGGAGGCCGACCTATGGATAAGAGTCTGAAGCTGTTTCAGGATATGAAGCCTCCACTATTCTCAAGTGGTGGGCCTATAGAGGCTGAGGACTGGCTAATGCGGATTGAGAAGATACTGGAGGGCATGTCTTGCCCTGAAGAAAGGAGGGTGACATTGGCTGCTTATGCCTTTGATGGCGAGGCTGAGAGGTGGTGGAGGAGTCAGTTAGAACAAACATTTGGAGGAAGACCAAGCAGTCAAGTCGACTGGGAGGAGTTTGTGAAGGTATTCAGAGATTGGTATGTACCTAAGTCAGCCAGGAGACAGATGCAGGACAAGTTCAACAGATTGGTTCAGGGAGACCGATCTGTTTCTCAGTACGAGGCAGAGTTCACGATGTTATCCAGGTATGCCCCACACCTGATACCTGATGCTGAGGAGAAGTGCAACCGATTCCTGAATGGATTGAAAGATGTGATTAGACAGCCTCTCATTCCTTTTGGAATTGAGGATTATTCTGTCTTAGTGGAGAGAGCAAGAAGGATAGAAATGGATATGCAGGCAACTCAGAGGAGAAGGGACCAATATAAAAGGAAGAGTTTTGATGAGGATATACAAAATAATCAAACAGGAGGATCAGATGAGAAGAAGTCCAAGTTTAGTTCTAGTGGAGGCAGTGGTACAACTGTAAGTAAAGTCACGGAATCTTGTGCTAAGTGTGGAAGATTACATAAGGGTGAATGTCTGATTGGTTCTAACACTTGCTATTGGTGTCATCAACCTGGACACATAGCAAAATATTGTCCTGCTTTGACTCAGAAGACTTCAGGAGAAATGAGATCAGTTGAAGCACCTTCTCAGAGGAATTATGGGAAACCCAAGATGATAGAACCATCAGTTGCAGGTTCAGTACAAAATCAATCTAGGCAGAATATCAAACCTCGAGTTTACAGTTTGACTCAGCAAGAGCCCGATGGATCTGTAGATGCTGACAATGACAATTGAGATGGCTTTATAGTTTATTTTCAGTAACTTGTAATGATAAACCTGATGTTTGTTGTTTTAGATTTAGTAGTTTATCTTGTTATGTTATGTTGGATATTATGGAGTTGATCAGACTATTTTGTTATGATATTTCAGATGTTTAGTTTGTTATGTTTCAATGTTGAAGTTTATGTTAATGAAATGGAAGATGTTGATTAAATTGTAACTAGAAGTTGTGTAAATTTCGAGGACGAAATTTTTATTAGGAGGGAAGATTGTGAAAACCCGAAAAAATGCCATTTTAGACCTTGCACGCTTTTCAAAGCGCCGCGACGAGATTTAAGTGGAATTTTCAATGTTATCGGATTGTAACGAAAATAATTTTAGAAAATCCTACGCGAAATTCTGATCATTTTGGTATATAGAACTTATAATCGATTTTGCCTATTTTTGGAGCTATTAATTTTAGAAGTCTCTAAATACCTATTATACCCTTACTCATCTATTATGCCGAATTTTTTTAAGTGAGGGTAGCATAGTCTTTTAGCAAGCCCTTTCTCCCTTAATAGACAAAACCGAGCCCTTTCCCCCCTATTCGCGTGAAACCGAGCGGACAAACAGAGAGGAGCGACGGGCTAGGCGCGGACGGCGTGCTTCCGCGAGGGTCTCTCCGGCGACGATCTTCCGGCGAAAGTTTTAGGTCAAATCGAAGAGGACGACGAGAGAAACACTCCGGTATGATTAATTTCAAGCGAAACTTTCTAGATCTCGAGTATTTTGGAAAAGAAATTCTAGGGTTTTGTAGGATTTTGGTTTTCTTTCGTATTTTTCTTTACGAAAACTTTAAAGAAAGATTAGAGAAATGTTTTAGCAATGAAAATGAAAAGTTTTGAGGAAATTTTGGAGATAGAAATTCTAGGGTTTTTCTAAATTCTCTTTTTCTTCCGAATTTTTTTTAGGAATAAATAAGAAAGGATTAGGAGAACCTTTTAATGATGAAAATGAAAATTTTTGGAGGAATTTTTGGATATTTAAAAATTAGGGTTTTTCCCTAAAATTGAACTTTTTGAAAGTGATTTTGCAATTATGGTTTCTAAGGGTCCTAAGAAGGTTTTGAAATGTATAAATTAGGTTTTTCTCGCATAATGGTATTTTTCTAATATTTAAAATTAGTTAATCCGAAAATTAGTTTTCCATAATTATTATTTTGATGATTGGGAAGTTTTAGCATACAAAACTAAGCATTTTAATGAAAATATGTTTTCCAAAATTTGGGTTTTAGGTTAAATCCGAAATAATTAACTTAATGTCAATTAAAGTTTAGGTTAATAATATGTTAATGACATTGATTTATAATAATGATATTCATGTCGTTTGATAAGAAGGAATTAAGATTTAATGTTTATTTATGTTAATGATTTCTTTATATTAATGATTAGGAATTAAGGTTAATGTTGGGTAAGGGGAATTTTGATAAATGATTCAACAAATTAAATTCATATGTTTATAAGTAAGAAAATGAGAAAGAAAGAGAGAGTGAGGGAGAGAAAACTTAGGATAATTTAATATGAGAAGGAGAATGCTATTTTGATTCAATTTATAGATTTTAAGAATGAGAAATTGATACTTATAGGTGATTAATCGTGGTGACTTCGAAGGAAGAAGGACTAGCAAGAGGAATCATATTCCAAACTTCTGTAAGTATGCACTGTTCTTTATTTCAGTAATACTTTTGTTGCCCTCAAGTTATATGCAATCATTATCCTTTACTGTTGTCAAATTCTTTATTACTGTCAAATGAATGATCATGAAAATTACATGTATATTTTATGGTATCTTACGATAAGGTTTATATGTTATAAGAAATAAGATGGAATGAAATGATATGCTTATGTATATTGAATGTTTGTATGTGCATGTTGAAAGGATGGAGTTCACCCCCTTATGGTACTAGCTGGGGACGCTGTACTCGTGCACGATAAAATGGTAAAGGATATGGAAAAGGAAAATGGTAAAGGAGTACCTTTATGGTACAGACGGTGACTCCTGTGACGGTTGTATTATATACGAAAAGGAAAAGTTATGAAAATGATATGGATATGGAAAGGAAAATGAAAAATATGGTTTATGATATAATATGTTTAATGCTATGTTAGTATGAAATCATTTTATGTTATATTCATATGAAATTGACATCCAGCATATTACACAGTTGCCTTGTTTACTGTAGTTTAGAATTGTGTATTACTTACTGAGCTTTAGCTTAATGTTAGTTGTTAACATTTTTCAGGTAAGCTTAAGTTAATAAAATATGAGTAGAAGGGGTGGAAATGTTTATCGTCGTAGAGAAGCTCCAGAAGAAAGGTAATTATGAATTTGTTTGAGTTTTATGTTAATTGAGTTTTCAAATTGATGTTTTAGAGGCTCTTTCAATTATTATGGAGATAGTTTTAGTGATTAGATAATGTAACCTATCGTCTGATCTTTGTTCCCGCCTCGCCTGCGCGAGCTCACCGGGCCGGGTCGTGACACAAATATAGTATTTTATGAATATTGGTTGAAGTAGAAGACTTGAACATAAATATTAACATTAAAATTATAAATACTCAAACTATAAACATACCAGGAGATCGTGTTTTGTAGCATGTTTGTGCTGCTCTAAATCCAAACATTCCCTTCTTCAAATGAAAATCCTCAAGTTGATCATTTACTTTAAGGTAGTTTACTTCAGAAATGAGTTTGTCCATACATGCATACAAACCAATTTTCACCACTTTGTCAACATGAAAATTCTTATCATAATGAAATTGGGGATTTAAATAGTATGCAGCAGCATGTAAGTATTGGTGTAATTGTCGATCCCACTTTTCATCTATAATATCCCATATTTCTTTGTAGGCACTTTCTTGACCTCCCAATTCTTTTGCAATATCTTCTTTAGCCCTATTCATTGCTTCATAAATAAATCCCATAGCCGGGACCCTCTCACCATCAACCATTCTAAGCACCTTTACTAATGGTCATATTGTCTTCAAAGCATAATTTGTGCTGCGTCAAAATGAATCGTCTCTCATAACAATCTTTTTAACTTGCTTTCCTTCTTGTTTTTTGGCCCATGAACTTTTATCCCACTCTTCAGAAGCAAACATTGCTTCCAAAGGTTGACTTAACTCCTTGAATCTCTGCAATGTTAAATATGCAGTAGCAAATCTTGTAACAACAGGTCTAATAATTTCCTTGTCAGTGAATTTTGTCATCAAGCCGAGTACCCAAGAATGATTGTATATAAACTTACTAACGAATTTGGCCTTCAATATGACTGATTTATGTTGAGGCAACTGTCCCAACATCTCAAGCATCAAGTCAATACAATGTGCAGCACAAGGAGTCCAGTAAAGGTGAGGCCTCTTCTCCATTAACATTCTTCCTGCAGCTTTGTATGCACTTGTATTATCAGTAACAACTTGTACTACTAAAGCATCTCCCACTTCCTCCACAACTTCATCCAACATTTCAAATAATAATTGTGCATCCTTTATAAAGCTTGAAGCATCTACTGATTTGAGAAAAACTGTTCCATATGGATTGTTGACCAAAAAATTAATAATACTTCTATGTCGAATATCTGACCAACCATTTGACATTATTGTCACCCCTGTCTCAATCCAAGTCTTCGTAATATCATCCACCATTTTTGAAGTTATCTTAACCTCCTCATTCTGCGTCCAAGCCCTCAGCTCATACATGCTTGGAAGTTGTAATCCTCTTCCATAGCTTCCAACAGATCGTAACATATTGATCCACAACGGACTCCTAACAACATTAAATGGAATCCCATTTTCATAGATGAATCTGGCGATATCCAAACAAACTCTATTCCTGAGTTCTTTTGTAGCTGTAGGAGGTTGAATATCCTGAGTATTTATGTTTTCGTCGTTATCAATATTTAGCATAAATTTATCCATGGGCCCCCGACTACCTCGGTCAGAAGAAACTAGATGACTTCCAGTACTGGAACCTTCATGCTGTGATCCATAGTAAGAAGAGTTTCCTATCATCTCTTCCATATTTCTTTGTGCGACCTCCTTTGTGATGACAAACTTCTTTAAATAATTTATACATTCCTTCTTTACCTCATCAGGAACTTTTGCACATGGTCCCACATTGACATGAGTGCAGGCTAGGTGATCATTCAATCTCTTGACGCCACCAGTTATGCGCTTCTCACAGAAATTACATTTCATGTAAACATATCCCTTCTTTGCACTTTCACCTGACACTTCAACTTGAGTTCCATATTTTAATGCAGGATCTTTCCTTATTGTGCCACTAGTCATGCTAACAATATGATATATTTCAACAATTATTTGTACTACCAAATACCAATAATAAAACAACATGAATACAAAAATATACCAGTCTGCCGGGGGTCCAAGGGGGCGCTGCCCCCTGGCTGGGTTCGACCTGCCCGATCAGGTCTCGGGGTCAAGGGGTAGCGCCCCTGCGGGGGTTTTCGGGGGCAGCGCCCCCGGAACAAAATTATATTATAAGAGTAATTTTGAAATTATGCTCAATACCGAGCGTGTACCGAGCATGTACCGCTCAGTATCGAGCGTGTACCTAGCATGTACCGCTCAGTACTGAGCGTGTACCGAGCATGTACCGCTCAGTACCGAGCATGTACTCATGTACCGCTCAGTATCGAGCGTGTACCGAGCATGTACTCATGTACCGCTCACTACCGAGCGTGTACCGAGCATGTACCGCTCAGTACCGAGCGTGTACCGAGCATGTACTGCTCATTACCGAGCATGTGCCGCTCAGTACCGAGCGTGTACTGAGCATGTACTCCTCGGTACCGAGCATGTACTGAGCAGTACTGAGCATGTACAATCTGATGAAGCGAGACATGAAGCAAATAACGGGAAGAAAGATCGTTACCTAGCCGTGAAAAAAGAACCTTCGATTACAGGAAGTTGGAGAAGAAGAAGCGAGACATAAAGCAAATGACTGGAAGATTACGGGAAGAAAGAGAAGAAGAAATAAATCGTTACCTTCGATCGCCTCCAGTTATGTTCGAACTCGACCGAACTGTGGTCGTCGAAGTCGACGGAGTTCTCCTTTCAGTTCTCACCCGAAGCAGAAGCAGGTATGTTACCCTAATACTTGACTCTTATACGACTCTCACCGCTCGGTCTATATACTTACAAATCGAAGCGGTGCCTCGTTTCGCTTCGAGGCGTTACGAACCGAAGCCTACGCCCTGTGCGAAATAAGCGCACGCTCCGCCGAATCCAACGAGGCGTAAGCCTCAACGCGCAAATGCTTCACCTCGCCTTGAGTCGCGTCTCAGTGCGTACGCCTCTTCCGCCTTTTTAATCGTCGGTGATGAATGAGGTTCTCGCTCTAAAGAATTTGAAATTTACAGCTTTATATCACCAATTAAAACAATTACTTGTTTTTTTTTAATGAAAACCAGAAAGCACAAAGAATCCAATAAAAAACAATAATTTAATGATACCAGGAATTCCCTGAGAAATTTGGAAAAAATATTGATCATATTTTTATCAACAACCACACCACAATCAAAAAATTTAGTTGTAATAATTTTGACCAATATAAATCATACTTATAAATGTGGGTGTAAAAGAGCCGCCCATAAATGGATAAAACTTTGTTGGTTTGGATCATTAATTATCAAGACGAACACAAATGTGCCCAAGTTTCTTAATGAGCTGAAACATATTTGTAATTTTGTTTATTATCATGCCAACACGGACAACAAACTTAATTGATGTCCATCAAATATATCAATAGTATTATGACTTATGTATAAATTTGCTTAAAATAGAGTTTGTGATTCATAAGACCTCAAATATATGTTTTTCATATTTTTTTTGAAGTGTGTTTGATGGATTTTAATAATACAATGTAGAAATAAACTGAATTTATGACTATATATACACATGTACATTTATGTATATATGATTGCAATTTTTGTATATCAAGCTATGGTGTAGGAGTAAACTGAACTTTATTTGTATATATACATATATACATGTATATATTTTATTGCAATTTTTTTTATATCAAGCTCTTATTGAGCTGAACTTAATTGAAAATGTTCTTGTTTGTGTTCAACTAGTTTAATAAATAAATTGAATAATCTTGTTCAATCTCGAATTATTTACTTATTGAACAAGTTGAATATGAATAACAATCAAGCTGACTTGAGCTTTTCAAACCACCCTTCACAATTAACATTAATATTAAATTATGCATATGGAAAAGAACATTATATAAGATTGATAAATGAGGAAATTCATGCTCCACATCAATAAATTGGTAGTCTGCACCATACTTGGAAGAAATTTGCATCCAACAAGCTCATAAGTCTTAGTGTTGAATATAAGTTGTTCACAAACATTTATCTTTTTTGCATCAAAAACTAATATTAAATTATGCAGATGAAAAGTGCATGATATGATATTGCCAAATAAAGAAATCTAAGCCTTACGCTGGTAAAATATATGACTTTTCCTGGAAATGGGTGATCACAATTGCATCATGCTTGATGAAATAATAATAAGAAAAGCTAACATCCTTAATATAATTTGAAAACATTGTTGAGAAAAAAACTATTTAATACATGCCGTAGATATCCCTTTTATAATTGTTGGAAACCCTTAATCATAATATTTAATTGCTTTCAAAATTATATAAGATCGTTAAAGATGGTGCTTGGATGTCAGAAGGTAAAACTATAATGCAAATTAGTGCCTGAGGATTCATGCAAATGGAACCCTCTAGTGCCACTCATTTGCACAAGGAATCATGCATTAAAAACCAACAAACAGAACCCTCCCTTTAATTTGTGTGTGCAAGGCATGCACAAAAAAACCCATGAGACTTGAAATCACAAAAAAGAACATTGAACTTGCCGCTATAAAACTAACAATGAAACATATGAGATTAAACTTATCCATCTTATTCGAGCCATCTACATACCGAATCAATCTATGGAAATAGAAGCGGGGAGACAACCCATCTTTATATGAGGTAGCATCATAGGCATGATTGCATAATAAATGAAAATTGAGATAAAAATTTGGAATGAAATAACTAAAGTTAAATGACATTGTTTAACTCAACAATTTGCTCGCTCCCCTCAATTTGTACAATTTACCTTTTGATGAGCATAAACCTTCATATTTCCATTACTCCCTCTTGGAGATTTTCAACTTTGAAAATTAAGCATTTGATATTCATTTAGCATATCAGATTATAGTTTAAACTTATCCAATATAACTGAGCCTTCCAACTTATAAGCTTATAAATATTTGAAACAAATTAGCTTAAATCTATCAAATTTAATTTGACCACCTACACATTGAAGCAGTTATGGTATTAAAATTAGGAATGAATCTCATCCTCATAGGAACCAACATCATAGGAATGATTACACAATAAACCTAAATTAAAATAAAACTACAAAATGGAAAATAACCAAAGTTAAAAAAGCATGTTTAAAATAATAATTTGCTAAACCTTAAGAAGAATAATTTGTATTTCGACAAACATAAACCTTCAATTTCTATTAAGGTCTCACATCTTGGAAATATTTTACTACAATTAAGCATTTAATATCATCAGGAAAATCAAGGCATAATTATTGTGCATCTTGTAATGGAATTCATGAATCATCACATAGAGGTCTGTTATGACAATATCTTTGGAATTCACCGCTGTATTACACATAATTTCATCATCTAGGATAACTTAAAAAATTAAGTTATATAGAACTATTTGATATGGTGTTAGATATGAATTCACAAGAAGATAAAATAAAAGAAGAATCTAAGTCATTGGGTAGAAGATTCATGAAAGAAAGTCACATTATTTACATTATGGGCTTGACTAGTACGACAACTTCTTAGCTTTTCAATTTGTCCTAATGCATTGCATGATTTTATATGGCCCCACCTTTCTAGTGTTTAATTTTGTGGAGTCTCTTGTAGGAAACCTTTTAAGTTTTGGATTTACCATTATTTTATCATTTGTTTTAAATTTCATGATTAACAATCAGTTTTCATGAATATTTTCATACAAATCATGAATAAATATTTTTATGCAAATCATACAAATGATTGATATAATATGAGGAAAGTAATAAAAATGCTAAAACATTAGTATGCATCATTATGGATACTAAATATGACTTATATCTGATTCTTTGATGATGAGATGATAAATACAATTGAAAACATGCAAATTACACAAATATATTATGCCTCAACATACATATAATCTTTTTAAAGAAACTAAACCGATTAACTTAAATATTTGTTGTGTTGAGTTATGTACTTATTGATTTAACTAGATAGATGTAATTTTAAATTTTATATTTTTTTACAGCAATTACCATTAATAAATTATATGAAATGTTAACATTTTTTTTCTAGGGTTCTTTTTAGAAATTTGTATATTAACAAAATATGAAGTCTTTGAAATACTGAAACTTTCACCAAACAAAAACTGTCTAATACATGATTTAGGATATCCTTTTTATGACTATAGAAAACTCTTAATCACGATAGTCTTGCCTTTCTTCATATTTCCATAAGGTCGCAAAAGATGGTGTATGTTTGGATTGAAACCACAGCCAAAATTACACAGACCTGTGAATCCAGAATGTTTATGTGAAAGGAATCCCCCTATGTGACTTACATGCACAAGGAATTACTTTTAGGAAAAATGCTGACTGGAACCCTCCGGTGAGACTCATGTGCGCGCAAGGAATCTTTTATAGGAAAAAATGTGGAGCCTTGAATCACACAAAGCGGCACTGAGCTCGCTCATTTGAAACTAATAGCAAAATAAATAAACTCATCCAACAAAACCAAGCCATTCATACAGTGAACCATTCCAGGTAAATAAAATTAGGGTTATAATCCGATTTTATAGAAACAAACATCATTTATAAAATCCAACGTCAAGCATGATTACACGAATAAACCAAAATTGAAACAGAACATCAAAAATAGAAAATTGTTGAAGTTAGAAAAATATTGTTCGAGTCATCAATCTTATTGGTTCAACTTGTACAATTTGTGTGTCAACTAGTATAAATATGACCGTCAATTTTAAGCACATTGCATATGATGAATTTTATGGATTATTTAAGTTGTTTGTTATCCATATTGTATATCCTTTTCCCTCTAGAAAGGGATGGAAGATTAAATTCTGTCATTACTTCCATCTTCTCCGTGTGGTATGGAACATTTAGCATATATTTAAACTGATTGCACGATGCATCCTAATAAATAGTCTATAATATGCAATAACTATTTGATGTTCTTGTATTGAGTGATTTTATTTTTGTCTGAAAGCTTTACCTTGTCATTTGAGCAACCACTATATGGTGATATTACTTTACTTTGATTGTGCTTCTGTTTCCTTATCTTCTGAAAGCTGAATTCTTGGGAGTTCCCACTGGCTTGTTGATGGCTGCTTAGCAGGCAGCATGGTGATTGAAATTTCTTGTGGTAGCGAAATTAGGATTGCATTCCTAACTAGGTTTCCTCTCGTTCCTATTTCTTTTCATAATGTCTGCTATTTTATTCATTATCAGAGATACATGGTGGTGCATTGCTGGGCATATTCTATCATAATACATATACTACTAGGCATGGTTGTTCTGGCATATTATCTTGAAGACAACTTAGGCCTCGTCTGAGAGGGCTTAATTTTGCTTTTTCTATTTTGAAACGACAATTTTTTTTTTGGGTCGTTGTTTGAATGTGACACTTTTGTAAAAATACTTTTTACAGAACTTCAATTTTCTACTGTTTTCAAAAGCTTTTTGGTATTTGCTTCTCCGTTAGAAACCTACATTCTCTCAATTAATGTTTTTAAAACTACCTTCTAAAAAATTTACCTAGTAACCAAACGAAGTATTAGTTTGCTCGCAAAAAATGAATTTTATTTTGGACTTGCAAACTTGAACCAATTAACCACATGGTGCACTTATAGTTCCACTGGAAATGCACTGGTTTTGAAGTTTACTAGGCAAGAGAGTTTCAAGTTATTTCATGTGCAGTCTTTGTATTCTAATAAATTGGGCAGACAAACTAAATTCTAAAATAATGGGTAGTTATGCGTTATGTTTTGTGGGGAAGTTCTAGGCTCCGCCCCTCCACTATGAGGTGAATGTGCGTAGAGGGACAAAGGGTTCTTTGTGCGAGGGATATTTATAGATACTGCTCATAGTTTGATTTCGTTTTTATTTAAGCATGTTTGTGCACTTTTTTAATTAACTGAACACTTGCTGTGAAATTATCTCCTGATAGAACCTGAATTATGTTTCTTTTAATATATTATATAGCTATAAATTACTTATGTAAATATGATGAATTTGCAATATATCTGCTATTCTCTTCAATGCATCGCTTTAATCATTTGTAATGAGCTAACATATTCGGTTATTTTGGATTTTATTTTCAGGTTTTCTTTTCTTTCACGATTTCTAAAGTGCAGTCTTATGTTGAGATGAATGACTTACTAATAGCACTGTGCTGAATGTGGATATGGTGTTTTACCTTTGTACCAGGAGTAGAAGATTGAATAAGTAGCTGCTTTTCTTTTTCTAGGGTGTCAAACTGCTTTTGTTTCACTTTTTTGTATCTCATTATTCCGGGGATTGTTTTATTCCCAACTTCATGAAGCTAATTTTCATTTGGTTAGTAAATAAACTGTACATTTTACATTTTCATCATATTTTTTTTCTTTGAAATGTGTACAAAGTTGGCGATTGATACAAGAATTTCAACTCTAGATTAATTTGGTAATAGCTTTATTTAACAATGAATTGGTGATTGATACAAGAATTTTAGGGCTGCAGTGGTCATTTAAAAACTTGTATGTATTGGGAGGCGTTCTTGTTTCCTTGAAATGATTTAAATCATAATGTGAAGCTAATGGGTCTTCATCGTTAGAATGATTCTGATAGAAACACTTGAAGATTTCAAGTAAATTCTATCAATTTTAGAAAATCAGCGAGAAAACTCTTCCACACTCCAAAAGAAAACCAGAAAACAGTAATTTTATTGCAAGAATCAAGTAGAACAGAAAAAACAACAAGATACAATTGATCCTCTATTCGAGAGGATGATTGATCTCTCCCAATCTCTAGACGAATGTGGAGCCCAAAACCTGAACCTAAGAGATCCCAAATTCAGCCCAAATTCAAGATGCCCTAACCCTAGGAAAATAAATTATTTAATGCATACAAACCAAAAGAAAATCCCTAAAAAGTACATACATTCAATATCCCTCCAATACTTCCTTCAAAATCCTTCATATTCGACTCCCTTGAGCTGGCCGAAACGTGCGGCTCTTCCTGGAGGCGGAAGATTTCCGCCCAATTGGCATAAGCCAGTCCTGTCGACCGGCTGGACCGGTCCATTGGACTAGTCTAATAGATTCCAAAAAATCCTACGCATATCTACACGTTTCATCTTCCACTTATTGCCTCACATATAAATAAAAATAAAAATTTTATGGTGAAATTGTCTACTTGACCCACCTCGATACACTGCTGTTATCGACTCCAACTACCGCCAACAATTAAAAGAATTACTGCCCACAATTGTTCAATGACTTATAACTGTTCCTTGGAAAGAAGAAATCAGGAACTCCAATGATTTTGAAGGAAAATTGTCAATTCGAGCATGTCATAATGTGGATTATGAAAAGGAAATGTAACTATTTTGTATTTCTTTCCTGTTGAGTATTTGATGCACGCATGGGAAAGGGTGGATCAGTGCTTGCAAGTTTCAACAACAATCATTTGAATCTAAATCTACTCATTCTATCTCTGTCTTCACTAAATGCCTATCTTGCAATTTAAGAACGGGGGAGTCCTTAAATGATGACTGTTTAGTCTCATCTATGAATGAATGAGTTTTTGATGCAAAGAGAGACATTGCTTGATAAATGGAGAATTTGTATGCTTGTTTATTTTATTTTTATTTTTTGCATTTCTTCCTTATAGCTCATGGACAGAAATAGTTTTTAGTTCAAGGGTTTAATGCCTAAGGTTAATTGTTAATTTAGGATTAGGATGAAAAGATAAAGGAGGATGCATGTGGGTAATGCATTAGGCCTAAAATTTTGCCTGATTTTAGGGTTATCTTAGAGCTTAGAATATAGGTTAGCGATTGACAAGGTTAATTATAAGCCATGGCCAACGATTTGAAAGCATATACCAAAATAATATAGCATTGAGAATTTCATGGATGCCTTGAAATTGTTTTTCATTGTGACATTGATCATCATCTTGTTGAATTTCCAATTATAGTTGAGGGCATATCCAACCAAAAATCTCATTTTTCACTCCAAAATGCCGTGATACTAAAAAATTAAAAAAATGCCGTGATTCATCTCTAATAGAACTCTATTTTGCCCCTTTTTGAAAAGGTAACGGTCATTCACTTCTTTCACGCGTTTCTTCGGCAAGTTGGGTAGAGACAGAAAAATGACAAAGATGAATAGTGCAACGCCAATATTGGCGTCCCACTGTTCACCCGCAACCAAATAGCTGGAGTTTTATCGTTTGGCTGGAGCTCGCGAGTAATGCCATTCAAGCGTTTGGAGTTTGGTTGGAGATGCCCCGACTTCGATAACAATTGATGCGTAGAGAGAGAGAGAGAGAGAGAGAGAGAGAGAGAGAGAGAGAGAGAGAGAGAGAGAGAGAGAGAGAGAGAAGCATATAACAGTAAACAAGGCCTCACATACTGCATACTTTCCTTTGAAGTTAATTATTTCGTACATAGAAGACGTGCACAATGCTTTGCAGATCATATGGGCAAGCTCTTTTGTATAACTCATCGGTCATTATTGTGGTAATTTCTAAATTTTCTTTTAAGATGTGTTTATTTGATCCTATTTTTCATATTATTTAATTTTTTCCATAATTTATGAAATTTTAACTCTTTTTTCTTGTTTAGCATTACTTTTTTGTACCAAATAAAAAAAGAGAGTAAAATATAGGTTCAAATTGATTATTTTCTCTTTGTCCATAACATGCAACTGGTCATAAGGTTGAGTACTTTTAGCTTGGTTTACTGCTACTGTGCCGTGTGAAGCTTTCAGGTTTGATTTTGGACAGTTTTTTGGCTGCTTTCTAAAACAGCTTTTTAATATAAAAATTTCTCTAGAATGTCATTTTTGAAAGCAGTAAGAAAGCTTCCCCAAACAGAACCTTATGCTTTTTATTTTCCTCTTAACAATAATTTTAATTTATGTTAGAAATATGCATAAAAGTTCTTCTCTATCCAGGGCCAGGCTTCCTCTATTCTTTCCAGGCCGATGCATGAGAGAAGGCCTCTTTACTGTAAGGATTCAATGGCATATAAAATGGGTGTTTGAATCTTGGATGCCAAAATTAGAGGAAAATTATGAAAGGGTGAGCTAATTTAGATAAGTTTGGAGACTGTATTATATAATCATAAAATATGAGATGGATGCAAATGATTTGATCTCCCTTATTTATCTTTCTGATCTTCTACTTATAAATTTGGGTCAAAAATATATCGTTGCAGGAAATGTTTCTTTGTAGTAATACATGAAATAGTATATATTAATATGTTGGTTTCGTTTGAGATAATTTTTTTACTGCTTTATTTTTTAGGTTATAATTATAATTTCTATTTTGTTATTTTTTTAATTATTTTTGAGAAATTTTTATATTAGAAAAGTATTTTATAGAACAATTTTTAAAAAGGTTGTTATTTTGTAATAATTTTATAATCACTTTTTATAAAAGATATAGCCATCCTAAATAATCCCTTAATAAGTGTTTGATACAAAATGAATGAATTTAGTTAGTTTGTAGCTTCCAAATTAAATACAATACTCATGATGAAGTATAAGGATAAATTTCTTTGGTACTTTCGGGCTCTTCGATGAATGTATTTCTAATGCCACACGTATTTTCATTCACATAAGATGTAAACAATCATTAAAGCCGCATCTATTTGGGAGATTATTCTATGCGGTGTTTGAAGGTCAATTCAGATGTGTCATGTCATCCAATATATTGTGTATTGGGTGATGTGATATATCTAAATTGACCTCCGGATGCATTCAGAAATCTCACGTAATAGTTTTTTCACCTTTTGAGCAATCAATTGCACCTCTCAACTTTATACAAAGAATAATGAACTCACTAACCCAAACCTTATATTACTAAGAAAATTGTAAGAAAATTGGATTCTTTGCTTGTAATTTTTTTTGGAGCCATTATTGTAATAGATGTATATTGGGTTAACAACAGTGCACAAATATAAGCGGGAGTGTAATTAAATGTTTTAATTTTATAAAGATTGCATTGGATGATTTTAATTGTATTGTATGATCTGTGCTATTAAAAATTAATTAAAATATTTAATAAAATGATATTAGTTTGTAAAAGACTAATTAATTGTATTGTATGGCCACAATATCGTACAAGACGATCAATTATATTTGGTATCTCCATCGTCATTTAAATCAGGAAATAATTTGAATTTTAAAATTTGTTCTAATCATATAGTATGAATTAGTTCGTATTGTATGATGTTTTAAAATTTTGCCTAATTTAATTTATGTGATTAAGCAATTGAATCAAGACTAGGATTGATGATCGTAGGATATGATTGTGATCGTGCTGGAAAATCGACATAGCGACCTTTTGAACGATAATTAATCATCCCGAGGTTCGTGTTATATGAACTGCATTCTATTGAACTAATCGTAGTGGACGATCTTGGATCATACAACATGTGATGAATAAAGTGTATTGTACGATATGAGTATCATACTATATCAATAAAAGCAGAAAAATCAAAAAATTAGTGTGTTTTGATGCCATTTATATAAACTTTTATTATGACTTTGGAGTAATATTTTGATGGTCAAAGGTTTGTTTCTTTTGTGAGAGTGTTTAAAGCGAGAGCTTTGAGCAATGAGAGAAAGGGAGAGGTGTGTGAGAGAGAAGTGCCTTGTATGATTCAAGGGAGTGTGAAAAGGGTCTTCACACGATTGTCTAGCCTAATTGTACCTGAGTTCCTCCAGATAAATTAGTGTTTGTCTTGAAGAATGCTCTGTGAAGAAGCCTTTGGTGTCAAAGGCTGATGATGGCAACTCCGCCGCATTGAGGAAGTGAAAGGGATTTCGGTGACTCCATTGGACCGATGAGGTGAAAATAGAGATTCTTTGAGAGGGAAGAGTATGTACGGGTTTTTCTACCTAGCCTTGGGCTGAAGAAGAGTCACTGTTGATTAGTGCAATACCTGAAGAGAGGGCCTTCAAAGACTGGAGGTAGTCAAGTTGATTGAACTATTAATTATAAAAATTGATTTGCATTCCTTTTTTTCACATTTACTTTATGCAGTTTTACTCTACTGCATATTTATTTTTCTTCAATCTGAGTTGGTTTTGATTATCACTGTGAAATAAAAATCATTATGATTGATCGTGATTGATATTTGTTAAAAGAAAGAAAAATAAAAAAGAATAAAAATTTTTTATTTGCTTCTTTAAAAAAAACACAAAAAGATTAATATCTATTTTAGGTTGTTATTGTGAGGTGTCATTTCGTTTATTTGCATTAAAATCTGAATTTTATTTTTAATCAAACAATTTTTTGAAAAAGTTTTTAAATCACCAAATCATCCCTGTCTTGATATTTCATTTCAGCTTTCAATTAGTTTTACAACCAACTATTGAACTTATGCGTTCAAACTCATTGTAGCTGTCAGCAAGAAACAACAACTCTCCTCTCCTTTCAGTCGAGCTAAAACAATTCATTCGATCCGATTCAACTCTCAAACAAAATTTCGATCGAACATTTGAACATCGAACATTTTCTTCTTCTAATTAAACATTCAATCCCATCCTAAAAATATATAAAAATCTTCTTCTCTTCAAAGAGATAGTAGTCTAATGCACCATTGTTCTTTTATTAAAACGCTTGACCTATCCAATTGAGTTGTGGGAAGGCTGCTTCTCGTCACGTTTATTAAACATAATATTCCTCTAAATATAGTAAGGTTTCCAGCATTTATATATATAAAGATAGTTAGACGAGCACACAACTCCCCTTGCCTATTGGTTGAGAGTTTAGGCTTCCAACTAAGAGGTTCAAGATTTGAGTCCATGTGTATGCGTTGTGTGTGTGAGTTTGACTTAAATGGCCTAAATGTCCCAAAGAAAAAAAAGTTAGACAAACAGATATTGACAGAAACTCGTGCCGACATGTCCATCTATATATATAATGCAGCTGGTGCTTGATTTTCTTTCATATATATGGCAATATCCTGTGGTTGTATTTGCATTAAAAAGTTGCTGCTGGCGTGCTGCCCAAATTGGGCAATTGCTTGAGCTAAGCATTTACCCACTCACTATAGATGTCTTGTTATCCTATCAATCTGTTCTTGCACCACACTAAAAGTTAGGTTTTATTCCTAATTGCACCATTAAGACTTTAAGGTTTCATTTGAGACCATTTTTTTACTGCTTCTTAAATTAACTTTTTAGTACAAAACTTTTTGCACTAGACAAAGCTGTTTTAAAAAATAGTAAAAAAGCTGAAATCCAAAACTATTATGAGAAAGTTAACCTTTTTAAAAGTTGCTGTGAATATTATAAATAAATTTTTTTTTTGAAAAATCAGACAGTAGTTCCCTTAGAGTTATCACACATTAGTAGAGCTGGTTTGCCAAAAGCAGCTTTTCATCATAAAAATTCTAAAAATTAGCGAGAAAGTAATGAAAAATAGTTGTCAAATAAAACGTATTGTTGTGGTTACAAAAATTGAAGTAGTCAGAAAGCAACGAGAAAATAGTAGTAGATTTGGTTGTGGTTACTAAACATTTGTATATCTTGTTGCAAAAGAATAACTTTTCGTTATAAAAGTTTTGAAAATCAGTAGAAAGGAACAAGAAAACAATAACCAAATAGAAGTCAGAAAGTTGCTCCAAATAAACCAATCATCATCATGTTTTGATATTATTATCATTAGTATAATTATTATAATCATTATTTAGCACACATTATGGAGTCATAAATTAGAGAAATTGTTCTGTGCGGAGTCCGGACGGGAATCTCTCGTCCGCACTGTGAGTGTACGCAGTACATGTATAATTTTGTACACATTTTAATTTTTTTTTGTGCACAGTGTGTACAAATACTGTATATACTCACAGTCCAAACATAAACTTCATGTCCGAACTCCACACAAAATAATTAGAGTAATAAATTAAGTCCAAATGAACACAAAATAGATAAAATATAATCATGGTAGGTTAAGCATCTCATAAAATCATTCATTCAAGTTATTTGACTATTGAATAACCTAACATTTAACTTAATTGTTAAATAAACTAATTTGAAACTTATTAACAAACTTTAATTAATATACAATAAAATAAATAAATAAAATACCCATCTTCATCTCCCCTCTCTTGCTATATATACATAGAAGGAAAGCAGATTACCCTGCACTCCACACTAATTACTTCGCCATGGGCTTCGTCTACTTTCACATGTCCCCCAACATGCTTCCCAAGACGCTCATCGTTCTTCTCCAGCTTCTCGACATTTTTCTCTACAGCTTTTCGGCCATTCTTTACCGGCTCGGACTGAACCCTTCGTTTGAGTCGGAGGTGAGCGCGTGGGACAACGAAGAGGTGCTCTTCTCAGCTGAGCCGCCACAGTCGGTTTTAGCCCAGGCTGCGGTGGTGAAGAGCCGGCTGCCGGCGGTGGAGTTCATGAGCTTCGTGAGGAGAAAAGGGGCGGCGCCGTCGCCGTCCCCGTCGGAGTGTCTGGTCTGCCTTCAGTTGTTGGAGGCAAGGGACCAAGTTCGGGAGCTGGGGAACTGTAGCCACGCGTTCCATGCGGGTTGTATTGACCGGTGGATTGATCTCGGACGGTTCAGCTGTCCGTTGTGCCGGTCCGGTTTGGTGCCGCCGGCCGGCGCCGGCGGCGGGATGGTGGGGATTGTGAAGTTTGTGGTGTTCGGAATGTTTCGCTGCAATAGAGGCTGATCGATCGGCGTTGCCAGAACAGGAGATGAATTTGTTGATGGGATCATGGGAGTTCCATTTTTTTGTTAAAAAAAAAAAAAATTGTCTCAAATTATTTAAGGATGAATTTCAATGCTATTTGATTTACTTCAAAATTAGTAAAATATACATTTTTTTTTATGAATTTTTTTGTCTGAATTTCCTAAGAAATATTTTGGTTATGATAAGATATGCTTTAACATAAGTATGATATAAATAATTTATGTGTTGCACTAATCTCAAAGTAAATATAAGAGATTTAAATCTCATCCTGATCATTTCTCGATTAGAGAATATATATATATTAACCCAAAAGTTTAACTTTGTGCTTGAGGGTCAATCATTTGATATTTCTAAATCATTTTATTTTTCAGTTATTTGATATGGGATTAAGCTCATATTTCATGTTTTAGGCATCTATAAATATTTACAAATTTCATATATGCACAAAAATAGGGACTAGAAGTTAATATAGGATACTAATAACTCTATTATAGTAAATAAGTTATATACAATAAAATATAGAAATTGGGATTGAAATATTAAGAACACTCAACTTGTGAGGCAGTTGATATTATGTATCATGATCATATGGTTTAGCTAAAAAGTCGGTGGGTCATATGTAGATATAAATGGGTAAGAAGACTTGTAGATTTTCTCGAATAAAATGATAGTTGGTTTTAATATCTTTTACTACAAGAAACTACATTTTCACAGCACATTAAAAGGACTTTTTCAGTGGTTTTAACTAACATAAAAAGTCTTGCAGTGATTTCAAAACCACTACACGACCTTTGTGTTAGTGGTTGCTGCAAGGGTCTTCACAGCAGGTTTGCAATCGATGTTGAATAATTTCAAAAGTTTTTTAGCGGTGGTTTAAACCACCATAATTCTGATATAATTGCAGCAGTTAAATAGCCTTTTTATGTCCAGAATAGTGGCAGTTTAAACCTCCACTATAGATCCATAATAGTGGCTGTTCAAACAACCACCGTTGAATCATAATTTTGGTGATTTAAACTGCTACTACAGTACTAGCATTGTGGCGGTTTAAACAGTCACAAAAATTTATATATTTTTAAATAATTATTAAGTTAAGTTGTATTTATTTGATACATATAAATATCAATATACATTTAATAACTTTTTTTATAAGATGACATACCTATATCTATAGTGAATTAAGATTTTTGATATAGTTACAAACTCAGACTATTTCTTAAACTAAGATTTGTGCATGTTAATTAGGTATGTAAACCTATAACTATAAATACCCTGAAGGTTATTTAATATCACTATCATGTTAGTTTGTTGATGATTACGTTTGGATTTGTGAATGATGTAATATGTAATCTAATTAAGTACAAAAAATCTTAAGCCATATTTTAGAATGTATACTTTTAGGGATAAGTTTTGTGGAAGAAAAAAGTAAATGGAAATCACATATTTTAATAGGCATAGATTTAATAAGGTGCTAAATTCCCCTAACTCTTTCTCTTAAACTCACATAACTCTCCACCCATCATTTTCGGGTCTAGATACCACTCTATGGAAGGAGGAACTTGCACCACTTTTCTTCTCCATTTCTTCTCTCTAAAGAGGCCTTTATTGTCTTCTATAGGCGATATCTCCAGATTCGCAAGCTCTAGTAAACTATAGTACTAGATAGGTTGTACATTCACCCATTTGAAATTCTAGTGCCCATCCTTTTAGTGAACGAATTACTCTTATCCATCTTTTACTTCTTCTCCAATTCTTCTCCTAAGAGTGGCCTTCATTTTCTTGTATAGGCTTTCCTCTTCCTTTATAGGTTGTAGTAAAAATAATGTCTCTGATAGGTGGTACTTATCTTCCTTTCAAGCTCTAGTTCCCCTCCGTCAAGAGAATAAATTATTATAATCCAGGAGCCCAACCTTGTATTTTGATGATTACAAACATTATTGGATGATTATTTACTTATTCCTTCATATTATTTTGGATTTTTATTTTGTACAAACTAATATTTCAGGTAACATCATGCATGAAGAAAGAATGAAGATTAATTTGAGCTCAGGACTACACATTGTGAGTGTGAGCTAAATTGCATTTAAGAGTGTGCTTTCATTTCCACTTTCCTTTTTGAAGGTCTCCAAAAAATGATGTATTCTCCACACTTTACTAATGGAACAATTATAAAAGATAATAAAATCTTCAGCAAAACAAAGGTGAGAGACCCTCAAACCACCTTAATTAATAAAGGACAAACTTGTATATTCAGAGAACAATTAATGTAAGCCTTTAGAAAGATATTTAGAAATAATGATAAAAATAGAACGGGAGAGAGGATCACCCTGTCTAATACCTTGGTCAACTTTAAAGAATTATGAGATTTACCATTTATAATAGTAGAGAACCAAATATTCCTAATAATATTCTTAATCAAAGAGATATAATGTTCATTAAGCCAAATAAATGCATCATGTTAAAAATAAAAGACAAATTTATATTATCATAGGCTTTAGATGTATCTACTTTCATAATAAGATTATGATTAGGAACTTTATTATTAATATCATGAATAGTCTCTTGAGCAAGTAGAATTTTATTATTAATGCATCCATCTTTAACAAAACCTATTTGATTAACAGAGATAATTTAAGGGATGATGCAATCCATTATAGAAGCCATAATTAAAAAAAATTTTATGAAAATATTTCATAAGCTAGAGGCCTAAAACCATTCCAATTATCAGGGTTCTCACATTTAGGAATGTGGAAAAAGAAGTATTAACAAGAAAATTTAGGCATAGTAACACCATTGAAAAAAGGCAGAAATGGCTTTATATATGTCTATCATTTTAATATGCCAATATTAAACGGATACTTACTCAAACTCATAAAAATGATAAAAATTTCAATCTCCAGAGAACTGGTAAATAAGATGAAATTACCCTCATTAGTAGTAAGATTAGGAATATATTATGGATTATAAATATCCTCCCCATTCTTAAAGCTCCAAAGAAGATACTAGAAATGGGAAACAACCGAATTGTAAATATTAAACTGATCTTCAGTCCACACTCCCTATTCTAATTTTATTTTATTAATGAAATACCTGTCCTTTCTTTTTGTAGCTAAAACATGAAAATATTTAGTATTTTAAGTAGAAGGTTAAGGAAAAGATGTTTTGAGTTAGATTTTTGATGCCAATATTCCTCTTCTTTAAGTTGAAGGTCAAACAGAGAGTTTTTAGCATTTAAGAGATTATTTTTATTATCATAATTGGAATGAACAATATAAAGATTCTCTAAATGAATCACAACATTCTCAACTTTAACACTATTATAAAAAATATTACCAAATATATTCTTATTCCACCATCTAAAGATCTATTTTAACCACTTGATCTTTAAGAAAAAAATAATGATGTCATTAGAGCCATAATAGTCATTAATAAGAGCCAATCAGTTGCTTTCCACCATTTTATAGAAACTCGGAGCAAGAAGCCACATATTTTGAAATCTAAAAGGGCAAACTCCACAGGGGAGTGAACTTATTTAATATTTATTATTAAGAGAGCACGATCCGAAGAGGTTCTACTAAGATGCTCCACCTTGGTATTTTGACAAAGGGACAACCAGCCATTTTTAAGTAAGATTCTATCCATTCTCTTATAAAAAACAATATCAGAAAGCCCATAGTCGAGCATCATATTATTAAAATAATCCATGACAGCTAAATTAGGAGAAGAGTTATAGGCCATCTCATCTATATTAGAAATAATATTTAAAGAAACTCGCATTTAAGATTATCATAAGTTTTGGTAATATAAAGTTTAAAAATAATATTGCCCCCTTTACTTTAGTATTAATATCATGAGTGATCTCTTGAGCCAACAAAGCATTGTCAGAAATACTACGACCTTTCATAAAATCGATTTTATTATGCAAAATAATTCTAGGAAGAATGTTAATCAGACTCGCCATAAATATTTTATAAATTAACTTATTCAAAAAATAGCAAAGACTAATAGGTCTAAAATCATTCAGTGATTAGAAATGTCCTTCTTAGGAATTAAACAAATGTTGGAAGAAGAAAAAATTTTAGGATAACGATTCCCGGTAAAAAAATCTTTCACAGCTTCCATAATATCCCACTTAACAACGTTTCAGGCTTTCTGAAAAAACTTAGTCGTAAAAACATCTAGACCCGCAATCGACTCACCATTCATATCCTTAATAATATTCCAGATCTCAATCTTAGACGGACATTGAGTCAATAACTAAGTATCATCCTTAGTGAAAATATGAGTTATAGTATAAGGATTAGGAATAAGCCAAGTCGTAACATTGTTATTAAAAATATTCTTAAAATGGTCAACTCCAGAATTAAAGATTAAATTATAAAAAACATAAACTCTACTATCACCATTATTAATTTTATGGATATGATTCTTAACTCTTTTATTATTAGCAGCGGCATAAAAAAACTTAATATTTTTATCGACCTCCAGAATAAACTTTGAAAAAAAAACTTAATATTTTTATCGACCTCCAGACTAAACTTTGAGGTCCCCTCACTCTGCCTCAAAACAACTTTCTCTTATTCCTGCAATCTAAAAAGATGCTCTTTAGCTTTCTTAAGATTAAGAAAATTATCAATAATAGGATCATTCAAATAAATGTTATCCAACTAAAAAACATTATTCTTAGCCTCTTTGATAATTTCAAAAATATTTTTAAAAATACATTTATTTCACCATCTCAACTTCTGCTTCAACCTACTTAACTTAAACCATATTTTAATCATGCCCTTGATATTATTGTCATGATATATGGGAGCATGCCAATTGGTAGAAACCACATTTAAAAAATCCTTATCTAATAACCACTTGTTTTGAAATATGAAAATAGAAGAAACAACATAATTACTAGCATTAATACTCAATAGCAATGGATATGATCAGATTTGATTATACTTAAATGTTTCACTAGAGTTAAAGAGAAATCTGCAATAAAATTCATATTAAAAAGGAATCTATCTAATATTTGCCACATAGTGCCTCTATTCCACGTAAAAGCACCACTCAAATAGCCTATATATGTCATGTAAGTAACAATCCATAATCATGGAATTAAAGTCATTCATAGCATGTTGGTTGGGGGGGATTGCCCCCTATTCTCTTAGAAGCATTAGAAATAGTATTGAAATCACCCCAACACACCAAGGCCAATTGGACTTAAGAGCAAAATCCTTTAATTGCTCCTAAAGAGGTTGGATGCCCAGCCTAGTGCAAGCCAAAAAAATGTAGGAAACAATTTGAAAATGAACGACAACTTGTTGAAAATCAGAAATAACATTAAAAGTAATCAAACTTTTCCACAAATTCCAAATTTTGTTAGAACAATTAGCAGATTTCATAGAAAAACCAAGATGAGAAGCCATAAAATCTAATTTATCTGATGATATAAAAGCCTCAATTAAAACCAATAACTGAATATTATGCACTCTGCACAAATTTCTAACTCTATCTCTAGATACTACCCCCCTAATACCCCTCACATTCCATATAAGAAACTTAACCATTAATATATTTTGGATAAGTTTGAGCTCTAGTAGAACGAGGTGTAGAAATTTGAGAAGCCTTGAAAAATTTCCCTTTCTTTTTGCCAACCTTGGTAAATTCATCTTCATCATATGATTTAGAATCATTTGCCTCATGGGAAGTAGAGGATGATTCACCACTAACAACTTGTTCCTTAGTGTTAGTCACCATATTAAATTTAGGAAGAAACTCCCCTTCCTCACAATCCTCATTTCTCAAAGACCAAGATTCCACGAAGCCATTGAAAATTTTCACTTCATTATTAGCATTAAGAAGTGAAAGATTTTTCGGTGACTGGGGATTTTGATTGCCAGTATTATGAAGCATAGAATTAACAAAAAAAAAAATATCCGGCTCACTCTCATGAGTATCAATGTTTTCCATTGTCTCTTTATTTTTGCTTATCTATTAGAGATGTACCTCCATCAACCACCACATTTTCCGCAATTTGGGGTTGCGCCAAAAACAAAGAAACCTCTTCCCCTTTATGCTCCTCACTAGATGTTGGCACCATCAGATCCAAAAGGATCCTAACATTCTCGATATTAGCAGGCACATTTTCTCTAGTAGCAGGCCCAAAAATCATAGCAGATGAAGAAGAGGTTTTTTTTTTTTAAAATGGGATGGAAAATGAAACAATCAACCACAGATCATGAACCTTACAATTATGGGTGTCAATTTTGGGTCACAGGTCGGGTTCGTGTCGGACCCGGAACTGACCCGAGTTCAAACGGGTCGACCCCAACACGACCCGGTTAGGTAAACGGGTCAGAAATGCGAACTCGGACCTGACCCGGCGGATTGCCGGGTTGACCCGACCCGACCCGAGAAAGCTGGTCGCACGGGGCGAGTGCACAGTGCGGGCGGAGTTGTGCGGCGGAGCGGGGCTGGTGTGGTCGCGAGGGGCGGGGTCGCGGGCAGCAGCGGGGTCGCGCGGGGCGTGGTCGCGCGTGGCGTGGTCGGGTTTCCGGGTTGACCAGTCAACCCGTCGATTAAACCCGAACTCGACCAGTTTTTCAAATGGGTCGAATCCGGGAACCGAACCCGACCCGTTTTGAAAACGGGTTGGGTTTAACCCGAAAATTCCGGGTCGGGTTTTCGTGTCGTGTCAAATATTGACACCCCTACTTACAATGAGTGCAAAAATCTGACACTTTTTTGAACTCCACCTTTTACAAATAACTAAAAGATTCAGATCCCACCCAAATTTCTTTGGTATGTTTTCTTGTTATATCTACCTCAACTAATACCGTAGCCATAGAAGGTTGGGTCATCAAGTGACTCGAGCCAATGCAATTGTCAATATCAATGCTATTATACACAGTTTTGGATTTTATTAAAAAAAATTAAATGCACGATTTTGCTTTGACTCTATTTTAGTGTTTATTGTAGTTTTTGAACATTAACAATTATTATCAATAATGAATTCAGGATTCGAAAATTTTTTAAAGTAAAATATAAATTTCTAACATTTATACACATCTGCTGCACAACGTTGCTTAAAAAAAAAAAAAAAACAAAATATGTGATCTCTTAAAATTTGGGTTGTCTGATCAATAAAAATCTGATATATAAAGCTTTTAAAATGATTTTTTATGTTTTTTAAAACTTTCTTCCATTTTTGTAATGGATATTTATGTTTTTTCAAACTTTCTTCTATAGTTATATGTTTTACTTTACCTTTTTACATTTTTTTTTTACTTTTCAATTTTCATAATGTTTTACTTTCCATTTTTAGTGAGATGATCTTCGTGCTATGCTTTTTTTTTTTTTTGGGACATGGAGTATCAGCCTTCGGCCACTAATCTCCCCGGTCGACCTAGCGGACAACCCACCCCATACTCATCCGGGCTAACACTTAAGGCTTTGCACGAATTGCCATGGGATTCGAACTCGGTACCTGGCCTAAGGCCAGCCAGCTCTTCACCACCAAGACAACCCGTGGTGGGTCGTGCTATGCTTTATACACTCTTTTTATTTAATATATAGAAGTTAAGAACTTTCTTTTTAAATGAAAATAAATATTTTTCTTACTTTAAAAAAAAAAATTTGGAAACTTACACCACAATGAAAAAAATAAGAAATAGCACAAAAGTTTATGCAATAGTATAATGCCCAAGTTTTAAGAACATCAAAAGCTAGTCATAATTAATTTTTTTCTTCATGGAATAGATATTATTTTTCATAATATGATCAGTTCAGTTGGAGAAATATTAAAATATGAAACCAAATCAGTTATCTGAGATTTTTTTTGAATATTTCTATTTGGTTAGAAGATGTAAAAGATGAACCAAATCAGCACAACTGCATCAATGTCTATTAGGAATGAATAGTTCATAGGAACTATATATGGGGGTTCAACTCAGGTTGCACACAAGAGGCTAGGGGAATCAAGCTGACTCGCGAGCCTGCTGCCTGCTCGTGCTCAACTCATTAATGGGCTCAACAAGTCCAGCTTATCAGCTTGCGAGTCAAGCTTGAATAGGATTTCGAGCTCAAGGGGCTTATCAAGCTCGAGTTTGAACAACCCTATGCTCGACTCGATTACTCGTCGAGCGGCTAGTGGAATTGAAAGTCAGGATTGCAGTCGGGCACGAAAGAAAAAATTAAGAATAGAAATTTAATACTTTTGCAACATCTTCTGGTGCACTTGTTACAGCAATTATTCAAATAAATTATTAAAAAATATATAGGTATGTCTTTAAATCCTATTGTTATATGGTTGCATTTATAATTTAATAAGAAAAAATTAAGAATAGAATTTCCTAATCAATTTTTAACATGATGAGATTTATAATCATTAATTTTGTTATATTAATATAATATAAACTTTAGTTGATCAAAAATATATTTCATAAATCTTAAAATAAATTTAACAAATATACAATGCTCCTAATAAAATTTATAAATATTATGACAAAATTTTTATCAATTAAAAAATGGCATTGAAGACTAGAAAAGAAAGAAGCCCATCCCAAGCGTTCCAAACATTAATATATTAGAGTGAATTATTTTGAAACACTAGCAACAATTTATGTTAGGATACTTCATCAATAATATTATTTACATAAATAAATAAATTCTAAATCCATGATTTTAATATTGATGCACATAAAATCAATGCATAAAATTTATTTATTTATAGCTTACCAAAAAGAATATCACGAGGCTGCCGTTCTTTTTTCTTTTTTTTTTTGGAATGGGGTATCCACCCACTGCCACCTCCGAAAGTGCACTTGACAGCATGACTAATCCTCGGCTAATCTAGAAGAAGCACCCACACTCCTGAAACCTCTTGGCTCGCACTTGACTGAGCCTCACTGAAGAGGTGCTGCCGCTCGAGGGGATTCGAGGCCACCGTTTTTTTTTTTTTAGAACGGGGTATCCACCCGCTGCCACCCCGAAAGTGCGCTTGACAGTGTGACTAATCCTTGGATGAACTAGAAGAAGCACCCACCTCAGAAACCTCATGGCCCGTACTTGATTGGACCCCACTTAAGAGGCGCTGCCGCTCGAGGGGAATTGAGCACGGGTTGGGGGTTCCCAACCATACTCGTCTATCAACCAAACTAAGCATCGATGAGTAGAAATATAAAAGTCGTTCTTGAACCACAATGGAAGGACATGACATGATTGGTAGAGATAATACTGGACCAGGCAAAAATCTTGCTTTTGGGATTCCTATTATGACAACATTATTCGCTACAATGCTAAGGATGGGCATTGAAGAAATCCTTTAGCCTTGGTTCTGGCACCAAACAAGAACTTGCTCGACAAGGGGACAACAATTTGAGGAAATCATCCCAGTTGGACACACTGTGTGTATATGGAGGTGTCCCTATTCAACAGCAAATGAGAACCATGAGTTATGGCATATAGATGTTATAGTTGGCATTCCTGGCAGAGTCATTGCTTTACTCAATAGAGGAGCCCAAAATTTGTTTGAGGTATAATTTTTTGATCTTGATGTAGCTGACCAGATGCTTGCTATTGGTTTTGCTAAAGCTGTGGAATTGATTTTGGACAAGTTGCCACAAAAATGCCGAAGTATGATGTTCTCAGCTGATATGCCAAGTTGGATAAGAAAAGTTTCCCAGAAGTACTATCAATTCGGACCAAAAGTTAGCTGAAGGTATTAGTCTTTTTCAATTGCCTTCAGATAATTATGGAAAACTATCAATTCTTGGGCCACTGTTCAAGGAACATGCCAAAGGAGTAAAGTGCATAGCTTTTACCCACACGAAATGGGATGCTTATCGTTTGGCTTATGTTATGAATAGGAGTTTTCCTTGTGAGGCCTTGCATGGTGATATTTCCCAAAACCAGAGAGAGAGAGAGAGAGAGAGAGAGAGAGAGAGAGAGAGAGAGAGAGAGAGAGAGAGAGAGAGAGAGAGAACACTTGCTGGCTTCAGGGAAGGCCATTTTAGCATTTTGATTGTTGCAGATGATGTTGCTTGTGGACTTGATATTCCTAATTTTGACTTGGTGATTCACTTTTTTTTTTTGGGGTAAAAACTCCCTAACATGCTTATACATTAATATGAAAGGAAAAGTACAAGTCCTTAAAAGAAATCTTAATCTCGCTAATGCTCAAAAGAGCCAGATCAAAAGATAAGAAAAAAATCTAGAGCCGAATATCCCATCTAATTACATGAACAATAAAAGATAAACCTAATAAAAAATCTCGTGCGGCTAGGAGCTAGCACCAAAAAGAGACGATCAGCAAAAGGGCTAGCATACCACCTACCAGTTGAAAAAATGAATCGCTAAAGGAAAGAGAGGAATAAAACATCATCAAAAGATATAGGCAAAATAACATCAATTGTTCTAGAAGCAACAACAATAGAGAAGTAACAAGACCACTCAACATGATTAACATCAATGACAACACATCAAACTAGAAAATCAAAATCGAAAGAAGAACCACTAGCTGAACCAACAGGAAAAGAAGACTCCAAAGAAAAAAAAAATCAGATTAAAAAACAAGAAAAAAAAATCACCATAATGAACAGCAAAAACGAGAGGGCGAGGGGCACCCAACCAACACACCAACCCCACACAATAGGCACTACGGGAAAACACGCGATTACCGTCGGATTTTCCGGTGGAAAATTGTGCGCCGGTAATAACGGTGCAGGCAACGGCGAAATTGTTCGACGAAAATCTTGCGGCGACATTTCCGGCGCAAAATAAGCCGTAATGTTACCGACGCCGGTTCCGCCGGCCAATCCGACGGTATAGTAATGTCTGAACCATTTCCGTCGCACGTTACGGCGGAACATTTCCGTCGTACGTTACCGGCGGACATTGCGCCGGCGTATTTAAACTCAATGAAATATTACCGACGTATACTGCGTCGGAAAGAATACCGGCGTCACCAGCATCGACACCGTCGGAACTTCCGCCGGTAAAAGCCCTATTTTTCGAAACCGAACCCCTATGGCCGTCATTCGTTTCCTTCCATTCTCTCACTTCGACTGCTTCGCCCGTCGCCCTCCGTCTCCGTTCGTCGCTCGCCGTGGTTAGACGTCGCCGACGGTCACCAGACTTCGCCGTCGACGGTCACCGGACTTCGCCGAGCCTGTCTCATTCCTAGTCGCGCGCCGCCTCTCTCATTCCTAGTCGCGCGCCGCCGAGGGTCGTAGAACGATCGAAGGTATTTGTTTTCATTTTTTTTCCTATTTCGGTTGGATTACATATAGGATTAGCCTTAAGTCCATATCTTTTAGCTTTAATCATGGTTGTTATCACTAGACATTTGCTAGAGGATGTACCTTGGTGCATGCTTTTTATTGATGATATTGTTCTTGTTGATAAGACTAGAGAGAGATTTGAAGGTAAACTTTGATTATGGAGATCAACATTAGTCCATATCTTTTTGCTTTATTCATGGTTGTTAGCACTAGACATTTGCTAGAGGATGTACCTTGGTGCATGCTTTTTGTTGATGATATTGTTCTTGTTGATAAGACTAGAGAGGGAGTTGAAGGTAAACTTGGATTATAGAGATCAACATTAGTCTATTTTTTTGTGCTTTAGTCATGGTTGTTAGCACTAGACATTTGCTAGAGGATGTACCTTGGTGCATGCTTTTTGTTGATGATATTGTTCTTGTTGATAAGGCTAGAGAGCGAGTTGAAGGTAAACTTGGATTATGGAGATCAATATTACTCCATATCTTTTTGCTTTAGTAGTTAGTAGACCTAGTGAGGGATTGTGACTTTGAGCGATCAAGTCATTAATAAGTGTAACACTTTTTAAATATCTTGGATCTACTATTCAGAGTGATGGTGAAATAGATATGAATATTATAACATCTTTTTAATTAGATATATATATATATATATATATATATATATATATATATATATATATATCCATTACTTTTTTACTCTTATATATAGGTTATGGATATTAAAAATTAAAGAACTTGGATGTATAACCGATTATCTTAAGGTCGGAAGACATTAACAGATGAATTCATCAGTGGGGTGAACTTTTTCATTCAGCAAGCGAAACAGCTGCCCAGCTTCATATCAGAAGAAAAGTTTCGATGTCCATATTCTAAACACAAAAATTTAGCGCACCTAGAACCAGATGATGTAACTGTTGATCTGTATCGCAGAGGATTCATGCCACGGTATTGGTATTGGACTTCTCATGGTGAGTATGAGCCACAATTAGATTATCAATGCGGTCCTTCTACAAGTAGTAATGTTGCTGAGGCTGAAAACATCAGTCCAAATCTTGAGGAATTAGTTCATGATGCAACTGGAATTCAAATTGAACAAAATACATAAGAGTTATCAAATACGGAGGCACAAAATTTTTATGATTTATTGCATGCTTCCCAGCAACCAATCTGGAAAGGGTGCACGACTCACTCAGAATTATCTGTTGCTGTGAAGATGTTAAGCATCAAGGCTGAATATAATGTTGCTCGTGAATATTTTAATCAATTCATTGGGCTGCTCAATACCATCAGCACATCAAGAAGAATTTATGTCTAATTTAAAAAATCTCCCAATCAATGTAGATGACCAAATCAGAATTAATGAGAGCGAGTTGCAGTTAGAGGAGGTAGATCTAACCATAGAGGAAAGTAATGATGAATCTGATAGTAATGGGAGTGTATCATCTTATGCAAGTGAATCAACAAATGATGAGTTAACAATATAAGGTAACTTAATTTTTTTTTAGCCACTGCACTGCATTTTATTTTACTTCCCTGTGTTTTACTTTACTGCATTTTTTTTAGCTACTGCACTGCTTTATTTTTTACTCCCCTGCATTTTACTTGATTGTATTTTTTTAGCTACTGCACTGCATTATTTTTGATTAAATTTTTGTTAAAACTCATATTTCTAATATATATTTTTTATTTATGTGCAGATGGCTTCAGGTGAGGAGCCTAGTAGAGAATTGATAAAAAATATTTTTAACAGGCGCACTAAGAAGATCACTACAGCTGGACCACCTAGGCCAGTACGTACTGAGGGGACCACCTCGGCTCAGCCTGCTACACAGCCTCAGCCTACTACACAGCCTCAGCCTACTATACAGCCTCAGCCTGATACACAACCTTTACTCACTCATGGAAGCGGTAGCCCACATTTTTACTCACCAGACCCCCGATTTCCTTCACCAGATCCTGGGTAGAGTACTCCTTTCTACCCATACTACACACCCCCACCGTATGCTGGTGCCCCTCCTACTTATCTATTTCCACCATATGCTCCACCATACTATCCCCCACCACCCCATCAGCCCGCTATAGCTGGACCTTTGACAGCAGCTGGACCTTCGACAGCAGCTGGACCTTAGACAGCAGCTGCAGCAGAGCAGGAGACTGATGGTAGAATGTTGATAACACCTGAGGGTGACACGTACGTATATTCTCTTTTATTTATTTAAACTAACAAATATTTTTATTTTATATTTTATATTTGTTTCATATAACTTTATTTTTGTAGGTTCTACCCATCAAAATAACCGACACATAAAATACAGGACATCATACGGAGTAGGTTTGACGCTCCTTATGTTTCTTGGAAGAAAGTCCCGAAAGAAGTCTGGGAGATGTGGTTTAGAGAGTTTGAGGTATTTTTGGGTTTTAGTTTTTATGTTAAATGATTTATTCTTTCTTACTTAAGCTAATAATCTTATATATTATATATTATATGTATTTGAATTACATAAAGAGTTTTGTTGGCATCCCCAACACAATGACAGGATTAGAAAGAATTTTGAGAAGCGTGGGTCTACTCGGATGCCCGACATGTTCACAGATATTAAAAAGTCTGGGAAGCGACCATTGTGGATTGGAGAGGTTATATGGGCTGAGTTGAATGCAGCTTGGGGCAGCGAAGAGTACAGTAGGAAGAGGGATCATAATCGATAGAACAGAGCTTCTGATGTTGGTGGGTTGGGTAGTTCACTTCATACAGGCGGCTCTGTTCCACATACTGAGCACAGGCGTCGTTTGATAATAAATTTTAAATATTTTTTAAAATTGTTCTTTAATCTATATTAATAAAATTCTCTTAATTCAAACAGAAAGCGATGCTTGGTAGAGAACCAACTCCTGTTGAATTGCATAGTCGCACTCATAAGCGACAGGAGAATCAATAGTGGATTGATGAGAGATCAAGAAAAGCCTATGTAAGTAAATTTTTATATATGTTTAATATTTTCTAAGTTTTAGTTTAACTATAGATATTTATATTATACTTTCACAGGAGGATTATACACGGCTTCGAGAGACTCATGCCGCATCAAGTGAGGGCTCTTCTGGCGGCTCTGTGAAGTATTCTGAGTATTGCATCTGGTCGCAGGCCGTCGGAGGAATGCAGCATGGTAGAGTATATGGCTTAGGTGCGCAAGCTCAGGCATACGAGGGGATGACCTCCTCTACTGCATCCAGCTTCGCATCCAGTTCGCATGAGTCCTTACAAGCTCAACAAATAAGTGCCCTTCAAGCTGAGCTAGAACAAGTAAGGAAATCACAAGCTGATTGGCAAGCTCAGCTGCAAGCACAGGTTCAAGCTCAACTGCAAGCACAGGTTCAAACAAGTATTCAGCAACACAATCAGTTGTTGGATGAAATGCGCAAGATGAGGGAGCAGCTGAGTGTAAAAGACGTAGCTCCACCTGAGGAGGAGTCCACGGAGTCAGAGTAGTTTAAATTAGTTTATATGAACTTGTTTATTACTGTGAACATGTTTTATTGAACAGTTTCTTTTAATGTGATATTTTTAGTTGATTGTTAGTACTGAACTGTTTCTTTTAATGTTATAAACTATTGTGAAACTGTGGTGAAATTGTTGATCTGTTATAATGTTACAATTGAAATGTTGTAGAATTGATATTTGTATAGGTTTGCAGGTATGGAAATTTGATTGTTGGTTGGGAAGAATTTTTTTTTTGTCAATGCTACAGGTTTATGGCGGAATTTGCGCCGGAATTTCGCCGGAAAAGATGATACAACGAATTGTATCGTACGTACCGACGTCTTTGTTATGTCGGTAATTACCGGCGCATACTTTGCGTCGCAACCGAAATCGTGGGGTTTCTACGTCACACTTTGCAGCGTTTTATCCGCCGGAAATGTCCTGCACATAATGCGACGCTAATAATCGGCGCATATGGCGCCAGAATTAGGACGTTTTTTAACGTCGACAACAATCCATTTTTTCGCTGGTAATTCGTCGGAAACTGCGCCGGAGAAATTGCCGGCGCAAATCATGCGCCGGAAAGAAATTATCGATGCGACTTAAACCGGCGGATAAATATACGCCGAAACATGCGTCAGAAACTATATTTTCCGTCGGATTTCTAATATTTCTGGCGGATTTTGTCCGCTGGTAATAAGGGGTTTTCCTGTAGTGAGGAGAGCAGAACCAACCAACGTCCACAACACCAAGCCACTAAACAATAGCAAAACCCTGACCACAACCATACCCAAATGACCATCAGTAGCAAACAATAGCCAAATTAATAAAAGACCCATAAACAACCGGTATAGAACTGCCAAACCAACATAATCAAAACAACCAAGCCAACACCAACAACAAACCACAACAAAAGAAACCCGACCACACAACTAAGATGCCAATAAAGGAGCAAAGAACTCCAAAAGGAAAGAAATGACAAGCTAAACAAGGGGAAAATTTCTAGAAGAAGCATTAGCTCTAGTAACCCAAGCAATATTAGGATTAATTTACAATTTTTTCTTCCTCGCATGTTTTTTTATCCTTTGAAGAACTCAATATCAAAACTAACTGGACAGTAAGGATAGACAATCCAAAAGAGCAATAGGATCTTCCAGCACTCCTAGATGGAGCCCATCCTCATTATGCATATTATCATCTTTAGAAAGTGAGGTAATGGAAATGAGAAAAATTGGGACTAAGTTAGAAACATCAACACCCCTCGAAAGCTCACCAACAACCTCTACCATATTAGAATCATCCACTGAAGAAGGGTTACACAAGGAAACCTTAGAGGAACTTAACAAACCAAGGTTATCAATATTACCCTTAAAATCATCAAAACCATAGACATTAGAGTTATCGGGCAAATTAATAGCTGAAGGACTCGGAATGTCCACCACCAGATTCAATCCATATGAATTTTCGAGAGCCAAAATAATATTGGATTGATCCTGAGCAGTAGGATCGGTAGGGTCAACACCATGCTGCTGATCACCAGTCCCCAACTCCACCATTAATTTTCTACTATTTAGCTTTCCTCAAATGAGGATATAAATAAAAATATTCAGATGTATAATGACCAATACATTTACGGTGCCCAAAAAAAGAGGGAACCTCACTTATTAAAACTTTTTGAACATAGCTAAAATTTTATTGGCCAAGCCAAACCTTATTAAGATATTTCTTGGTGATGTCCAGTTCCACTAAAATAAGAGTAACCGATGGCCTAAAACCAGACACAATTGCATTATTCGATTGGAGGGGGCTACCAAAGAGGGAGCCCAGCCCAAATAAAAGGCATTAGGAAAATAAATATATATGAAGCTCGGGAAATGAAACCCAAATCAAAACCATAAGACATCCTTACTAAGATCAAACAAAGGCAACCATTTGATTAACTTCATAGAATAGTTTTTTTTTTATAAAATAGTTAACATAGTACAAACCAAGATTGTGAAAACCGGACCGAACAATGAACCGGTAGAGAGAGTGGTTCACGGTTCGACCGGTTCGGTCGAACTGGGGTTGAACCAGATGACGTAATAAATACAATTTAGATAATATAAAAGTCATATAATAATATAAATTTTTTATTAAAAAATAAATTGAATTCACACATTACTAATATCTTATATAATTTTAAATTTAAACATATTCAATCTTTAAATTTAATTTAAATTTAATAAAAAATTAACTTACAAATGAATTAATAAGTTTAATATAAATAATCCTTAATTTATGTTATATATTTATATATTAGATTCATATTATTATTTTATATTTATAAATTATTGAGGTTAAATTAAGTCATTTATTATAAATAATAAATAAATTAATTAATATTTATGGTACATAAAAAAATAAATGATGAATATAATTTATTTAATATTATTAATTCAAAATAAATATTATTTCATGATTTTCATCATAAAAATATTATTTAAAAAAGTTATTTTAAAATGAATAGTGTATGTTTTAAACTTTTTTTTTTTTTTGGAACATTTAGGCCATTTAAGGCAAACTCACACACACAACGCATACACATGGACTCGAACCTTGGACCTCTTAGTTGGAAGCCTAAGCTCTCAACCAATAGGCCAAGGGGAGTTGTGTGTATGTTTTAAACTTAAAAGTTAAGAAGAAAGATATAGAAGCTTTATATTTTTTAGTGCCACATCACTTGGGAGACTTTCCCTTGGTGAAGCTTTTACTATATATTGACTTTTGAGCTAGAAATGTGTAATACATCATGTAAAGAGATGAAACTTCATGAAATGTTTGTTTGGAATTTTTAATTTAAATTAAGCATTTCAAATTTGAAATTAAATTACAAATATTTTTTTAATATTTAAAAATAAGTTATTTAAAATTTAAATATTAAAAAATACAAAACTTGAACAAGCTGGTTCAAGAGAACTGTGACCGGTTCACCGGTTGAATTGACGGTTTTGGACAAAATCGGCCGGTTTGAAGCTAAGCTGGTTTTCAACTGGTTGGATCGGCCGGTACGGTTCGGTTTTTAAAGCATTGGTACAAACCCTTGAAAATAAAACTTGCTATCATCCAAATCACTGAATGATTTAATTACAACATGTATATGATTCAATAGAAATATAAAAGATTATCTTGAGAGTTTTAGGTGAAAGAAAAAAAAAATCTAGATTCCATCCAAAGAGGTCTATGACCAAAAAACTTTCTAACCAATGAAAACTTTATGGTGCGACTAAAGCCTGAATCTCCTCATTTGAGATCCAAAAATAGGGATAACAATGATGAGTACAAGCCTTTAGATCATAAAAAACAAAAGAGGAAGAAGAGCCGGCAAACACATCCTTGAAAGATTTTTTTGTGAGCTATACCACCCAAAAAACATAGATTTGAGTGGAAGAAAGAGTTATTTGTCATATACAGCAAAAAAAAAAAAAAACATCCCTAAACTAAAAAATGCAAGAGATGATGAGGATCGATGCTCAATGAATGGCTTGGGATGAGCCCTAGTGGAGCAGGTTCCCGAGGGCGTGCTACCTTGGCGGCCGAAGAAGACGATGAGGCAGCCCGACTAACGGCTAGGGTGAAGCCCTAGCAGAGCAGGTTCCCGAGCATCTGGTGTTCCTGAGAGCACAAGTTCTCATGTAGGGGCCAGAACCAAGGCTAAAGGATTTCTTGCACGCCCAAGCTTAACATTGTAGCGAATATTGTTGTCTATATATAATAAGAATCCCAAAACTAGCCACTGATGTTTAGTTTGGTTGGTGGACGTGCTCGGGTGGGAACCTCAATACTGAGTTAGATTCCCTTCAGCAGGGACCATGAAGCGCCGGTTGCAGATTAAAAATTGACGTGGATGACCCGATAGGTCGGCTGGGGTTTATGGACCTCGAAATAATCTGCTACAAGATTCCAAGCATTGCAATCTCAAGCTCTTCATCGCTCTCTTCCCTTCGTTATAATAGTCATCGAAATAATCTGCTAATAGATTGTTTCCCCACCTCTACAGATGAACCATGCAGTCTTCTAATCAGAGATTCGGAGACGTAGAAGACGACTCCAAGAGGATTGCGACAGTAAACCATGGGAGCGCAGAGGAAAGGAGAGCAACAATAGCCTGATTTGATGCCGTCGACTTGGCAATGGAAGCTGACCTCTGGAATAAAAGTTCACCTTGACACAACCTGAAGACAAATTATAGAGCGACGATAAACCATAGAAAACTGGTGGGGTTTTGCTAAATGAAATGGTGATTCACTATGAGTTGCCAAACAGTTCTGAGATCTTTGTTCATATATCTGGTTGAACAGGGCGAGCATGTAACAGAATATCTGCAATTCTTATTTAAACTAGAGAACAAGCACGAGCAATAATATTTATACATCATCAAAAAATAATCTTGATCAGGCACGAATCTTGAGGCAAAATCAAGTTGGAAGCTTTCGAAATTAAAATTGGGACCATTTGAACTTAGTTTTCAACAAACTTACAGTCAAATTGAACGTCTTGAGAATACAAACCCAACGACACCAAAATCGACTCAATCCGAGTCCTAATGGGTCCAAATCAAGGGCCTGAAGCGCTGCTAGAAGATTCAAACCACAATTCGGATTGCCAAATGGTTTAAAAATGTAACATGCTTATAGTCGAATCGAGCGGCTCGATGAGATGAATCCAACGAGCACAAGATCATAGATTTTCGACATCATTAAGACTTTCAAATGACTATATATATATATATATATATATATATATATATATATATATATATATATATATATATATATATACAGTAATAAAATGATTGTTGAAAAGATGATAGTAAAAGATTAATTAAAATTTAGAAATTGAAAGTAAAATGCAGCATGTGATGCAAAAGGGAATGCTAAGATTGTCATACTTCATATCCTACATATGGGCTTGCAACAACTCGAAGAATGCACAAGAAAATCTAATAACGTTATAGCATTTCACATATCATTCCTCAATCCTTACATCAAATGGAGAGAATTTTAATTTAATATATTGCTATCTTAAATAAGAACTTGTTGGTTTATGTTACAATGCATGAAATAACCCCTCTAAAATCATTAAATAATGCAAAGTTTACGTTTCATGATGGCCATTTGCACGATTAAAAGAAGCACAAGATAAATCAAATAATCTTGAACATAAATATCACATATTCAAACTAATTTATTGAAAACATATTGTTTTCATTACAACATAAATGAAGAGAAAAAAATAGTTCATTGAAATTTTAGAGATACAATCTAGAAAATTATTAAATTTATAATAAAAAATGAAAACAACTAAGAGAAATTAAATATTATGAAATCATTTGTGATCTTATACCTACTTAGAACAACTCTTTTGTTCAAGCTTCAATTTTGAAAGGATCTTAATATACATACATAAGGATTGAGTCAGATTCTCTCATGTTGATTATTTTAGTGTCTGTTCATATCGGTTTCAATGTTAGTTTTTTTTTTGTTAGTCATGAAAGTAAAGGCTCTTCTTAGTCATTTTGATTATATTATTACTTACAATTGGACTGAGGGGAATATGTGTGTTGATTGGCTTGCAGAAAAAAGGTAGTGACTGCTCATCTATTTAAATTTACTATAATAAGAATGGTCTTCATGTCCTCACATGTCTTTTAAGACTGACAAGTTGGGATTGTTGTATTTCTATAAAATTTAATTCTTTCTTGTTTCATTTGGATGTTGGTCATTTATTTTTGCTCTTTTGGCTTGTGTTCTGTTGTTTTCCTTGGGTCCTTTCTCGGGTCTTTGTTTGATTTTTTCCTGGGCTAGGGTGCAAGGTCTGATTGCAATTATCTAAATATTATTCTTTTACTTTTTGTGGATACTTCTTTCTGGCCTTTTGTTAGTATTTGTTGGTTTGGGTGCATTATTGAACCTTTCAATTTTTTTTGGATGGCATTTATGTATCTTGATTTGCCTCATTATTTTTGTTCTGTTGTTAGGTGGTTTGGTTTGGGTGTTTCTAGTGATTTTTTTGTATGTCGATTGGCCTTATTATTTCTCGGTTTTGAGCGATTGCTTATGTTTTTTGGATGTTCTTGTTGCTTATGTCTTTCTTTTTCCCATGCTTCTTTCATCTGTCTTTTTCTCCTAGTTCTTGGTTGGAGGTCCGTGGGTTTCTGCTTGTGTGCTCGGCTAGTCTTTCCTTTGGTTATTTTTCTGGTGCAGGATTTTCCGTGCAGGTTATTCCTTTCTGGTACATTTAGTTTCTTTTGTTTGATTTTCTTTTATTTTTTTTCTTGTTCTTCTAATTCGCTCTGTTTTCTATTTTTTTCCTGTTTTCTAGTTGTTATTTTGTTTTTGTTTCTTCCAGAAGTCTCCTGTGATGTTATACAAGTTATTGGTTAGGTTATGTTCTATTCATGCTTTGCTCTCTAGCTTTGGTTGCTATGGTGTTGTCTTATATCTTGGATCCTTTTTAAGACTAATTAGGAATTTTGGCTCCTGGTTGTTTCAAGCAATTCTATATAGGATCTCCTTTGTATATCCTTTTGGTTATGATTTTATTGTCTTTCATAGCATATCATAATTATCTCCTTTTTTGGTCCTCTTTTTTTTAGGTGATCTTTTCTGGTTTTATACCTAAAATGGCCTTAATATTATCATTCTTTTGATTTATGTATCTCTTGGACTTCTCCTCTCTCAATTTTTCTTATCTCCTTTAAAAAATCTCCACTTTTGTAGCTCTTCACACTTCCCTCAATAGCTAAAGTCAAACTCCTCCCAATTTTGAAATATCTCTAAATTTTTTAATATATAGATCATATTGCATAAGCACTAGTGTAGTGGCACAAAGGTGTAATATATTTTCTAAAGTTGGGGCAACAATGTTGTAAGCTTCCAGCTAAGCACACTTGTTATATCATTTATTCCAAATTTTGTTGCTTGGGTGCTAAAAAGGATGGTTTTTTAGCACTATAATGAGTTATTTCTTAGTATAATAAATTAAAGCATCATTGCACTAATTGAACAAGTGCCTAGGCATTATATTATATTGAATCTAATAATTATGGGTTTCTTCTTCTTATGAGTCTATCTTCATTTATATCTTTCATCTTTGATCACTAATTATTCTTAAATGCATTATGATTTCTATCTCTTTATTCTATACCTATTCCATCAATAAAATTATAACATAATTTATAATAATTTTATCATATCACTTGAAAATATGTTATATTAACATAACTTGTAAGTAAAGCTTAATCAATAAATTTTTAAGGCCCTAATGAGCTTGATAATGTAGTTAGAGTAAGGGTAGACTTGAAAGAATTAGATGATTGATCAAAATTAGTGGTAACATAGGTCATTTGGCTATTTTGCCCCAATAAAGAAATATTGATCATTTATAACTTAGCAATTTGGTGAGGAGGTGATGGAGGAGGGATAAGTTTTAGAGTGAAGTTATGTAACTCAGCTTCCTTATTTATATTCTAATGTTGAACATCAAGATTATATTCATGATGGAGAAAATTTAAATCAACCAAAATTTTAAGTTATCTTTCTTTATCACATAAGTAGAGATATCATTAAAGGGGGAATAGGACCAAGGAACATCAAAGTTGAAATAAACCTTAGGCATGGTATTTTTGAAACGAGAATGAAACTTCAAGAAATTTACTTTAGGATTTTAATGTTGGATGTTTCTCTTATAATATTTATTGACCTCATTTTTAAACGAGGTCTCCTAATCTGATCCTTGATTCTTATGGTATTCTAAACTTGTTGTGGACCAAACCTAGAGGGAACATAGGAAGAAATCTAAGGGTTTTTCTTTTAATTAAACTTAAACTTTCCACTTATGCCACTCAAGGTGGCTTCTCAATTTAAACTAAACCTAAACCCTTAAAAGTGATATAAATCTACCGAAACTTATTTCTTAAGTGGTTTGACCCATTTTGACCCATGATCAAGTCATGGTTAATCAAGTTTGATCAAGGATCCATTAAACACCTTAAATTTCCTAAATGCTCTTTCTTAAACTTGATCAAACCCTAGACCCTAGGGTTGTAATCTAAGGTCACTAAACACCTCCACAAACAAGTCCAAGCCCAAAAGTGCACATGGTTAACCATTGTTAGCCATGGTTGACCAAGTCAACCATTTGTGCTTCACTTAACCTAAACATCATTTTAAATATTCGAAGCAATTTAAAACCTTAAAATTGTGTTCTAAACTCTCTAAAAACTTCCTCGAATGTGTCCAAGCCCATTTGAACCCTTGACTCACCAATGGTTTGTCATGGTTGCCCAAGTTAAACATGAATGGCTCATGTGACACATACACCCTCCCTATGTAGTTCAGCCTAAATGGCCTCAAACCATGGGCTTAAACCCTTGCCAATAGCATGTGTATATCTTAAACAACTTCCCTTAGCCAACTTAAGCCTTGGGCTACCTTAGGTTAGTCAGTTGGATCAACTCAAGTTAGCCCAAATGGGTGAAAACCCAATTCAAGTGAATTCAACATTAATTAAGCCTACCCAAATAAACTAATATTTTCCTTAATCCTTCTTGAGCCTAGCCAATCCTAGGTGAGGCCAAGGTTTGTCATGGTTTGCCTAAAATCTTTTCAAACATGAGTCATGAAACTTAGCTTGGCCATTTGATCAAACTAAACCTCCCTAAGCACTAAACTCACTCTAAACACCTAACGGCATCCCAATGGTTGAATTCAAACTAACCAAATCACATGGTATAGCCACCCTAGCTAGAATTTCATCCTCATGCACTTTAAAAAAATTATAAATACACCCATTTCCAATGGAGCTAGGCTATGGCATTTTCTTCTTAGAGCTTCTTGAGTGTGTGAGAATTCAATCCCTTCTACTCCCTACCTCCTATAGCCCTCCTAATGTGAATTCAAGTGAGTTTAAGTGAGGTCACGGTGGTGAGAAGCTTGATTATAATCAAGTCCATTCTAGTAATCATTACCCGAGGGAAGTTTATTCCATGCATCCATTCAATGGTTCAAGGGTTTAATCTCCTTACATTCAGTCACTACATCAAGGTATTACTCAAATCCATAGGTAATGTGGAAGTGTTTCTAGATGTTGTGATGAAATGCTTAATGTGGACCTCCGAAAGGACACCGCCGGATGCAGAGTGAAGAGGGTATAACGCTTGCACCACCTTGAGGGATAGAGACGATCGCAGGCCTCCGTGCTCCTCGCAAACGGGCCAATTAAAGGGCATATTAGACCATACATACGATTAACCATTGAGGATAGCGGCTCTCGCCAGCGCACCTCAATGTGTAATAATACATATGGCCTGATCACATTCACGAGATTTTCTCTACCCGATACATCAGCTCGAGTAGAGTTTATTTGACGCGGGATTCAATTTCCCACGGGCATAAGCCCCCTGTGGTTAATTACATCTTAGGCCGAAGACTAATAAGACTCTCAATAAAAGATTCTATATTATCCTTTTGAATGAGATTGGCACAAGGGTGGAGACTAAAAAATCTTACTCAAAAGGAAAGAAAGGACTCAAATGGCTTAGTCAGCACGCATGGTTTATACCAGCATTCGAATGGACTAAGGCACTTAGGAGAAACTGGAGAAAAGAAAGTCAAGCACCTCAAGTATAGAAGAGAGAAAGATAGAAGTGGCGTCATCCATGTGACTCGAATTGGTAGGATTTATAATCCCTGAAAATAGGAAACTTATCCACCGATGAGACGTAACACAAGACCGAATATAGTAGCCCTGAATCCTACATCTAAATTGGGTTTAGTGTTCTACGAACAACACTAACACCAGTGTACCAAAACCTGGACTTACCCTGGCCTGGATTGGGGAGCCAACTAACCACCTATTCAATTAAAAATCTTGTTTTCCGGTCATTTATGAAAAATATATGGGTAGTTTAGTTTTTGGAAATTAAGTCAGACATCTAGAGAGCTCCTAAGTGGTCTTGTACTTATGTAGGGTGAACGCTCATAGAGCTAAAGCAATTAAAATTTTAATTTATTTAGTTTCTAATGCAATACATGCTGGTTGAAAAAGTCTAAATCAAATATGCTTGAGATTTTAAAAAAATAGGCTTATAAAATATAGTTTTTATTAGAAAAGACTGGCCCCGCCCCCAGGCACGATACTTTATCCTCATAGGATAGATTATCCGGACTCTACCCGTAGGCGGGGAGGTGTCTTATTAGAATGAGAGATAAGAATGCATTGATATGCATGCGACCCCGGACAATTCTGACTATTCTCTAGATCATTAGATTTCTATGTTATTTAATTCTTAAAATTTTAAAAATTAGTTATAAGTAGAAAAAGTTTTAGTCCTGCCACTGCCCGGATAACTAAACCTAAGAATGACGGAAATGACTTTGAGTGGGATATTGGGTCTCTAGTTCTTCAACCTTCTTGAATTTCCTCTCTTTGGACTCCTTGGATCTCTCCTCATTGGACTCCTTGGTTTCATTGTGGCTTAAATATCTAAATGAAGAGATAATTCCCCCCTTAAAGGGGTATTGCCTTTCCTTTTTGGATATCTAAAAGTCATTCAAACTCGATCTTCCAAATAGAAGAAATCTCTCTCTTGAGGATGCATTCTTCTTTTGGAATTCAAGTTAGATAAGGATATCCCAACTCAAAGATATTTTCATAACTCAAACCAATATTATAAATGATTACATTAATAAAAATAGTAAATTCTAGACTCTCATGCAAGGTTATCCTAATAAAAATTTCCAAGCAGTTAATATATCATCCCAAGTAGTTTATATGAAAATAAAAGTGCTCATGCCAGCCACACTTGGCCATGCACTTAATTATTTTGAGGGCTAAGCAGTCTTTGTAGCACCTGTAGTAGTTATTATTTATGATTTTTATTTAGCCCTCATTTATTTAAGGGGGCTGAGTAAGTTATGAAGCACCTGCATAAGATATCGGTAGTATTTAAATCATGATTATTGCCCCCATTTTATTCAGCGCTACATAAGTATGGTCGCCTACAAAAAACATTGTAAGTATCAAAATATCAATCCTAACATATGGGTAAATCTAACGCACAATCAAATCAATTCTTAGTGTACAGTAAAGGTAAGCAAATATAATATTAATTTCACTTATAACATGCAGTAAAATCTCGGAAAGCCTGACACATAATAGAAAAATAAACACTGACCTAGCCTAGGTATAGAAGTGGTGCTCTAGCAAATAATTCTACGTATGTGTAAAGGCCTGTGTGGCTAGGATATATCCTGAGCTGGGTAGTTAATTCAAATTACCAAAAGTTCAGGTTTATTGAAAGTCTGAAAAAGAAAACTTTGTTTAAAGTTTAAATATTAGTGAATTAGGATCCATTTTTTTAATTCAGTTTGTTGATTTATTTTAATGCTTAGGGTAGAAATATTTGAAGTTTAAATTACATTAGTAAATTTTAGGATTTTTGGGGTCCACCTATACAATAAACTAAGGGGGTCTAAATGGTCACTATATGTAATAGGCTAGGTTTGGAGTTCCTAATATTTTAATTACGTATTAGACCCTAAGATGAGTAATTAGCCTTTGAGTTTGCTGGATTTAGAGTTTTCTACACAAAGTTATGAATTTTAGAAGTTTTGGGCAATTAATGAATTATTAAAAATTATCTAATAAGGGCTGATTTTATGATTTTGATTAAAATCAGCTCCAAACTAATTTGAATCACCGCAAATGTCAGAAATAACCTAAGTGTTCCCAAGTGTTTGAGAAAAATTTGGAATTTTTAATAATTTATTATTATTTAATAAAGGCAAAAAGGTAATTTTTAATTAAGGTTAAATTAAGGGTAAGATTGAGGTCCAACTATGGGGCCCTAATTATCTAAGGTTAAGAATTGAATTTTAAAGGGTTTAAGGTATTATGGGTAATTTTATGAGTTAAAATAGATTTATTACAATTTTTAGAAGTTACTGGGGCCTAAATTCTATCTTTAATGCCAAAGTAAAACTTAGGTCAACTTTGGATTAAACACTTAAGGAATTTAATATTTAATAAATAACTCAAATTTTAAATAATTCTAAATGACTCCAAAATCTTATTATTTTGGTCATTAGATAAGTAATAACTTATTGACCAATTTTTATGAAATTTGAAATTTATTTTGTAGCTTAATCCTTAAATTCTAAGTTCTTTTGTATATAAAAACTTTTCTCAGAAATTAAATTTTAAACAATCATAAATAATTCATAAAAATTAATAAAAATATAAACTCAATTGTATTTCATTTTGTATAATCCCAAGAGTATTATAAAAATAAGAATTGATCAATGAACTCACATTCTCATTTTTGTCATGCCTATGTATAAAGAATGAATAAGTAGATGAAACCCAATTTTGAAGAATATTAATAATAAGATGTTCATGATAAAACTAAGTAATCAACCTTCATTATAATTCAAACTCATTAAGAATAAAATTATGTATATATATATATATATATATATATATATATATATATTATAAAAAAACTAATGAGAGATATAAATAATCTAAAGTCATAGCCTTATGTGATTGCTCTATTCGTTTTTTGAGGTGGAATATTTACATAACCCCAAGGCTTAGGATATGTTGACTAATGAACTTATTACCCTAAAAACTATTTGATTAACATATTCTATGAAATAAAATTACTAAAGTACAATTAAATTATAAAATACACAATAAATTAATAATTCATTAATACTTAAACTTAAAATGATATTCCCTTTGCGTGTTACAAATTTAAATTATAGAAAATATAATCTTAAACCCTAATAAGAAACATTTAAGCCACATAGCCTAGCACATACTTGATAGGGAAACCAACTCGATCTAGTTATAGGCTAAAGGCGGTGCTTTGCTTTGTTTGACTTACTTCTAGCACTTATGATTTTTTAAAATGTTGTTTGATGAGTTGTTTTGGTGGATTTGTGCTATATTATGGTTGATTGATCTCTTTTTTTTATTTGATAATTCTATGATAAGCGAATAGATATCTTAGGTTAGGACCGTCTGATTTATCTTTTACTAATCAAAAATTTTTTAAGTGGTCCTACTTATGTATGGAGATTAAAAAGAAGGGCTAATAATAAATTTTAAATTTGTATAGATGATTACATGTGCTTTAGCTACTTAGCCCACTAATTAAATAAATGCATGGCCAAGTTCCTTATATTAACAAAAAATTATATATTAATTATTCTTTGTGATTGTATGATGATGTTGATATATAAACCACTTTTATGTAACCTTTATAGATATATAAAAACCTTTTTCTATTTTTCAAAATGTAATTAGTAAAGTGCACTTAAATGAATTATATAAGTTAAAAATAAGTTTTTTTTTAATCTTAGTTAAAGCAACCAAGAGAGTAAATCTTCTTTCTTTGAAAATGATGCCTTTTGGAAGCCTTTTAGAAGAATGATCATTACTAGAGAACCTGAAGCTTTTAAAACTATAAATAATCTCATTTTTTATACGACTTTCATAAATTAATGTGGGTGTACAAATTCAAGCTTGTTCTTGGACAATATTTTATTTTATGCAGACACTATGTCATAAATGTAATTATACTTTCCACAAGGACGCTTGTACATATTTTAATGTGATTGATTGATGAGTTTATATTATAATGCAATTCTATATGAAATAAAACAAAACTTCAACTTTCAAAAAAAAAAAAAAAAAAAAAAAAAAAGCATAACAACCCTATACCAACATGAATATGAAGCTCAGCCCAATAACTTAAGTTTCCCCTCACTTGCTTTCGTCGTGTGTGATTTTATTGAACATAGCAGAAAAGTAAAATGCATGTCATGCTCATAAGAGTAAAGTGTGAGCATGTTTTAAATGATAAATTCCACAAATCCTATGAGCCTAGTTTATATCCGGGCAAAGAACATGTAATTTACAAAACTTAATAAAAAGTAAATGTTGTAATGCACAATCAATTAGTTAGTTTAAAGTATTTAGGTGTTAGGAATAATATTTTAGGAGCATTATTTAGGTGCATTTGAAGCCTCGCATATTCAATAAAAGCCCTAATTTTTAATCTCTGGATTACATATCTTTCTATCCTAAATAATAGTAGCCTTCCTATCTTGCATATCATAAAGACTTGAATTCATAGTTTTAAAAGCATTTAGGTGGTCTAACTGACATTCCACTCTAAAAAAAAAGTAAGTTTAGTAATGTTGGGCTTTCTTCAAATTATTTTAGGGTTTAATATGGAATCCTACACTTCATTAGACTAGATTTGATTCACTATCTTGTAGTGGTACACTTTAGATCTAGGCATTGAGACGGGCCCAAAAACAAAATTCCTTGCCCTTTTGGATTACTATTCAACTTTTCTAATAAATTGATCAACTTAAACATAAAATTTCATCTTATCCTAAAACACTAAAGCTTTATTGTAAAATAGATTGGAACACATGTGAACATTTTAGAAACATAATATTCTTTAACTTTCATCATTTGATCTCCAAAAAGAATTGATCATCTTTGATCTAATCCCATTTGAAGATTCTTTGATTTCTAAACATTGTCCGAGTTTTCTTTTATGGAAATGTTAAATATTGACCCCTACGCTTGGCATTAACCTTCCAACCATATCGTGAGTGCATTAGTTGTTTTAAGGGTATTTTTTGTTACCCTAGGGTTGTGGCTTTGCCTTCTCTTTTATTTTTCTCCCTCTTCCACCATAGTTGCTCACTTGATGCCTTTGTCACATCCCATTACACCCATTATCAATGGTTTATGCCTCCACTAAATGGTCCTTTCATTGTATTCACACTAACATAAAAATGTGCTTATAATTCTAAAAACAAAAGAGTTTTCAACATTGTTTGAATTGTTTAAATTAGTCTTATTGGGGACATTTATGTCTTATAGTCCTCTTCTTCAATCGATTTGGGGAAAATTTCAAGCTATTTAGTCTATTTTGTGGGTGGGGGATGTATGTTAAGGGATCTTTGTATCTATGCTCAACATCAAACATGTGCTCTTAAAATCTTCCTCGATGAGGATAATACACATCCCTTTGTAAATAATAAGGTAAATAATATTAATTCATCATAATGAGGTTATTAAAAAGGCCAGGTGATGTTGATTTTTATAATTAATCAACCATTTCTCATAATTTGATTGCCTTTCAAAACTTAAGATCTCATCTATTTGATAAATCAATTTATTTTTGTCGAACTAGTAGCCCTTTCATGAACTTCACAGCAATGTACACATGTACTTATAATTAATAAAAAAGAAGGTTTTCAAACATATTAATATTATAGAAATTATACACATTAGAGAAATTCATGGTTAATATTCATTCTCTTCAATTTATTTTTGCAAACTTTAAAGTTATTTTATTTAGAGGGTGAGGGGTGGATGGTAGGGGATCTTTTTAATCATGCTCAATCTCAAACTTGTTCTCATAAAATATACCTACATGAGGATTGTGTTCATCATCTTATTAAAAAAAGTAGTTGTTATTGATGACATTTTAATGAGATTTTTAAAATTGACAGTTGATCTTGACTTTCATAATTAATCAACCATAATTACTTCTATTTGGATGGTTTTTCAAAACTTAAGAGCATGTCTACTCGAGACATCAATTTTTTCTCTTAGATATCTTTATTTTGGGACCCTTTATATGTGGCTTCAGCAATTGTTTTAGAATTGAGACCTTGATTGTTCAAGTATTTGTGGAGAATGATATTTCTCAAACATTCTTGGATGTCATTTGGATTTGGTTCTTAAGATTTTTTTTTTGGTTGAATGTTTTTTTGTAGAGGAGATTATGATATTAAGTTTTTTTTTTGAATTTTACAAAAAAAAAATTATATAAAGAACATCCATCATTAACAACCAAAATTCAATATTCCTTAAGTTTAGTTCACATTAAAATCAAATTTCATCCCTATGTTATTAAATTTGAGGCTCCTTAGCCTCTTCCTCATTGAATGATGATCTTTACCTAAGTGATAGAGAATAAGAACTTAGTATATAGGCTTATTTACGTTTCCTTTATTATGATCATAATCTAGATGTTCAACATTAGTACTATCTTAATAGGGATCGAAGCTAGAGTTTTTATTCAAGGTTAATTTTACTAGATGTTTATACAGTGATGGAAATTGGTGTCCCCAAACTATATTCTATCAATGACTTCACTTTGTAACTTCAAATCCCACCACCCTTACCTACTAAAAAAACTCCTAAGTTATATAAAAAGAAAAATATCAAGTTTTTCTCCTATTATGTAGGGTCGGCTATATGAATTCCTTTTTCTCCATTGTGTTTTGTTAAGTCAAATTCTCATTTAAATCTAATAAAGAAAGGTCATTTTTAATATTTTCTAACCAAGTCTTTTTAGGTCCCCTACCTTTCTTGACATAAGTCAAATCCAATAAATCTACTTTCCTAACTGGGTCATCAAAAGGTTGTAGTTTTGTGAGGCCAAACCATCTAAGGCGGCTCTCTCTAATCTCATCTTCCACTATAGGTAGTCCAATATATTCACATATATGCAAATTTTCTATCCTATCTCAAAGAGTACTCATTCACCTGAGCATCCTCATATATACGAACAATTATTACATCCTCCGACTGGACGTAGAGGAACGTCCAGTCGGAGGCCAAATCTCGCCAAAAAATGAGAAATACCGAGCAAATATCGAGCAATACAAAACAATAACGAGGAATACCATCACGTAAAGACCCAATACTGAGTTATACCAAACTATACCGAGCAATACCGAGTTACACAAAAGTTGTACCGAGTTTTTCCTAGAAAAAAAACTCGGTACAACTCGGTATTGCTCGGTATAGCTCGGTATAACTCAGTATTGGTCTTCACAGAGCGGTATTCCTCGTTATTATCAAATAATACCTAGCAATACTGAGCAAATACTGAGTTTTTTAACTAGATTTTACCTCCGACCGGACGTTCCTCTACGTCCTTACACCGGACCTAATAAAAGTTCCATCTATACATCACTTAACTTATGCTTCTCTTTTAATGGTCAACATTCTACACTATAAAGCATTACAAGTCTCACTACCATCTTATAGAATTTTCCATTAAGTATGAATGGAACTTTTCTGTCACACAACAAAACTGATGCATTCCTCCACTTCAACCATCTAACTCAAATTCTACTAATAATATCCCCATCTATTTCACTATTACAATGAACAATAGACCCAAGATATCTATAATGTATACTCTTATTAATGACTTGATCGCTCAATGTTAAAATCTCCCCACTAAATCTATTACTACTAAATTATACTCCAAATATTCAATTTTAGATATACTTAAACAAAAAACCGTTATACTCTAAGGTTGATCTCTATAATTCAAGTTTACCTTCAACTCCCTCTCTAGTCATATCAACAAGAAGAATATCCAAAAAAAAAAAAAAAAGCATACACCAGGGTGCAACTTCTTGCAAATGTTTAGTGATAATATCCATAACTAAAGAAAAAAATAAATGGGCTTAAAGTTGTTCCTAGATGTAATCCAATAGAAATAGGGGAAAACATGGTCAAACCACCTTCTGTTTGAACACAATTAACAACTCCTACGTGCATTCATATCCTTAATGACATGAATATACACATTATTAAACCCTTTCTGCTCTACAACTCTTTATAGCACATCTCTTATCTCAAAAAAATGTATAGCTTCTATAGTAGATCTGTTTGACATGAATTCAAATTGATTTTGAGAAACATTAGTATCATGTCGTAACCTATGCTCCATAACTCTCTCCCATAGTTTTGAAGTATGACACATTAACTTAATTCCTCTATAATTCACACAATCTTGTGCATCACCTTTATTCTTAAAAATAAAAATTAACACACTCATTCTCCACTCATCTGACATCTTTTTAGTCTTAATTATATTAAAAAGTTTAATAAGCCAAAAAATTCCTTCACCTCGTAAGCATTTTCACACATCTACTGGAATTCCATTAGGTCCAACAGTTTTTTCACTCTTCATTTTTTTAAACTCTCTCTAACTTTTGTTTTACTAATACACTGACAAAAATAAAAATCTTTATTTCATTTAGGATGCTAAGGACACTAAAATAAATCATATTATCAAAATCTTCATTGAATCATTTAGAAAATATCTCATCCATCTTTATTGAATATCCTCTTCTAATAAAAGCACTCTTTGATCTTCATCTTAATGTACTTCACTTGAACAAAATCCTTATTACTACTATCTCTTTGTTTGACTAATTATATTGAATTGAAAAAATCTCATATCTAAATCCTTAAAAGTAAAAATCTTTGCATTGCATATTACTTTCGTAGACTCCTTATGGACATTTTTATATCTTTTATAATTATCATAGTTTTTATATCTAGACCAATTTTTATAACAAATCTTCCTATTTTTGATATTTTCTTGCACATTTTATTTCAACTACCAACTATTTTTAGTATTAGGAGCTCTTCATTTTGATACTCCAAGCACATCTTTTACAATAATCTTAATATCATTAATTAACTATTTTCTCCCTTATAATGTTAGCTTTCTTGTGCATAGATAAAATATTAAAATATGAAATCTTACTCTCAAAATTATTTTATTAATCTTTTTATGTGCTTCCATCTAATCTTGAAATAATATTTACTATATTTTTTATATTCTATTCTTTCATCTTAAAGTCCAAAATTAATAAGAATATTTAATTAATATAAACTTTTATTTGGAATAACTTTATAATATTTATAATCTAAGTGATTTATTTTTCTAATAAAAAAATAATCAACCTGATTTTTACTATATCCATTATTATAAAAGATGAAATGCTAATCTCTTTTCTTAAATAAGGTATTAGCCATTACAAAATTCATAAGCCATAAAAAAAATCTAATATGATCTTATTACTTTCATTAATCACTCCAAACACAGAGCCAACATGAATGCTTTTAATTTCAATTATCTCTCTATGAACATGTCCATTTAAATTTTCTCTAATAAAAACTCTTTTTTCAGAAGGTATATTTTATATTAATTCATCTAAGACATTCAATTATTTAAATTTTAAACATATATCCAAACCTACATAAGGATCATAAGCACTTATAATATTAATAAACTTGGCATTCATAATAATTTTTAAAGACATAATTATATCTATAATTTCTATTAATTTTTATAACATATCATTCAAACTCTTATATATAATCACACCTTGTTGAGCTCATTTTTGTATGAGGTCATCAAAATCAATTCAAATATTTTTATGTTGATCTGATGGTTGATAATTAGTCATTGGTCAATCATCTAGTTTACAACCACACTTCAATACAATCAACTTTCAATCCAGATCCTCAATCAAACTTCAAATCATATCTGATCAATATTAATTATTCATTTGGTTATGATGGATGTGGGTAATTAAAATTTAATCACTCAAACCCAAAATCCAATCCAAATCTAGAATTCTAAACCAAAATCAAAGTTTAAGAACCAAGGTCCTGAAACCTTTTTTGGATGATTTTTTAGTCACCTTAAAATCCAGCCAAATTACTTTTGATTCATGATTTGTTAATTTCATATTGATTAGGCATGTCTCTAGGGTCCACCCTATAAATTTGAGCTAGGTCTAACACTTCTAACCTCAAAACTGAATTGATTTTCAAATGCTCTAAAACCTTCAAATATTTAGAGTCTATGCCATTAAACTTGCAACTTTTTGGAATTTGACCTTGGGTCCCTTCCCAAGACCCTCAACCATTTCCATAGCCTTTAATATGATATGTTTACCAGTAAACTGTATTTTTTTGTACCTAGTTTGACCCACAGTTGACCAAGGGTCAAAATGAACAAATTTCCCTTTAAGGGCAAAATTAGACTTTCCCCCAAACCTCAGTATGGCCCAATCAAATCAAACATTACAACCTCTTCCAATGCATCCTAAACCTCATTAGGAGTGCATTGGACCTAAACCCATGTCTTGATTTGACCAAGTTGACCAAGTCAATGATGGTTGACCAAATTGTCCCTTAAGGATCTAAATGATCATTTTAACCCAAATAGCCATTCCATTGTATGTGACGACCTTCATTGTTCTAAAAATACTCATTTGAACTTATTGCATCCAAGCCTAACCCATGATTTGACCAAGTTGACACCAAATTCAATCCTTCAAGCCACTTCAAACCAATTTAATGCTTTAAAATCATTCAATTAGACATTCCATACATGTCTTAAATTTTCCAAGTCAAATCTCTGTAGATTTGACTTGGTGAACTCATTTGGAGGGGTCAAAACCCTATCCATTTACATGTATTTTCTAAAAACTTCAAACCCTTAGCTTCAAACACTTTATAGAAATCACTCAAGATGCCAAATGTTTTCCCTTGACTGCCATATCACTCCTATTGACTGGTTTGACAAGTCAAATGGTCAATCAAACTCTCTTTTAGGCTTAGGTGGCCATGCCACCTTGGCAATCCCAATCACCCATCTAAAATCCTTCTCAAGACCGTTGGAAAGGAGTTCATTTCCTCTCAAAAGAGGGCCTTAACCAGCCACTTAAACTAATCTTTGGTTTTATTTAGCTAAATGTGGGAAAAGGTATGTGGTCCCCCTCTATATGGGGCCAACATGGGTCACATACACCACCTACCCTCTTCCTTGGCTTTCTAACATCCTTGGGACACATGGTATGCATCCAAGCTCCTCCCCACTCAAACCAAGCCATTTAATAAAAATCAAGGGCTTATGGTGGGGGAAAGCCAAAACCTAAGCCTCATTCTCTCATTCTCAACTCTCTAACAGCCTCCTCTCCATAAGAAAACCCTCCACTAGCTTCTCTAGCCCTCCTCAAAGCTTTCCCAAGCTCATCCCCATAAAACCCTATTCTCACATCACCATTCTAGTGTAGAGAGTGCATTCTAGAGAGAGAAATAAGATTTTTTAAACCAACTTTCAATCGAGCCATCATCAACTTCTAAGATATTTAACAAAGTTATAGAGGGCTTCACCAGAAGTAAAAGGAGCCCAAGAACTTCAAAACCCATCCACTGGATTGTAAGTTATCTCAACTTTTTAATAAAATTTTATTTTGAAACCAAAGAAAATCTGTAATGAATAGAGCCTCCAAACTCCAAACATTGTAAGATTATGTTACCATTAATCTATGTTTCAAATTTTGTTAAATTTTATTGAGTATTTTTAAAGATTTCAGCATTTAAAATTTTGAGCTCAGTTTGAACTAAAACCTAGCCGACTAATCAGAGTTGTCTGATCGTGCACTCGGCACGATCCGACGGCTCTGATTGCGCCAAGTTGCATTTGATGAATTAAGGCTAGCCATGTGGTTTTGATTTTGGCAATCTGCACTTGGTTTGCGCACATTGAGTAATCTAGATCATTGATTTGAACCACTCGGATCAAACGGTCCAGATTCACTGTAGATGTGGTTAAATGACTGTTCGATCCTCCGACACATGTCACACCATGCGGTGCAATGTGGTGAAGCCACGTGTCTCACTTGTCTATTTGGCCACATAGGGCCCTGCTGCTCTGCCAAGTGTAAATCATCATCGCATCACCGTCGTTCCCTCTCTCCAATCATTTCTAATGATAGGTAGAACAGTGCTAGCAACCTAATTTGACTAATTTGAACTAAAAGATTTAATTAAATGCTTAGAATCTTTGAAAATTCAAAAAATCCATTTTTCGCCAAATTGGATGTTTTTGGTGTCATTTGAAAAATAATTTTGCATAATATTTATTAAAATTTAATTAAAGTTATTTTGAACAATGAATTATGAGTTATATCACTTTATTCAATATCAAAATTTAGTAATTTTTTCACAATCTAGTGGTCACATTAGACAAAAATTTTGCTGAAAAATATTTGAGTTTTTTAGTTATCCCAACATTTTTCTTAGGTCCAAATGCTCAGTGGATTGATGTGGGGTGAATTTTTGAAGTGATGGGTCCATTTTGAATTGAAAACTTCAAAAATTCACAATTCTCCAAATTGGTAGAATTAGGTTGTGTGATTGCTATGGTATGCTTGCATTTGTATAAGGGTTAACTAAATAGAGATTCAAGCCCAATTGAACACTAGTAACACCTAAGAAAAATAATTGAGAATCATCTCTGAATAACTTAGAAATTTTTTAAGAAATTCTACACACACACCCAATAGGGGTGAAACTTGACATAATTAAAATTAGTGGTATTTTACACCTTAGGTTCAAATTTCACTTAATTTGGAGCTCATTTGATTTGAAAATTAGCTAAATCAAAATTCAGCCCTTTTAAAGACCCAAAAAATTTTAAAAAAATGTAATAAATCTAATTTCAACACCAAAAAAATAAATAATATATCAAATTGACCATAATTAAAACCTCTACCTTGAAAAATTAAAAGACCTTGTATGGATCACTAATTTTATTTAATTTAATTTTTAATAAAAATTAATATTTAATTAAATTAAATATTAAAAAATATTAAAAATTCTAAATAATTTTAAAACACTTGAAAACACTCCCATGGGCCATTCTTGACCTTTGGGAGTGATTTCATGAAGTTTGCAATTAGTTTAGAGAAAACATTAAAAAACTATCTTAATTAAACAATTTCATGATGAGAAGAGAAGAGAGAGAAGCTCCACGAATTGAGGAAGAATTTGGAAGGGGATTTTCGGCTTGGAAGTGAAGAGAAGGCTGCATTCATTGTAAATGGAGAGTGGTGGCCGATCATCCTTGGATGACCGGAATACCAATTCCCTTGTTTCTACCACGCGTCCAACTTTGTTGGATTCAAAAGGTAGTTTTACATTCAATCGCAGCTTTTCTAATTTTTTCAACTCTCCTCTAGTGATTAGAGAGGGAGGATTGATTTCTAAGAAGAAACCTTTGATGGTGAGTGGTAAAGGAAAAAAAGTTTTGGATGCTATCACAAGTAAGTCTTGCTCATCTTTGCTGGTTTTGATTCCTAGAGCTAATGATTTGGAGGCTTCAACCTCTGGTAGCATCGATCATAATTTGAATAATTCTAATGTGTGGATAAAAAATCCACACATTAAAATTAATTCATCTTTTATACATGAAGGAAGTAAAGATGTTAATGTGGTTAAACTTGATTTGGAGAAAGAAAAATCCAATGTTCATGTTCTTAGAAATTCATTGGTAGTAAAGATCCTTTGCAAAAACTTTCATTCCCCAATTGTGCTTTTGAATTAAGGAGGTAGTGGGATAAATTTGCAGGATTCCATATTACTGCTCTTGGATTAGATTGGTTCCTTTGCTCTTTTCAATCTCAGGATGCAATAGAGGGAGTTCTCAGTGGAGGTCTATGGTATGTGGGAGGTTTTTGTCATTGGATTAGACAAATGGACTCCCAATTTTTTTCCTTATTCCTTGGATGGGATTTCTTCTCCCATATGGGTTCATCTTCCACACTTGCCATTACACTGCTGGGATGAAACCAACATTACGAGAATTATTTTGAGTATAGGGACTCCTTTATTATTGGACAGAAACATGTTTAGATGGGGAAGAAGGGAATTCGCTAGAGCTTGTGTTCGGGTAAAATTAAACTCTAAGCTTCCTAGTGGTATTTGGGTTGAAGGTATTCATGGCAAGTTTTTTAAAAAAATTGAATTTGAGAATTTATCTTCTATTTGCTTCAAATGTGGAAAAATTGGACATAAGGATGTAGTATGTCCAAATGGTTTTCAAAATTCAAATTTTATTAATAAGGAAGCTACCAAAGAACCTTTATCAGTTGAAGAGAGTTCTTATGGGCCTTGGATGCACGTCAAATTCAAATCCAAAAGGAATATTAAAAGTGTTAAGAGGGATTCACATTTAAACCATGGTGTAGATTTTTAAACTGTTCGTCGGTTCTATGGTGGTTCTAAATCAGATCGCCTCCCATCGAAAACAGCTTTAAATTCGGTAGAAAATACTACTAAAATCAAGGGAAGAGATGAAGTGGCTGTTAGCATTAATTCAGATTTGTTGAGTTAGTCGGATATAGCTCATAATACAAATTTTGAATATATTAAATCTGGTTCGTTTGATGCTGAAATTACAAATACAGATGGACAAATAGTTGTTATTCCAACGTGTATGCCTAAAATTGTTGAGGATTTGAATTTTCAAACCCCATAAGCGATGAAGGCTGTTATGAAAGAGTGTGAGAAGGAGCAAAATTCGGTTTTGACTCCTTCTAAGGCTGCAATTCCTTCTGCTTAGGAAGATTCTACTGAAACTCATAATAATAGTGCTGAAATATCGGGATCTCAAAATTCAAAATTTGAAATCCCACCTAGCATGGAGACGGATAAGGCTGTTGAGGAAATTCAGTCGGTTTTATCCCCATCAATTACAGCTGGTTTTAACTCTGTTATTCCAACGGATTCTCCTGAGATGGATGAGAATTCGAATTTTCAAGCTCCTCACATGATGGAGGCTGTTATGGAGAAGTTTGAGAAAGAGCAGGTCACGGTTTTGACACCTTCTAAAGCTGATAAAAGTTCATGATTATCTGCTTATAAAGATAAACTAAGAGACGGCTTTTCTAATTCCATTTCCCTTTCCTCTACTATCAGTTTGAAATTCAATAAAACTGATTTATTTAAAGGGAAAAAGAGTACTTCATTAGAGCTATCCGGTTCTAAACCCAAGCTATTCAAAGAACTACAAGGGCTAGGACCAGTGAAAGATCAAAGTAAGAGAAGGATTGCTGATCACAAGGTGAAGAACGATTTGAAGAGTTCTTCACAGAAGCTTTCAATAATATGATACCCGTTTTTCTCATCTCTATTTTCAAAGCCGTTAGAGACATGAAGACGTGAATTCTAATCGAAGAATTTTCCATTTTTTTTTTTGCTTGGTATTACAGAATCTAAAATACCTATCATTAGTTTTAATAGGTATTTTGAGAATGTCTTATCTATTTTATAATTTTCTTTTGATTTTCCTTTATAGCTGTTTTTTTCTCTTGGCTTTTGTTGTTTTTTAAACCTACTATATTTGTTTATGGAATCGTTACTGGATTATATTCTTTAACCGGATGGGAACTCTGGGATACTAATCAACCTTCGGGTTGTTTCAAATATTTGGTATCCCCTGCATCTCAACAGTTTCAAAATAGGAAACAGTGGGTTTCATATCGAACTATTAGGTTTAATGATAACAAAATTGCTTTCAATAAGGATCCTTTTCAACAAGGATCATTTAGTGTCTTATTTCCTAGTTTGTATTAGGTTGTTTTATTTCTTAATATTAATGCATCTTTGCATTTTCTCAAAAAAAAAAAAAAAAAAAAAAAAAAAAAATTAAACAATTTAATAATTCAATTAATTATCCAAACTTTAAAAATTCATAAGTAATTCCAAAAAATTCCAAATTGATTAAACTCAAAGCCATTTAACTCCATTAAGAATCTAGTATTTTCTAAAAATATAAAAACACCATAAATAAGTCAAATTCAAAAAGATAATAATCTCATCGACCGTAGTTCAAATATATGTTAAAACTTAAAAACATTATAAGTTTATGTAAAAAAATTCAAATCCAACAAACTTAGTGTCTAATTACTCATGTTAGGGTCTAGTATTTTGAAAAAATATCAAATTCCCATAACTCACTTTTATTTAAAAAGTCAAATTTTTTGACCTCTTAAATTAATGCATTTAAATAACATATAATTCCAAAAATTTAATAATTAACTTAAAATTTAGAAAATATTAATTTAGTTATTAAAATTCATAATAAAAAAAACTTAATTAAAAATTATTAACCCCTTACCCTTTAACCAATTAAAATTATCTAATTCATTCTGGTTACTACTAGGTAACCTGAACCAACGTGGCAATTAACATAGCTCCAATAAAGGTTAAATAAATTTCATGGCCAGTGTATAAATAAAGGTAGTAATCATTTAATAAATAAAATATATTTTAAAATTGACTTTAAAGCATTACTACTTAAACTCAAATAATCTTAACAAATTATCCATCATAGAACATATCCAAGCCTCATAGCCTACTTCACACACTTTAGATTACTTGGTAGAATAACCAACTCTAATTTTAGGCTAGGCTAGCATTTACTTTTCTATAATTATGTGCCTTATTTTTTAAGATTTTCATTGCATATTGGTTGCAATAATTTGATTATTGTGATTGTATACTTATTATGTAATTTCTAAATTGATGTGATGGGTGTTAGATTACCCATAGGTTAAAAATAATATAGATGCTCATATACTCTTATATAGATGACCATGCTCATATAGGGTTGGTCAAAATTTAAAGTTAAATTAACAAACTTTTTGCAGATGCAAAAATTTGCTAAGTCCCCCTTGAAATCAAAGGAGTATGGCTAAGCGTGGCTTTGAATTTAATATAATATAAATATAAATGTAACTTCTTAGGTTGTAAATTCTTTTAAATTGCTTAGGATAGCCATCCATGTTGTATAGAATTTTTTTATTATTGAGATGTAATGTAATTTAATTAAGTTAGGTATTGTGAAAGTTAACTTTAAGTTGGGATATACACATCCGACTTGAAATCCAAAGAGGATAGAACAACCCTTAGGGAATAGTTCCTTTTCGTTTGGAGATACATATTAAGATGGCTTTAATATTTAAAGAGAAAAGAAAACACCCCATCGAGGAGGTTTTTTTTTATAGATATTTTTACTTGATGAATTCAAGGAGCTCGTAGAAGAACAAAGAGGGAAGAGGTGAAAACACAGAGATATCCCACTCAAGGTCATTTACATCATTTTCGGATTTGAATTCAGATTGTTGTCAATGGTACCCAACTATTTTTTAATTTCTATAGATCCTGGGTTATAAATTAAGTGGCACTTGCCACATGAATATTTATTTAATTGATTAATTTGATTGATTATTTAAATTATTTAAGTTGTATAAATACTTTTTTGCTTGCATATTGTATTTGATTTAGCATGGATACACGGATGCTCATGAGAATTCAAATAAAACCTTTGTACTTAAAATAAAAATAAAAATTTTAAGCTCATATAGAAATTCTAACGACTTAAGAAGTAAGCTCGGGATCGTCGAAAGTTCTCATATATGCATAATAATTGCTTATGCTTCTAATTAGGCACCTCTTTGTCTGTTAATTATGGCAGACCACTTGACTTATTAGGGAGCAGTTCTATTAAAGGAAAGTTATGCAATCTTTAGGATAAAATTAATTTTTAATCTTTTCAAAAATTGCTTCATATATATTTTATGCATTCGAGTCAATTAGCATGTATTGCATTTAAAGCAAATTAAAAAAGTCAAAATTTTATTTTTAAGCATCAAAACACCTACAAAAGTGAAGGGGCCAATTAGGATCTGCTCTAGATGTCTGTCCCAACTCCTCAAAATTTTAATCAACAGTTTTACCCAACCTTCATAAAAGTGAGCGGACTCATGATTTTAATGCGCCTAGGTGGTAGCTGGCTTCACATTCTAGAATAGGGTAAGTCCAAATTTGCACTACATTAGTTAGGTTCGGGCTACAGTTGTTCAATGTCTAGTTTAGATTTTAGATATGGGGCAGTCTCAAAATCCTATGACCCTAACATTCAGGAATCTTATCCCACCATTCTAATTAATCATCAACTCAAATTAAAATCTTCTCCAATCAAAAACTTAAAGCACAACACATAGTATAGATTAAGGAATTTTTCAATTGTTTTATAATCTCAAAATGCCTCCTACTTTTTCTTCGTTAACCTCCAAAAATGACTGTTCAAAGCTTGGTCCAATTCTGATTGGAATTCAAGCTTCATTCCCTTAATGTCACTCTTTGAAAAATCTCTTAATAAATTTTTGCCATTTTTTTAATCGAGAGTATTCATAGAAAATTCATCTTTCTTATGATGTAATTAACTATGAGGGCTTACACCTGTAGAAGATTTAGTACCTAGATTAATTTTTAAAATTGATTTCCAAAACCTCAATCAATCTTCTTTGGGAAAATTAAAATCAACAACGATCATTATAATCATATTTAAATGATCAACAACAGGTGATATCTTCTTCCCTCGAGAAAATATATCATTTACCATTGTGTTCTTGAATATGAAAATAATGATATTTCATCTAGACTATAATAGTTAGATACTTAGTAGAATGTCATTTTAACCCTTCGAGGTTAGATATGGTTTTTTCTCAAATTTGACAACTATAATCTGGATGAAAATTTTCAATTTTGCTACTTGAACCCATTAGGGAATGATATCTTCGCCTCCCAGGATGATATATCGTTCATAATGATGTGTTCGATTTCAAAACTAAAATTTTTGAAAATCAACTTTTCCCAAAGAAAAAAAACTTTTCAAAACCTCTTTTCCAAACTCAACAAATAATACACCTACATAATTTCTAATATGAATCATACCTGAATATCGTAGTTTAAATCATAAACTATCAATCTCTTTAGCCTTTTCTCTAACCAATTTAGCTTCTTAAATGCATAAGAATATTTATCTTCCTATCATAACTTTAGTTTTATAGACTAGCTTCTTTGTCCACATACGTTTAGGATTAAGAACCCTTACTTATTTAACACAGCTCAGTATCGATATAACAAACCTTGCCGAATTCTCACTATATTTAGGCCATACAATGCATCGCTTCCAAGGAGTTTCCTATCATTAAAATAATGTAATAAAAATTTATGTTATAATTATTCTACAAGTTTTATTCTAGCTATCAACTACCTAGCATAACTCTCCACTTTTCTCATCCAGGGCGTAGGACCTAACAATGGAAGTTTAAATAATTAGTTAACATAATCAAGTCTAATTTTGCTCTAATAACATTATCTGGCTTAATTGGTGTGAAACCCCTTAAATAAAAAGAAGCTAAACTCTTAAGTATTGAGGTATCTTTTGGTGTAACAGATGTAATTTTATTAAAAAAACTCCGCAGTTAAGTGTGCTTATTCTAGAGAAATCTTAGGATGGGTGACCTCCTAGGAAGTTATACCAATATGACAAAATTGTGAGGTCCTTAAACCAAAACAGACAATACCTCAATAGTTAAGAGTTTGGGCTGTTATAAATGGTATATTAGTAATAGACTAGCTAGAAGATGGGAACTAAGTACCATACAAGATAAAGTGGTATGCCATGGGACCACCATTTAAACTCTATATGAGATAAAGTGCTACATGGCATGAGTAATCACTTAAACTTATAGGAGCCACCTTTAGAATCCTATCTACCTAATGGATAATTCTGGGATATAGATATTGACAACTATGTCAGTTACAAAAGTAGAGGAGATTATGAATTTACTTAAGTAAAAAGAAGTTAAAGTCTTAATTATTAAGGCTCCTTTTGGTGTAATGGTTGGACTTTTATTTAGAAAATATGTAGTTAAATATGCTCTTCTAAGAGAAATTCTAGGATGGGTCACCTCCTGGGAACTATCACCAACATGACAAAATTGTAAGGCCCTTATGCAAAAGTAGACAATACTTCTATAGTTAAGAGTTTGGGATGTTATAAGTAGGCCTTAACAAAATTTATTAATTGAGTTTTAACTTATTATAAAATCTTATTAGTATAACATATTTTAAGGTGATATGGCAAAATTAGAATCAATTCTAGGAAAATTTTATTGATGGAGCAAGTGTGGAAAAAGATATTCGAATCATAATGCATTTAAGAATAATTAATAATAAAAGATCAAAATCATACATGAAGATGGAATCATAAAAAGAAAAAAAAAACCCCATAATGCCTATGTGTATCATATAGAGCCTTGCAATTTGTTCAATTAATGCCAAGGTACTTCCCTTTATTGTGCCAAGATGTTACCCATTGAAGTTCCAATGAACTACTCATTTTAGCACATGTGCAAACAACAGGTTGAATAAAAGATATATCAAGAGCGCTTAGGTACCATCTCAAAGCATCGTAGTGCCCCATCTTTAGAAAAACTTTGGTAAGGAATGTAAGCAGCACCTTCATGCCACTATACTAGTGCCAATTCAATATGATGCAGGAATCCAAAATTTTAGAGCATTTTCAAGGTAGTGAGGAGAGTTTTGTTTTTAATGGCAGTATGAACAAATTGAAAGTGGTGAATTTCTTTAAGGAAATAGGGGAATTGAGAGAGAGAGAGAGAGAGAGAGAGAGAGAGAGAGAGAGAGAGAGAGAGAGAGAGAGAGAGAGAGAGAGAGAGAGAGAGAGAGAGAGAGAGAGAGAGAGGATAAATATGCAATACAGTTAAACCAAAAATTTCTAAAATTCAAGGTAAATTTGAGCATAAAATCATAAATAAATTCATTATCTTTCATTTCTTTTATCTTTTTTTTTTAATATATAATGAATTTATTAAATTTTCTATATCGTATTTCTCAAATTCTTATGAACTATGTTAGTCTCCATGTTTATGGTGTCAAAAAAATAAACTCTTTCAAAGAATTAATTTAAATTTATGTTATTTATGTTATGAAATATTTGATTTATCTTGTTTAGTTGTGCAATGCCCATCATGAAACTTAAAATTTCATATCATTTAATGAATTTGGAGGGGTTATTTCTTGCATTGTAACATAAATCAAGAAGTCAAGAATATATATATATATATATATATATATATATATATATATATATATATATATATATATATATATATATATATATATATATATATATATATATATATATATATATATATATATATATATATATATATATATATATATATATATATATATGAACTCCGATGCATTCCACAATGTTCCTCAACTTTGTCCTGGCCGACACCTTTTCCGCTCTATTAGGGCTTCACTCTAGCCTCATTTTTCTTCCTCGATGGGCCTTGCTTATCTCACGGGAAGTTTCCTTTCTCTTTTATGTTTGTTTCTTCTTTATGGTGTTGTGAGCTTCTCTTAAATGATTTTTGCTCCACATTCTTGATTTTTTCACCTTCGATTTTGTCAGATGATAGTTAATAAAGTATGTTCGGTTTATCATGATATCCTTGATGGTAAAAATTCTTCTATATCATTTCTTGATGCCCTTTTGGGTGCATCTTTGATGGCTTTCCCAGATCTTAAATCTTTGACCTATCATTACATGCTCTTGCTTTGGATTTCTAAGAAGGAGATTTTGGCTCTTGCAAGCCCTTTGAATACACATTGGTTGGAAAATTTTCTAATTGCAGGCCAATTTTGGAATCAATTTGAATCTTTTTTCAACCTAAATCTTTCCGATAATTTTTTTGTGACTCTCAGGGATCCGAAGCTTATTCATATTAAACTCTCAAATCAATTAGACAATTATAAAGTGTATGCTCATCATTCTTACTTTGTCATTAAGTGCTTTATGAAACTAATGAAATGGTCTCCTTCTTTTGTTATTGTTGTGGAATCTCCCATCATCCCCATATCAGTTTCTTTTCCTAACCTTCGCCCTCATCTATTTTCTCCCTGTATCTTGTATGGTCAGGATTTGTTATTCGATCGACCAATATGTACTGATAATATGACTTTGGTAAGTTCTTGTCCTTCAGTTACTCATGTTCTAGTTGAACCAGATATCACTAACATATATTTGGATAATGTTTGGATCGATCCAGATAACATTGGGTATATTCAAACTATGGTGATGGAGAAATTTCTTTCCTTTTGTGAGCATTGTAAGTCTTTGGGTAATCATAAAAAATGAATGTTTAGTTTTGCATCCTCATTTATATAAACCAAAACAGGTTACTAATGTTCATAATGTGAATGCTTGATTAGAATCCTTACATGTTGCCCCTTCTACAGTTATTTCCCCTGTTGTTGAGAACACTTTGGATAGTATTAATGTTATGGCTGATACTTTGTTAATGGTGTCTGTTACTAATATGACTAGTAATCTTATTCTTTGGCTCCTCTTAACAATTTGGTTGTTTCTATTGGTAACAACCTTGTTATGCTAAATTTGCCTTATGTTGACATTGTTTGTTTACCTGAATAGGAGCTGCACGGATCTTCAATTCCTACGGTTATTCTTGAGAGTTTGAATTTTTCTAATTAAGTGCCTATAGTTAACATTCATATTTTCCCAATATTTGATGAGGGGTTGTTGAATTTTGGTTTGGAGAAAGCACAAATATTTGGCTTTGCTTTCTAATGTGAATCTAGTTGATCGGTTTGACTAGCTTAATTCTGGTGACTCTTTGGCTAACTGGGGGACTGTTGGTCTTGACAATGGTTCTCAGGAGGATTTTGATTTGAATGTGGTGCAACTTGATAAAGATGGGTTTTCCAACGTTGCGAGTCAAAGAGTACGAAAAAATAAAAACAAAAACTTGGCTCAACCTTTTAAATATTCTGAGAGTAGATCTGCTCGAGCTTTTTTTTTTTTTTAGATTTGCTTCAGCTAATGTTTCTATTACTAGCTCAATAGTAGTTGTTTCTTCTATCTTGCTTCTCTCATTCCATCGGGCCTAGCTTTTTTAGGTTATTTTTTCTGAGCATTTTGTTCTGTTTGGTGATAGTTGTGTTGGTTGGGTGTTTATGTTGCCCGTTTGTATTTTGAGGCTATCTGGTTTTTGGATTAATTCTTCTTGTTTTACTAAATTATTTCCTTGGAGGTTTTTTTCTTGTAGGTAGGATCTGGTTATCTTAGTTTTTGTTGTCAGGTGGATGTGTTGATTGGCTCCTTGGGGTGCTTTGGGCATTTTCTAGGTGATCTTGTGGCTTGCTCATGGCTTATAAGTTGTATCCTTTTCCTATCCAGTGCTTGTTATATTATGCCTAATTTTTTTTTTTCTATAGGCTTATGTGGATTTCCAAGGCTTCTATAAGACTGCTTCTGAGGGCATCCTAAGCTGGTTTTTTGGGAGTGGGATTTTTCTCATCTTTCTATATATTTTTTTAATATATTGTATTCTAGTAAGGTTCTTGGGCTTAATAGGGTTCCTTTTTTCTGTCAATATAGCTCTTTGGAGTAGTAGTAGTAGTAGTAGAGAATGGTTATAGCCAAAAATTCACATCTTTTTTATAAAAAATTACATGAGGTTAATCTAGTCTATAAGAGATTTAAGATTGGTTATATTTATGTAACAAAAATTATTGATTACGAATCTCATCATTTTCAAATTGATCAATACATTCTATTCTTAACTTTTTTCTTATGGAATTCTGAATAAATATCAATTACAAAATTGTAAACAAATAACCATACATTTTGTAAGCTTTATATTTCAGATTTTTTCTAATGCGTTTTTTTTTTTTTTTTATCTTTTTTTTTTTTATTGTTGTTTGGACATTGTGCAGCAAATATGTAAATATGTTAGAAATTTATATTTTACTTAAAAAATTTTCGAATCCTTAATTCATTAATAATAATAATTTTTAATGTTTAAACACTATAATATATACTTAAATACAATAAAAGCAAAATCGTTCATTATTAATTCCTAATTCTTTTAAATTCTACATCAATGATTTTAATAATCACTTAATATTGAACAATTAATAATAGATTCCAAATATTATTATAAAATTTCGATTTTATGATTAATTCCTAATCATTCATTGAATACTATTTTGGTTTAGTTTTCATCTCATTAATCTGTTATAAATATAAGAAAGAAAGTAGAAGCTATTTGTGGGCTCATTTATATATTTGGAAATTAAGATATAATGCATATATCTTATTTTAATTTATGATTTAATATTTGCATATCTCCTTTTTATGAAATGATTTTATTGGCTGATATTATATTATTCATGGTATTTACCTTTTAGCATCCACGCTATTGACAATTAAAGTTATTTAATCATATATATATATATATATATATATATATATATATAATTGTTATTACATCCATATTTATCAGAGTCAAATTAATCAAATCATTTTACCATTATAAATCAAATTCAGAAAGTCATCATCAATGTTTTAAGTGATTCTTCAAATGTCTTAAATTGCCCTAAAATATTATTTCGATTCAATATTTATTCGCTTTATATGGAATCCATTAGAATAAAGGATTTAAAAAAAAAATTATAAAAGCCCCTCTTGGCCTTTGGCTGAGGTTTTATACCATCAAAAAGCAAGGCTACATAGTCCTTAAAAAGGAATCCATAGTCCACTAATGCTTAAAGAGCTATAATAAAAAAGAAAATAAACCTATAGGCCACCAGATCTGAACAAAATTACACAAATCAAACAAAAAGCCTAACAACAGGCAATTCCTAGCCCAAAAAAGATAGAATAGAACCGCCACAACTAGATTTCAAAATAATATATGAAGCACATTGGCACCAAAAAATGCAACTTGAATAAAAAATGAAGCAACAACAACATTGATTACAAGTCTTTAGAGGGATCAAACACTCACTAAGTGCTAAAAGAGCTACTATAAAAAATAAACTAAAGAGTAAAATATCACTATCTAATTACAAAATATTAAATAAAATGTGAAGGTAGGAAAGAAGCCATAAGCCAAAATAACCATACATTTTATAAGCTTTAGATCCCATATTTTTTCTTGATCATAAAGTAGCAACCTTTTTTTATTTTTTTATTTTGGTTAAAACCCTCTTATGGGGCCTACGCGTTAATGCCAAAAAACGGTTACAGAGTCCTTATAAAGACCCACCATCACACTAACGCTCGATAGAGCTACATTTAAAAAAAAGAAATAAAACCTAAGAGACGGTAGGTCATTTTTCTATGAATACAAAAAGAACAATTAAATAAGCTCGGGCTGTTCAGAAACAGCACTCAAAAAAGGAAGAACAGATAAAACCTTTTCAGCTCAATCTTCCTGCAAAAAATAAATAGCAACCTAAATTTAAAGAGATCAAATATTTTGAGCTTAGACAAAGAATAGTTTATGTGCTAATGAATAATTTTTTTTTTATTGGTTAGCATTTAGTTAGTAATACTATTTTATTTGTATCAACACAAAGAAAAATAGTAAACATTAGCAAAATTAATAGTCAAATCCAAAATGTCCTTATTACACAAAGAAAAATGTATTTCTAAATGAATTTCACAACTTCATTTAAAAGCTTAATAATTATTTTTTAATTTACAAAATAAAGCATTTAGTTAAAAATCATGCATATTATATTCTTATAGAAAATGTGGGAGCATAGAATGAACAAACATTATTACTGATTTTAACATTGATGGACATAATCTCTTATTATAGAATAATAATGGATTCCAAATATTATTATAAATTTTCCTTTTTGTAATTAATTCTTAATCATTCATTGAATACTATTTTTGTTTAGGTTTTATCTCATTAATCTATTATAAATATGAGAAAGAGAATAGAGGCTATTTGTGGGCTCATTTATATATTTGGAAAAATATAATGCATATATCTTATTTTAAGTAATGATATGTTATTTTCATATCTCCTTTTTATGAAAAGATTTTATTAGCTGATATTATATTATTTATGGTATTTATCCTTTAATGTAATTCTTTTTACATAACTTTGCCTTTACTCTCACCTATAAATAAGGGGTTAGAGGGCAAGCCTTAGGAAACAATAACCAAATTCTCTACTTTTTGGTTGAAAATCTTGCGAGTACGATTTGAGTATCATTCACAAGCAAATTTGGATCTAATATCCTTAATTAAAGGTGCGGTGAGCATCGAATGATGGCAATGACTACAAATCAAGTTTTACAAATAAGAGAACAACAGAAAGGTAAGAATTTTTATCAACTTATACTTTTATTTTTTAATGGTAACTTACTTGTTATATGTTTAAATTAATATTTGTAGCCACTATGAGCAATCAATTTTGTTGTAATTAAATCAGGGTTATTTTTTAGATGTGAATAAATATATAATTTCATATCATTTATTTAAAATTTAAAATATTTGCATTAAAAAAAAGAAGAAGAACAAATAAGCAAAGGATATAGTCTTTCTAAGAAAATTTTAGCTCTTTAATGCATCCTTAATGAGCTCATTGATTTTATTTCAGGTAAAAAAAGGAGAATAATTAATTGATTATAGATAGCACTTTTACTCATTAAATGATTTGAAAAATTAATGCTATTCCAAATTACGATTTAAAAAATAAATATAAATCAATGCAATTTATTTTTTTTATATTATTAATGATTTGGCATCATGCATTTGTTAACTTATAACTAACTGTCTTTTAATTATATATATATATATATATATATATAGACTTCTATTGGAACAATTTTCTCACTGTTTTCGACAATAGTTATCTAGTATAAAAATTTCAAAAAAATGAAAAGAAAAAAAAGCAGTAGCCAAAAGCTGTACCATGCAAATGAAATCTTAGGCTTTGTTTGGGGCGGCTTTATTATTGTTTTTTGAAGCTATTTTTTAGTACAAAATTTTAAATTTTGTACTAAAAAGCTTCTTTAAGAAACTGTAAGAAAGTCATCCCAAACTAAGCCTTAGTCAGAAAAAAATAGCTTCCCAAACTCTATTTGGTATGTAGATTTGTATTTTAAGTAGTGGTCAATATTCGATAATCATTTGGACTTATTTTTTATTTTTAAATTTCCAATAAAATGGAGTTGGAATCATGAAGTATCTAAGCTGTAGGAAATGTTTGAGATCCTAAAGCTTTGGAAGGGGGTAACTTGGAGCAATTATTTTTCTTACAGGAGTGTCAACTTGGAGAAATCAACAAAGAGCTTAACATAATAAGTACAAGAATTTATTGAAGAAAAGTAAAAATAGTGAGCGGCCTATTAGAATATAACATTACTGTTTCAGTTATTTACTCTCATGCCATTGTAAAACTCTTTATATTGAGTATCTCTGTACTGAATAGTATTACTCTTTCTACGTTAGCTTTCTTGGATCTGTTCCTTCCGATCTCTTCCTCACCGTTCTTGCCGTGACTCTATCATGGTATCAAGAGCCACCATGGGAGATCAATAATCCATCAGTTCTCTAGTCTTTATTCTGGCGATGTCATCTCATTCTTTCTTCATTAACCAATAAGCTAAGGAAAGATGAGCGGCAAAAGAGTGAAGATTAGGCGGTTAGAGAACAGGGCTGATCGCCAAATGTATTTTTGGGCCATGAAGAATGAACTCCTCGAGAAGGCCTACCATCTCTCTCTTCTCTGTGATGCCGAGGTTGCTCTCATCATCTTCAATGACCGTGGCAAGCTTTAAGAGTTCGGCAGCGCTGCTACGTATACTCTCTCTCTCTCTCTCTCTCTCTTACTATGATTTGTTCAAGTTTGAAAGTAGATGATGAAATTAAACCCTAAACAAGTCTAAGACTTTGTCTCCCTTCTTCCTTGCATTTAAATGATTTAGGGTTTACTTTGGTTAAATATATTATTTTGTATTCTCTTTTGCTACTTTTTCTTTTTTTGCTTATCGATTATTCCTATCTCTCTATCACTCTTATCGATTATTCCTATCTGCAAGGTAAGAACCAAAATATGGTTGCATTGTTGAATATAATTTGTGTGATCTCAAATTTGATGCCTTATTTTAGAAATTTAACCATTTAGTTTTTAAGCTCATAAATGAAAATTGTCAAAATTCGTTTATGAATATTTATTATTATTATTAATATTATTTTTTAAATATCTTGGAAGTACTAACTATTATTTTCTCTGTATTATATAAAAGAAACAAAACAATTTAGCGCTACCACCGTCGTGCTAATCATGAATTACAGGTACATTTCACTACCATCTCATTGTATCAAACTGGAAAAAAAATGAAAAAAAGAAACCTAATATTGACTAAAGACTGGTAAGTAGTCCACGCAAAATTGATCGTTAACACACAAATTGTTCTTAGGCTAAGCTCAAAAGAGAAGTCTCCACTCTTGAGGGGCTTAAGGCTAGAGGAGTAAGTGAATAAAGCCGACTCCTGAGCCCTCTTGCTAAATGGCTCATGAGCCAAACTTGATGATCTAATTTTGAATATATTGAAATATTAACATAAAAAATTTAATGATTATAAAACTCATCCTTTTAAAACATGCATAGTCACGAAATTATATTCTTATAATTTTTTTTCTTATTAAATTCTGAATGAAACCATATATTGAAGTTTTAATATTGAATTTGAATAAGCTATTTTTGCAGCATAAGATGGTGCAGACTTTTAAGTGATTGTCGAATACCTAATTAATTATTAATTAAAAACTATAACACAAACTTAAATAGAGTTAAAGCAAATATTTGCATTTATTTATTTATTTTTCATAAATGAGACTCAAACATGTGTAGTCAATATTAGGTTTTTTTTTTCATTTTGTTTCCAGTTTGATACAATGAGATGGTAGTGAAATGTACCTGTAATTCATGATTAGTACGTCGTTGGTAGCGCTCAATTGTTTTGTTTATTCTATATAATACAGAGAAAATAAAAGTTAGTACTTCCAAGATATTTAAAAAAATATTCATAAACGAATTTTGACAATTTTCATTTATGAGCTTAAAAACTAAATGGCTAAATTTCTAAAATAAAGCATCAAATTTGAGATCACACAAATTATATTCAACAATGTAACCATATTCTCATAGAAAATGGTGGAGCATAGAATAGAGAGAGAACCATTGCAAGGGGAGTTGAAAATGACTTAAACAACTTGGAAGATAAAATATATATATATATATATATATATATATATATATATATATATATATAAAGAGAGAGAGAGAGAGAGAGAGAGAGAGAGAGAGAGAAGAAAACAGGAGGTTGCCTGATTAGAGATGATAAATCAAAAGATCTTTTTGGCTCGAGGCCTACTGATTCTGCTATTAAATCAGCTCAAAATAAAAATAAAAAATTAAAGGACCGTTTTTGTAAGAGGAGGAAAAAATCACCTGGACAAGTTGGAAGCTGAGAAGTAGAGAAGAAAGTAGCGGAGAATATGGATCTGAGCTGCAGCTTAGATTACAAAGATCAAATTTTCTTTTAGAAAACTGTACATCAGCAACCATAAATCCTATGAAAGAGGCTGTTGATGTATTAATGTGGTGAGAGAGAGTGAAGTATAGGGCTTCCGCCATTGAAGAGTGAAGAAGAGAATGAGTGAAGTATACGTTGCAGCGCTGTCGAACTCATAGAGCTTACCACTGTCGTTGAAGATGATGAGATAGAGCAACCTCAGCATCACAGAGAACAGAGAGATGGTAGGCCTTCTCGAGGAGTTCATTCTTCCTCGCCCAGAAATACATCTGGCTATTAGTCTGGTTCCCTATCCTCCTAAGCTCCAAACTTTCTCCACTCATTTTTCGTTAGCTTCTTCAAGCTCCTACGTCGTCTATCTCTCTCTATGTATTGGTTAATAAAGAAAGATTGAGAGGAAATCGCCAGAATAAAGACCGAAGGTGGTCACTCACCATTTTTAGTTTTCTTCAATAAATTACACGTTATCTTAAGCTTAATTTGGCCTCCATCCTTATCGATCGGGTCATTAATTCGAAATTGCAAAGGGAAATATTGGGGCCACTTTCTTCTGCTTGCAGTCTTACATTAATTGCTATATTAATGAGCTTTCTATAAAATCAAGGCGCAGCAGTGGAATTATATCATATATTAGCGTCTTGATATGGGATAAGAGGAATCTGTGTGCATATTTTTCTCAGTGAGCTAGGTGATGGCTATTTACTTGTTAGTTTAAAATTTCATTTGTGATAGTTTATTTTTTTTTCTGTTTAAAATCTTAGATTTTGTTTGGGATAACTTCCTTACAACTTTCAAAATTAGCTTTTTAGTACACAAATTTTTTTAACTAGAAATTTTGATACTATAAAACTAGTTTAGAAAGCAATCAAAAATTTGTCTCATTTGAGATAGCTTTTGATTTCTATTTTTTCATTGCTTTTAAAATATTTTTAAAAAGATTACAAAAAATTATCTCAAATAAAACATAAGTACTAGTTAATTTAGTTTATTATATTCATGTAAGTATATTATGATTTAACTTTGCTTAAGAAGGGCTTTACAACCATTATGCTTACTTTGAGATTCGTGCATTATTTAACTAATTAAAAGTGATCTCAAATGGCCCCTAAACTAAAATTTACTTAATTTGCTCTCGTCCGTTTAATGTCATTAGCAACATATAGAGTGTGAACCAAATCATGTATGCTCAAGCTGCAGGGTCTTATTAATTCGGAATTACAAAATGGAAAAGAGGCTACTTTCTTCTGCTATATTAATGACCTTTCCATAATATCGAACTAACTTGCAATGCTTTCTTTGGTGCTTATTTTACTTGAGTGAGATAAGTGAAGGTTAATTAATTGCTTAGGAGAGATTAGAAAGTCTGTTTGTTGTTGCGTCCTAGAATATTAGTAGCAGTTAAGTGATATAAAGTTTAACATCGTAGCTATGCTGGAAGATCCAACTCACAGACAATTAAATGAGTAGGGTGCATTATCTAAGATTTTTACGTGGAAAACTTTTAAAACGGGAAAAACCACATGGTCTAGCCCAGTTTGAAAAAAATCAACTAGCATTTGTATTTGATTATAAATGAGGCCCTTCCTTGGGGAGAAAACCTTAACTTGATGTATACATTGTCTAGAGCACATTACAACATGACATCTGTTTTTAAGAGATTGTTGGAATGTTTGTTTGGTCAGTATGATCATATTCGGCTGGATGATGAAGGTTAGATGAATCGTAGTCGGTAGGTGATAGTAGTTAGAGAGACCGTAGCAGTAGGCGATGGTAGTCGGCAAGAACTTCGATGGTTGCAGTGTTGAATGGTGGGAGCAAGAGAGCTCTTATATTATTTTGTTTTTAAGTATATTATTTCTAAATTTGATGCTTATTTTAGAAATTTAGCCATTTAGTTTTTAATTAAGCTCATAAATGAAAATTGTCAAAATTCGTTTATGAATACTTTCATTATTATTATTATTTTTTAAATATGTTAAAAGTACTAACTATTATTTTCTCTGTATTATATAGAATAAACAAAACAATTGAGCGATACCAATGCCGTGCTAATCATGAATTACAGGTACATTTCACTACCATCTCATTGTATCAAACTAGGGAAAAAATGAAAAAAATAAAAAAAATAAAAAAATAAAAAACCTAATATTGACTAAAGACTGGTCAGTAGTCTACGCAAAATTGATCGTTAACACACAAATTATTCTTAGGCTAAGCTCAAACGAGAAGTCTCCACTCTTTAGGGGCTTAAGGCTATAGGAGTAAGTGAGTCAAGCCGACACCTGAGCCCGCTTGATAAATGGCTCATGAGCCAAACTTGATGATCTAAAGAGTCAAATTTGAGCAATTGAACTAGCCCTGATTCGACTCATAAGCTCGTGAGCCAACTTGTTTAAATAATATTAATATAAAATATACTTAAAATATATTGAATTAATGATTTTAAATACAAAGTTATTAAAAATATTTAAAAATTATATCAGAGTTTCTTATATTAATTAATTATTTATTATTTTTCTTATAATTTCTCACCTTTTATCATTTTATTATAATAATTGTTTAAATCATAATCATTTGCTCTACTTCATAATAAACGAGTCGGCTTGTACTCATAGAATAAAGCTCGAGATCGAACTCATAACTTGAATTTGATTAATTAATCTAGGTTAAGATCAAGCCTGGGGTGGCTCGAGCTTGACTCGACTTGTATACACCCTGAGCTAAGGCAATTGCGAATATCATTGATGTGCTACACATGCTTGAGTCTCATTTATGAAAAAATAAATAAATAAATAAATGCAAATTTTTGCTTTAACTCTATTTAAGTTTGTGTTATAGTTTTTTTTCCGATAAACATTTTAATTAATAATGAATTCGGTATTCGACAATCACTTAAAACTCTGCACCATCTTATGCTGCAAAAATAGCTTATTCAAATTCAATATTAAAAATTCAGCTTATGTTTACATTCAGAATTCAATAAGAAAAAAAAAAAAATTATAAGAATAGAATTTCTTGACTATGCATGTTTTAAAAGGATGAGTTTTATAATCATTAAATTTTTTTTTATGTTAATGTATTCTAAACTTTAATTGATTAAATATATATTTCATACATCTAAAAAGGAATTTTAGAAATAGATAATTAATGGAACCTAACATACATTTTATCAAAAAAAATTTTGCCAATAATAAAATAAAATTGTGATTCATTTATTTGCTATTAAAAAATTTAGATTCCATCGGAAGGTTGGTATTTATTTTGTTGATCATAGAACATTTATAAAGCATTTAGGTGCCTTAATAATGTTAGAATTGAGTGATATTTGCCTCGTTAGATTCATCTAGTCGAGCCGTTTGATTTGACTATAAGCATCCCATATTCATATATCATTTGGTCATCAAATTAATGATTTGAAGCCCCCAAAAGTATTTTGGTCTTTTGATTTGAGTTTATTTGGACTCGGATTGAATTGAATTTAGTGTCATTGGGTTCGACTTCTTGAGATGTTCAATTTGATTATAAGCTTGCTGAAATAAAAAATTGGAAGATTCTAAATTTTAATTTGGACGCTCCCAAATTAGATTCGCATCGAGATTCATGCCCGATTAAGATAATGTTTTAGTGACATATCAGCTGTCCACATATTTTCTGATATCAATGCTCCAAGAGTTTGAAAATATGTGTCAGAGAATTTTGAAAAAAAAAATTATACTAAATTCCAGAATTGGACAAATTATGAGGTGCGACCGCCCTCTAGATATCAATTAGATCTCCACTTAGGGCCGTGAACAATGTAAAATACATTTGATCTTTAGTTTAGCATGCACTGAAGTCGGTGCGCCAATCTAAATTGCTCCAAATTGATTGTAGAGGTTTCATTTAGCTCCAAAAAGTATCAAATTTGAGTCTAGAAAGTCGAGAAATATTACTGAGACGTCAAAAGCATCTGAATTGGATCGTCTTGACCAAAATTTAATAATGCATGAAAAAGGATTGGATGCATAACCAGCTAGCAAGCCGCCCAAGCGCAGGATGCAACTTTCTCTTTGATTTTTAGCTTTGTAGCATGTAAAAATTTTACATTGCAGACTGCAATGGTAATATATTGGATTATCCACACATCTCGATGATGGCATGGAGCGGCTCGAACTTTTGTCGTAAATCCACTAAATTTCTACAATTATAGAAATCCCAATTTGTAAAAAAAGTCAATTAAATCATATATCAATAGATTAAAATTTAAATTGATTTGAAATAGCAACTTGCTATTTTAAACATAAACCAAAACCTACCGGATGGATTTCTCCAACGCCTAAATGGATTTAAACTTTCTTATCAGATTAATCCTATTCCCATATGCCATCTCAACTTCATAAAAATTAGAGCATGCGCATCTGATTCATAACGGTACATGAAAATGAGATAGTGAATATCAGATGTAGTTAACAAAACCAAGCTTGTAACCATAGAAAAAAACAACAAATGGAGTAAAAAATAATTAGATGCGACCTTGGCGAAGATGAACAGCATATCCGGCCTAAATGGGGTTAACGAATCAGATGGAAGAAGAACAACAAATCTGACCTTAATGGCGTTAACGAATAAGATAGAAGAAGAACAATAAACCTAAATACAAAACATGGAGTAAAAAAGAAAAAAAAATACAGAACATGGAGAAGAACATCAATGAGGGAAGGGAAGCAGATCCGACCAAAATGGGGTTAACGAACACAAAAATGAGATAATGAAAAAGGAAAAAAGCATACCTGCACAAAAAAAATCGATGCGCGAAGAAGAGCCATCTGAGCAAGGAAGAGGCGATAGTGAAGCAGACGTCTCGCGAAATACAGAAATCGGGGTTTGATTTTGACGGAGGCAACGAAGTGTTATATTTGATGTAAGCAAGAGTTTTTAGGTGGTAGAATATTAAATACTAAAGTTCTGATTATTAGATAAGTAAATAGAGAACTTTTAAGTGTTATTTATATAAAAATCCCTTATATTATATATCAGCGTTTGCTATGGGATAAGAGGAATCTGTGTGCATATTTTCCTCAGTGAGGTAGGTGATGACTTTTTTTTTTAAGAAAAACTCACAACGGAGCCTACACGTTTATTAAAATGAACGATTACAAGGTTCTTACAGGGAACTCAAGCTCATTACTGCTCTAACAAGCTACAAATATTAAAAAGAAAAGAAAACCCTACGAGTTCGATTTCCCTACTAAGCAAAAATAAAAAGAAACCTATGTACATTCTACGGTGCATAAGAGCGAGCACCCAAAAACTAATAGATCAGCAAAAAACACCAAAAAGCTCTATGAAGCATCTCCCAGGAATATCCTCACGATCACCTGCATTAAGAAACATCCGTACAAAGAGGAAATACAAGGACCAAAAACAACAGCTATAAAGTACCAATATATGAGAAAAAGAACAACTATAGAGGGAACCATTACCACCCGAAGGATAACCACCCCCGATCGAGGAGGGAACAACTCACATCGCAATACAAACCCAAATGATCATACAAAAATTCCAGCTTAGAAGTAAAATAACCAATAGCTGGAAGCTCACCCCCAATCACATAAAACACAGCCATCAGAAAAAGTGCAGTAACCACAACAAAACCAGAACACTAGAAATCAAAATACCACACCGAGATAATAGAGGAGCACAACAGGGGAGCACCAGAAAAACCGAAACAATAGAGTCCCTAGCAATAATACTAATAGCCCGAAGACATACACCAATACAATAGCACATCCAGCAGCTATCTGAGAAAATCACCCCAAATATCCAACTGACAACCATGAAACAACAGCAGAACATAACACCAAAATAACATAGAGCACGAAAGATCTCCAGAGAACCAAATGGCTCCAAGGAACCAAAATCACCAGTCCAATTAAGCACAAGGCCACCACCAAAAAACTAACTACGGGTCACACTAATAGGCCAGAACAAGGAAACACCAACAATAACAAAATGAACCCACCAATAACACCTAATAGCAAAACCAAACAAGCAGCACTCTAGAATAAAAGAACGAACCCGAGAATCAACAACGATGCAACAAAAACTAGACAACAACCCATATTGACCAAAAACTCCAGAATTAAGAAACAGGAAAGTCCATCACGGACTCTCAATCACAACCCCACTTAGCAATACCATGAGCATTGTTGAGTACAGTAATTAGGTTGTTAAGCCTAAGTAAATGTCCCACAGCTACCAAGAGGGGGGTGAATTGGTAGTTTTAAAAATTTTAAACCCTCTTAATGATAAAGTTGAACTGAAATAAAATTTTCTTTTAAAGTTTGTAGAAAAATGTTTTTCAACCACATAGTTGTTAAAATTGAAATTTAAAGTGCGGAAACGTAAAAGCAATAAAGTAAATGACACTAGATTTATAGTGGTTCGGTCTATAACCAGACCTACATCCACTCCTCAGAGGCACCCTATGAGTATTGCACTAATACCATAAAGTGACTCTCCTTTAGCACCCACAGCAAGGCGGAGAAGCCTTTACAACACACTCTTTTCACCACTACCCGGTGCGGCAGAGAACCGTCGTCCTTTTACACAATCCACAGTGCTGGCAGAGAACCGTCATCCTTTTACACTCTCCTAGTGTGGGCAGAGAACCCTACGGCTGTTCACACTCTCCAAGTGTAGGCAGAGAACCTTTCCGCTGTTCACACTCTCCAAGTGTAGGCAGAGAACCTTTCCGCTGTTCACACTCTCCAAGTGTCGGCAGAGAACCCTTCGGCTGTTCACACTCTCCAAGTGTCGGCAGAGAACCGGATCTCCTTGACTGATCTTCTCACAAGAATCTAGAAGGAAGAAAGAAAAGAGTGAAGAAATCCAATTTCACAAGTAGAGACTCTTACCTTTGTAATCCAAGTGAAGCCTTCTCGCTCCAGTGGTAGGAATCCTCCTTTGAATGCTCTCTTCCACTCTCTCCTTGGCTATTCTCTCAAGAGGCACGAAGATCAAATGATAAAAAGATTGGGTGGCAGTCTAATTTGGACTATTTATATAAAAGACAAGAAAAACCGCCCAAAAACTGCAAGTTTCCAATTCTATATGCAGTGGATCGTCCTGTACGATCCTGGATCGTCCTGGACGATTTTACTTAAACGATCTGAAACGACCCAATTTGTATATGTGTACGAAATGACTTCGTACAGATGATCGTCCTGTACGAACTAGGTTCGTCCAGTACGAACGGTTATTACAAGGTCGGTTCTAGAAACTATTGAAAACTGTTCTAAGTCGGTTAATCGTTTGGACGAACATATGTTCGTCTGGACGAAAATTTTCCAGAGACCCGATCGTCCTGGACGATTATATATTTCATCTGGACAAAAATATTTCAGAGGACCAATCGCCACGGACGATAATTTATTTTCGTATGGACGAAAATTTTTCAGAGACCTGATCGTCCGGTACGATATTTAATTTCGTCTGGACGAAAATTTTCCAGAGGACCGATCGCCTCGTACGATAATAAAATTCGTCTGGACGAAAATTTTACAGAGAACCAATCGTCCGGGACGATAATAAATTTCGTCCTGGACGAATAGGACTTAGAAGAAAAATTTTTCGAGCAAGTTGCTATTTGTTCCATGTGCTCTATAGGAGATAAATGATGGATCGTCCAGTACGATAAAATATCGTCCCGTACGAGCAGTATAAAATTTTATGATCTCCTTATGTGTGTGTGTAAGTTTTTTATTCACTCAATTACAATCACTCCCTTTCAAAATTAATTCAAAGAAAATGCAAACTTCAAATAAACAAAATATCTCATGTTGAATTTGATTTGAAGTTATCGTAGTCTGGAGTCTAATTTTTCTGAAATGTTAGTACACACAAGAGCAAATGCAAATCTTCTAAAATTGTTAGGAGATAACTATACATTTGAACAATAATATTTGGAATCATCAAAACTACATAAGTTGCACAAATATAAATCATTCAAATAGCAACTATTCTAACAAGCATAAGCATTAGCTTCCATCTGAATGTCAAAAAAAGAGCAAGTAAACATGCTCAACCAATGTTTAAGTTCTCTCCTTGTATAAAATAAGGTAGCATGACACAATCTTTTTCCTCAAGTTAGAAATCTGATGATCATATGTAGAGCCAACCTCAACCATAATATTCATAAAGTCAAGAGAGAAACAGAGTTTTACACCATACATGATAGCAAAGATGATTGGATCAATAACATTACAACTAAGTAAAGGTCCAACAAAACTCAAAATGCCTTTACCATTAGCATCTCTGATAATACCACCACAACCCACCTTAGCATTAACCATAACAACATCAGCATTAAGCTTAAGGAAAGAAATATATGGTTTCAGCCAAGAGGTACTTTTTGGGACATTACAAGTACCAGCCCCCTCCAATTCAATGCCTAAATTAGCAGCATCATTAGCACATTTATTGAAATTTTTACACAAAAGTAATTTAGCATAATAAAGGGCTACAATCTTATCTTTAACTCTCTGAATAATTCTATTATGATTCATGGTCACCCCATTAATTGAAGAAGGAATTATTCCTATCCAATCATAAAAACCAAAGGATGAGAGAAGGAATAAAATCCCTAATGTGGCCTCTGGAATTAACAAACCAACAGTTTAGAATCGAGTCAATAGAGGCCTTAGCATTAAAACAATTTAAATGCAAAAAATCATTAAAGTAAGTCCATAGGTGATGACTATTTATTTGTTAGTTTAAGGTTTAATTTTGGATAGTTTTTTTTTCTATTTCTTACAATAGTTTTCAAGCAGAAAAATTTCATAAAAATTATAAAATAGTGGCAAAAATTTGTCTCAAATGAAGTCTAAGGTTTCGTTTGGGATAACTTCTTACAACTTTCAAAATCAGCATTTTGGTACACAATTTTTTTTTTGAACTAGAAATTTTGGTACTATAAAACTAGTTTAGAAAGCAATCAAAAATTTATCTCATTTGAGATAGTTTTTTATTACTATTTTTTCATTGCTTTTAAAATATTTTTTAAAAGATTACAAAAATTATCCCAAATAAAACATCATTACTAGCTAATTTAGTTTATTCATGTAAGGATATTATGATTTAACTTTGCTTAAGAAGGGCTTTACAACTATTATGCTTACTTTGAGATTCGTGCATTATTTAACTAATTAAAAGTGATGTCAAATGGCCCCTAAACTAAAATTTACTTAATTTGCTCTCCGTCCATGTAATGTCATTAGCAACATATAGAGTGTGAACCAAATCAGCTATGCTCGAGCTGCAGGGTCTCATTAATTCGAAATTACAAAAGGGACCGGAAATGGGGCAACTTTCTTTTGCTCTCAGTCCTTACATTGCTATATTAATGACCTTTCCATAATATAGAACTAACTTGCAATGCTTTCGATCTTTGGTGCTTATTTTACTTGAGTGAGATAGGTGATGGTTAGCTATTTGCTTAGGTGAGATTTAAAAGACTGTTAGTTGTTTGACTTCTAAAATATTCACAGTGGTTGAGTGATATAAAGTTTAGTATTATAGGTTTGTACGAAGATCCAACACATGTACATACATATAAAAGAGTAGGGTGCAGCATTTATAGAAGACGTCAAGATTTTTATGTGGAAAACTTTGAAACTGAAAATACGGGGCCAAGCCCAGTTTGAAAGAATTCACTAGTATTTGTAGTTATAAATGAGGTCCTTCCTTGGGGATAAAACTTTAGCTCGATGTATACATTGTATAGAGCACATTACACAAAGATAGATGTTCTTAAGAGAGTTTGGGCAAGTTTGTTTTGTCAGTAAGACCGTAGTCGACAGGTGACGAAGGTCAGATGGATCGTAGTCGACTGGTGACAATAATCATAGGGACCGTAGTTAGCAGGCAACGGTGGCCGAAAAGAACACCGATGGTGGTAGCGTTGAATGGAGGTATCAAGAGAGCTTTTAAGTTTTCCCCATCTCTCCTCACCCCTAATATGAAGAATGAGGGAATATTTATAAATTTTTAGTTGGGTGATTGATAAATATAAAGAAAATCAAGGGCAGATTGGGAGTGTTTCATCGGAAGGCTGGTATTTGTTCTCTTGATCATAGAACATTTATGAAGCATTTAAGTGCCTTAATGATGTCAGAATTTAGTTATATTTAGCTAATTAGATTCAACTCATCGAGCTGCTTGATATGACTATAATCATGTCATATAGGGGTGTCAATTTCGGGTCACGGGTCGGGTTAAGGTCGGACCCGGAACTGACCCAGGTTCAAACGGGTCGACCCTAACCAGACCCGGTTAGGTAAACGGGTCGGAAATGCGAACCCGGACCCGACCAGGCGAGTTGTCAGGTTGACCCGACCCGACCCGGGAAAGCTGGTCGTGCGTGGCGAGTGCGGGCGGGGTCGCGTGGGGCAGGGTTGAGCGTGGCGAGTGCTGGCGAAGTCGCGCGGGGCGGGTGTGGTCTCGCAGGGCGAGCGAGGTTGCGTAGCGGCACGGGGCGGATGTGGTCGCTCGGGGCGGGGTCGCGGGCAGCAGTGGGGTCACGCGGGGCGTGGTCGCGCTGCAGCGGGGTGGAGTCGCACAGAGCGTGGTCGCGCGGCAACGGGGCGGGGTTGCGCGGGCGTGGTCGCACGGCAGCGGGGCGGGCATGGTCTCGCAGGGCGGGCGAGGTTGCGCAGCGGCACGGGGCAGATGTGGTCGCGCGGAGCGGGGTCGCGGGCAGCAGCGGGGTCACGCTGGGCGTGGTCGCGCAGCAGCGGGGCGGGGTCGCACAGGGCGTGGTCGCGCGGCAGCGGGGCGGGTTTGCGTGGGCATGGTCGCGCGGCAGGGGGGCGGGCAGGGGTTCAAATGGGTTTTTGGGTTGACCCGTCAACCCGTCGGGTCAACTCGAACCCAACCCGTTTTTTTTTTCAAACTGGTCGAATCCGGGAACCAGAACCTAACCCATTTTGGAAACGAGTCGGGTCTAACCCGAAAATTCAGGGTCAGGTTCGGGTCGGATTTTCGTGTCGTGCAAATATTGACACCCCTAATGTCATATTCATATATCAATTGGTCTTCAAATTAATTCTTTGAAGCCTTCAAAAGTGTTTGTCTTTTAATTTGAACTCAATTGTGCTCTGATTGAACTGAATTTTGCTTCATTAGGTTCGTTTTTGAGATGCTCAATTTGACTATAAGCTTGCTGAAATTGAAAATTAGATGATCCCAAATTTTAATTTGAATGCTCCCAAATTAGATTCTTACAGAGATTCATGCCCGATTAAGATAGCTTTTTGGTGACATATCGTTTTCCCCCTTATATTTGAATATCGATACTCCAAGTGTCTGGAAATACGTGTCGGAGAATTTTGAAAAAATAATGCAAAATTTTAGAATTTGAAAAATTACAAGGTGCAACCGACCTCGATATATCAATTGGATCTCCCTTTAGGGTTCTAAACCATGTATAATATCTTTGATCATAAGTTTAAAATTCATTGAAGAATTTGCTCAATATTGATTGTAGAGGCTCCATTTAGCCTTGAAAGTATCAAATTTGAGTCTAGAAAGTCAAGAAATGATTTTGGGGACCCCAAAAGAGTTCAAATTGGATCTTACGGACCAAAATAATACTCGAAAAAGGCTTGGCGACAGAACTGGCAGGCCCGCCGGCAAGCCGCTTAAGCGCAGGACAAGCGTGCCTTGAAATTGTATTTTCCTTCACTACAGGAGAATAAATTATTACCAATGAAATTTTTCGACAGAAAATAATCATTTTTAAGTGGATTTGGAATTATAAAAATAAGATATTCTTGATGTTGATGTTAAAGAAAAATGATGTCTATTGTGGAATTGCATACATATACAAATGCATACTGAGATTGTCATCAAACTAAATATAAAAAAAAATTCTTAATCAACATTAAATCTCAATAAATTCAACTAATTAGACAACTAAACTAGGGCAAATTATGAATGATGTTATTAACTTTTCAGGTACTCTAGGTTAATGTGAGGAATACATGCATATATATATATATATATATATATATATATATATATATATATATATATATATATATATATATATATATATATCTGTGTGTGTGTGAACACCGATGCATTCCATGATGTTCCTCAACTTTGCCCTGGCTGACACCTCCTCCGCTCTATTAGGGCTTCACTCTAGCCTCATTTTTATTCCTCAATGGGCCTTCCTTATCTTGCGGGGAAGTTTCCTCTCTCTCTTTAATGGTTGTTTCTCCTTTATGGTGTTGTGAGCTTCTCATGGATGATTTTTGTTCCACATTCCTGATTTTTTCACATTCGATTTTGTTAGATGGCAGTTAATAAAGTATGTTCGTTTTATCCTGATTTTCTTGATGGTAAAAATTCTTCTAGATCATTTCTTGATGCCCTTTTGGGCGCATCTTTGATGGATTTCCCAGATCTTAAATCTATGACCTATCATTGCATGCTCTTGCTTTGGATTTCTAAGGAGGATATTTTGGCTCTTGCAGCCCCTTTGAATACACGTTGGTTGGAAGATTTCTAATTACTTGCCAATTTTGGAATTGATTTAAAAACATTTTTCAACCTAAATCTTTCCGACGAATTTTTTGTAACTCTCAAGGATCTTAAGCATATTCAGATTAAACTCTCAAATGATTTAGACTATTGGAAAGTGTTTGCTCATCATTCTTACTTTGTCAATAAATGCTTTATGAAACTAATTAATAAAATTGTCTCCTTCTTTTATTATTGTTGTAGAATCTCTCTTCATCCCCATATCAGTTTCTTTTTCTAATATTCGTCCTCATCTATTCCCTCCCTGCATCTTATATGGTTAGGGTTTGTTATTTGATTGACCACTGTTGATAATACAACTTCGATCGGTTCTCAGCCTTCAGTTACTCATGTTCTAGTTGAACCAGATATCACTAAGAGATATTTGGATAGTGTTTGGATCGGTCCAGATAACATTGGGTTTATTCAATGGAGGATTTTCCTTCCTTTTGTAATCATTGTAAGAGTTTGGGTCACCATAAAAAAATGAATGTTTAGTTTTGCATCCTCATTTACATAAACCAAAACTGTTTACTAATGTTCAAAATATGAATGTTTGTTTAGAATCTTTCCATGTTGCCCTTTCAATGATTATTTCTCCTATTGTTGAGAACACTTTAGATAGTATTAATGTTATGGTTGATACTCTGTTAATGGTGTCTGATACTAATATAACTAGTAATCTTTATTCTTCAGCTCCTTTTAATGATTCGGTGGTTCCTACTGGTAACAACCCTGTTATGTTAAATTTGCCTTATGTTGACATTGTTGGTTTACCTGAATAGGAGCTGCCTGGCTCTTCTATTCCTATGGTTATTCTTGAGAGTTTGGATGTTTCTAATTAAGTTCTTATAGTTAACATTCATATTTCCCCAATATTTGATGAGACTTTATTGAATTTTGGTTTGGAGAAAGTGCATATGGCTTCTTTCTAATGTGAATCTAGTTGATCGGTCTGTCTCTTTGGCTAACTGGGGGACTGTTGGTCTTGGAACCTTTCAAATATTCTGAGGGTTGATCTACTCGAGCTAATGTTTCTATTACTTAGCTCAGCAGTTTTTGTTTCTTCTATCTGCCTACACTCATTCCTTCAGGCCTAGCTTTAGGTTATTTTTTCCCAGCTTTTGTTTTGTTTGGTGATCATTGTGTTGGTTGGGTTTTTTTATTGCCCATTTGTATTCTGAGGCAGTCTGGTTTTTGATTATTTCTTCTTGGTTTACTAAATTATTTCCTTGCATGTTTTTTTTCTTGTAGGTAGGATCTGGTTATCTTGGTTTTTGTTGTTAGGAGGATGTGTTGATTAGCTCCTTGGGGTGCTTTGGGCTTTTTCCAGGTGATCATGTGGCTTGCTCATGGCTTATAAGTTGTATTGTTTTCCTATCTAGTGCTTGTTATCTTCTGTCTTATTTTTTTCTATAAACTTTTGTGGATTTCCAAGGCTTCTACGAGACTGCTTCTTAGGGCATCCTTAGATGGTTTTTAGGGAGTGGGATTTTTCTCCTCTTTTTGCCTTTTTTTATCAATTGTAATCTAGTAAGGTTCTCAGGCTTAATAGTATTTCTTTTTTTTGGTCAATATAGCTCTTTGGAGCAGTATGAGAGAGAGAGAGAGAGAGAGAGAGAGAGAGAGAGAGAGAGAGAGAGAGAGAGAGAGAGAGAGAGAGAGAGAGAGAGAGAGAATGGTTATAGCAAAAAATTCATATCTTTTTTATAAAAAATTTCATGAGGTTAATCTAGTCTATAAGAGATTAAGAGAATGAAAATACATCTTCTGCATTGCATGAGACAGAATATTCAAGGTGACCCTCAAACTGTTCTAATTCCTTCAATGTTATTTGTCCAAGATTCTCTTGAAGCAAACTCCTTGGAATAATTTTCATTAGAATTTCACAATTAATTTCAATTATGATGATTGAAATAATTAAATTAAATTAAAATCATTAAATTTTATTTGAAAAATAATAATCATAAGGCTTTTTGAATTTTTTTTTTTGTTTAAAACCCTCGTATGGGGCCTACGCGTTAATGCCAAAAAACGGTTACAGAGTCCTTATAAGGATCCACTATCTCACTAACGCTCGATAGAGCTACATTTAAAAAAGGAAATAAAACCTAAGAGACGGTAGATCCTTTTTCTATGATTACAAAAAGAACAATTAAATAAGCTCGGGCTGTTCAGAAACAGTACCCAAAAAAGGAAGAGCAGATAAAACCTTTTCAGCTCAATCTTCCTGCAAAAAATAAATAGCACATAGATACCTAAAAAGGCAAAAGAGAAGGAGATTACCTTGCTGACCTTGAAGCTCATATTACTCAAAACGCAATAATACCTGCAAGATAAACTCCCAAAAGAGGTAAAACAGCAGCTGGAAACATAAGCAAAAACAACCCCAGAAGCCATAGAATTGAAATTAATGACAGCCAAGCCCGAGGGAGAAGCTATTGAATACCAACTGGAGCATAAAACCCCAACCTCACTGACCATATGAATGCCAAAAACAACAGAAAGACCACTCCCAGCAATACTCACCCCTTTCATAATCCAAACCAACAAAATAACCAGAAACCCACCCAGAGAAAACAAATTCCTACCGCAATAGTTCCAGCTTAGCAAAACAACCCCGATAATGAAATGACCAGCAGCCATGATATTCCAGAAACTAACCCAACCAAAAAACTCCTCCTTACAATCCAGCCAAATAAAAACACCCAGAGTATGAAACTCCAGACAAAATAAAAACAACATATAGAAATTAACAGTAAACCCAAGCAGAATAACACCGACAGCAAAATAATCCATCAACCACACCAGAGAAGAGAAAAGGGACTCAACCATGTCTAACATAGGAAAGACCGATTTTATCTAAAGCAATCATACCTTTAAGAGGACTAGGCAGATTAGTAATCATTAAGTGTTGATAAGAAGTTAAACCAGAGCCATAATTAGCCAACCAATCCGCAGCAGTATTTCCTTCTCGATAAATATGGGATAAAGTATAATTAAGGTTAGCCAACAGCATTTTAATTTTTCTAATAATATAAAATTCCTTAGGAAAAACAGCATCCATATTCGAAATAGCATGAATAGCAAGTTTAGAATCCACTTCAATTAACACATAATGGATACCGAAAGCCATACATAAATGCAAACCATGATAGATCCCCATTAATTCAGCATTAAAAGCAGAAACTTTATTCGTAGGCCCAGCAAAAATACCAATAGGATTACCAAGCATATTCCTAATTAAACCACCAAAACCCGCAGCATCTTTCCCAAAGGACCCATCCGTATTTAATTTGACATAAGGAGGATCAGGTTTTAACCAATGCACAATACGATAAATCTTAATAATATTAGACTCATTAGGAGCAATCCCAAAATAACTAGCCATACAATTGCTATGCTTAAAATTTTTTTGAGAAATAAGATTAACAGCAATAAGTTTCAAAACTTTAGTCCTAACATTATGAATAATCTGGTTAGCCCACATTTTAATGTTGTTATGCTTAGAATCATTCCTAGCTTTCCAGATATACCAAATAATAAGAATCGGAATTAAGCAATTAATATGATTTTTACCTTTAGCAAACCAATCCTTCAAGATATCCGATAAATTCTGATGATAATTGAAATTATCCATCTCAGCAAGATTAGAGAAATGGCTCCAAACCAAACGAGCCATGTTACTATTAACAAACACATGAATAGAGCTCTCAATATTAAAACAACATTGATATTTAGAAGCAAACTGAAAACCTTTCTTAAATAAATTAGTATCCACAGGCAGGAAATCTTTCAGAACTCTCCAAGTCAACAAAGTATAGGATAAGGGGATCATTTTATGCCAAAGAAAGCCATAGACATTAGAAACCTCACCTTTAATCCTAATAATATCCCAAACATTTTTAGTGCAAAACTTGGCCGAAGTAGCTAATTTGAACATGATATTATCCGCACTATCAAGTTTAATAGGAATGTTAACAATATTCTCAACAATGCAAATAGGCACCACACTACAAAGTTTAACATAATTCCAATTCCCATTTATAAAGAAATCCTTGACCTTAATATTAGCTTTGGTATGAGTATTAAGGAGAGAATCAATAGAAGCACAGCCCAACCAGTTATCTTGCCAAAAAGAAACTTCACCAAGCCCAATGCCCCATTTAATAAAAGTCTCCTCTTCCCACTTAATCTTACACAGTCTTTTCCACACCAGAGAATCACCAATTTTATAATGGCACACAAGGGGATGAAGATCTTTACAATACTTAGCTTTCATAAAGTTGGCCCATAGACTATTGTTAGCTCTAAAGCCAAACCAAAGCTTAAGCACACTTTTAATTAAAGTCAATCTACCCCCAAAAGAAAGAAACTTAGAAGACCAGTTAAGTAATTTTTTTTGAAAATTAGAGAAAATCTTTTCAAATAATTCAATTCTTTTCCTACCTTTGTACAGAGGAGTACCAAGATAATTAATGGGCAAAGAAGAAGGGCAAAAACCACAAACTCTGTTAATTCTAGCCTTTCTCTGAATATTCACATGCTTGCTAGTGATAAAATTACTCTTGGTTTTTTTGATATATAATCCACTACTCCTTTGAAATTCATTTAAAAACAGATTTAAAACTTTAATACTTCTAATAGAAGCATTCGAGAAAATGATAAAATAATCAGCAAAACTAAGATGAGTAATCGGAATACCACCAATAGTTTTGAAAATAAGTTTAGGATTAAACCTGAATAAATTCTCGATACCTCTAGAAAGATACTCCATAGCAATAATAAAAAGCGAGGGAGATAGAGGATCTCCTTGTCTAAGACCTTGAGAAGAGCTAAAGAAACCATGGTTAGAACCATTAATGATAAGAGAAAAGAAGAAATTTTGAATGCTGTTATTAATAAGCCGCAGGAAATTTTGATTAAAACCAAACTTAGACAAAACATTGTAAAGAAAATCCCAATTTAAATTATCATATGCTTTGGTGATGTCCAGTTTAAAAATGATGTTGCCACCAGTAATTTTAGCATTTATATCGTGAACCATTTCTTGAGCAAGTAAAATATTATCAAAAATACTACGACCTTTCACAAAACCAGTTTGATTGGGCGAAATTATTTTAGGCAAAATTAAGGCTAATCTCGAAGCAATAACTTTAGCAACAAGTTTATTAAAAAAAGTGCAAATGCTAATAGGTCTAAAGTCATTCCAAAAAGACGGATTCTCTTTTTTAGGAATAAGAACAATATTCGTAGACTTAAAGTATTTAGGGTAAGGATTCCCCATAAAGAAATCCTGCACAGCATTAATAACATCCTTTTTAATAATGTCCCACATGTTTATGAAGAATTTAGTAGTAAAACCATCAGGACCAGCAACAGACTCCCCATTCATATTCTTGATAGTATCCCAAATTTCTTCCTCAAGAGGAAGAGAAGTAAGCATCAAATTCTCAGTATCATTCACAATGCAAGGAATCAAATTAGAACAATTATACTCATTCGAAATATTATTCCTATTAAAAATTTCACTAAAAAAATTAACACCAGATTCAACATTGGATTCATTCGTATCATAAACAACGCCATTATTATCCACTAACCTGTTTATACGGCTTTTGATTCTATTAGAGTTAACTAAGGCATGAAAGAAAGCAGTATTACTATCCCCCTCCAACAAAAAAGAAGAAGAAACTTTTTGTTTGCTCTTGCAATTTAAAAAGCGACATCTTAGCATTATCAAGATTCAAAAGATTAGCATCAGAAGGTAAATCCTGATATAAAGTTTCAAATTCCACAACTTTTTGTTCAGCCACTTTAATATTATCAAAAATATTTTTAAAAACATGTTTATTCCACCACCTAAGTAATTGCTTCAATCTGCTCAATTTAACCCAAAGTCTAGCCATACCAGTCACATCATTGTTAGGAAAGACATCCGCATACCAATTATCAGAAATAGCAATTCTAAACTCAGGATGGGTAAGCCACATATTTTGAAATCTAAAAGACATAGAAGGCTTAGTTTTGTTACCAGAAACCGTTAAGAGAAGAGGAGCATGATCAGACAGCGTTCTACTCAGGTGCTGAACCTGGGTTAATTGAAAGCAACTAATCCATTCATTATTAAACAACAGTCTATCCAAACGTTGCCACATTCTAGACCTGCTCCAAGTAAAACTACAGCCAGAGAAACCAATATCAGATAAATTACAATTAGTAATCATATCATTAAAATCATTCATTGCATTGACATTGGGAGGATTTCCCCCTCTTCTTTCATCAGCATTAGAAATAATATTAAAATCACCACCAACAGCCCACGGCCCCGTGATATTATTGGCAAAATCCGCAAGACTCCCCCATAAGGGAGATCTCCCCAATCTAGTAGAAGCAGCATAAACAAAAGACACATGACAATTAAAGCTATCAAAGGATATGTGAGCATGAATAACTTGCTGAAAATCAGAAATAACATTAACATTAAGATGGTTGTGCCACATCATCCAAATCTTGTTAGAGCAATTTGCAAAACTATTTTTAAAACCCAAATTAGAAGCAGTAGTCACCAATTTGTCAACAGAAATAAAAGGTTCAAGAAGGACCAATAACTGAATATTGTGAATACGTTTTAAATTTCTAACACGATTTTTTGAATCAAGACCACCAATCCCTCTTACATTCCAAATAAGAGTTTTAATCATTAGTACATTTGGAAGTAGCTTGAGCTCTGGTGGAACGAGGCGGCTCAGAAACAGGAGCCTTGTTATTTTTCTTCTTTTTCTTATTAGTCTTAGGAGATCCTTCCTCCTCAACCTGTTTTGTAGACATAGTATAGGCATTACTCCTTTCCTCACTGTTATGAAGTTCCTCCTTTTCTTTATCAAAAGATAATAAAACCTTATTCCCTTCAATAATTTCACCTTCTTCACTTTCCTCCGCTGTTTCCATTTCCTTTTCATTTCCCATTTGATTAGGCAAAGAATTGGAGGTATCATCATTATTAAGCATAGAATCAACAGAAATAAATATATCCGGTAATTGATGGTTCTCAATAGAGAGGTTTTCCTTAAAAATTTCTTTCTCGGGTTCCACCTGCATTGAATCCACATTTAAATTCTCCTAAGGAGGAGCGACATCAGCATTGTTTCCAACCATCTCAACATTGGGAGGTTCTAAATCGTTACTCACATCTTGAGGATTCCCTAAAAAATCCTTATCCACGTTGTTCCCAGCCTCAGAAAAAATCTTCCCAGTGGAGTTATTGGAGACTTTTTTAAGTTCAGGATGCAGTTTAAAGCAATCAGAAATCGCATGACCATGCGCTTTACAATGACTACAAAAATCAGGCACTTTTTCAAATTCCACTTTTTGAAGATAACCAAAAGATTTAGATCCAACCCACACTTTCTTAGCATGCTTAACAGTAATATCAACTTCAACTAACACCCTAGCAACAGAGGAACGAGTTCTAGAAGCCGTAGCTTGATCAGTTTGTAAAGGACGTCCAAAGATCGCCCCTAACGCATACAACACTTTCGAATTAAAAAAATGAAGGCGTAAGTTTGGAAACGAAATCCATATAGGCACAATCGGAGATTCTTCTTTGACATCGAAAAAGGGGGTCCATTTAAGGATCCCCATTTGACAGTTAAAAATAAAATAGGATCTACGAGAAAAAACCCGACTGTAATCTAAATCGTTAGAAAGCTGAATCGCAACGTGTTTAGAATCCAAAAGCCTTACAGAATAGAAACCAGAAAGTTTAAGATTGCCAAAAAACGAACGAATCGCGTCGAGATTAGGTCTACGCAAGCCAAACTTACCAACCAAAGTAAAACAAAAAGGTGAAGCAAGTTTTAAAACATCATCATCAGAAATCATCACTGCCGGCACACCATTAAAGGTAGATTGAGTCAGAGAAGGTAATGTATCACCTGAAGATCCCGCTAGAACATCTTTAAAAGACCTAGATTTAGTCGGAGAAGAAGACTCCGAATCAGGATTAAAGAAACCATTTTTTGCATCTTGAGCTTTAGAGGATAAATTCCCCCTAGGAGAAACCGAAGACGATCCAGCCATCGCTGAAGGCCCGAAGGCCAAAAGCACTCACAGGAAGTAGTTGCCCAAATCTTACGAGATCGCACACAGAAGATCCCCCGGAAGCAGCCGAAAGATCGAAGACACAGGAAACCCTAAAATCGCACAGGCGGCGCAAGAGAGGAGGGTCGAGGTGTGATGAGTGATTTTTGAATTGATATAAATTTTTTCAGAATATTTGTAAATATTATTAGGAGCATTGAATATTTGTTATATGTAACAAAAATTAATGACTATAATTCTCATCATTTTCAAATTGATCAAGACATTCTATTCTTAATTTTTTTCTTATGGAATTCTGAATAAATTTCAATTACAAAAATGTAATCAAATAATCATACATTTTATAAGTTTTATATCTCAGATTTTTGGTAATGCGGTTTTTTAACTTTTTTTTTTGGAAATCGTGCAGCAAATGTGTAAATATGTTAGAAATTTATATTTGTAACTCTTTAATAATAATAATTGTGAATGTTTAAAAACTATAATATATTCAGATTAAACTCTCAAATGATTTAGACTATTGGAAAGTGTTTGCTCATCATTCTTACTTTGTCAATAAGTGCTTTATGAAACTAATTAATAAAATTGTCTCCTTCTTTTATTATTGTTGTAGAATCTCCCATCATCCCCATATCGGTTTCTTTTTCTAATATTCGTCCTCTTCTATTCCCTCCCTACATCTTATATGGTTAGGGTTTGTTATTTGATTGACCACTGTTGATAATACAACTTCGATCGGTTCTCAGCCTTCAGTTACTCATGTTCTAGTTGAACCAGATATCACTAAGAGATATTTGGATAGTGTTCGGATCGGTCCAGATAACATTGGGTTTATTCAATGGAGGAATTTCCTTCCTTTTGTAATCATTGTAAGAGTTTGGGTCACCATAAAAAAATGAATGTTTAGTTTTGCATCCTCATTTATATAAACCAAAACTGTTTACTAATGTTCAAAATATGAATGTTTGTTTAGAATCTTTCCATGTTGCCCTTTCAATGATTATTTCCCCTATTGTTGAGAACACTTTAGATAGTATTAATATTATGGTTGATACTCTGTTAATGATGTCTGATACTAATATAACTAGTAATCTTTATTCTTCAGCTCCTTTTAATGATTCGGTGGTTCCTACTGGTAACAACCCTGTTATGTTAAATTTGCCTTATGTTGACATTGTTGGTTTACCTGAATAGGAGCTGCCTGGCTCTTCTATTCCTATGGTTACTCTTGAGAGTTTGGATGTTTTTAATTAAGTTCTTATAGTTAACATTCATATTTCCAATATTTAATGAGACTTTATTGAATTTTGGTTTGGAGAAAGTGCATATGGCTTCTTTCTAATGTGAATCTAGTTGATCGGTCTGTCTCTTTGGCTAACTGGGGGACTGTTGGTCTTGGCAATGGTTCTCAAGAGAATTTTGATTTAAATGTGATGCAACTTGATAACGATGGTTTTTCTAATGTTGCATGTAAAAGAGTAGAAAGAAATTAAAAAAAAAAAAAAACTTGGCTCAACCTTTCAAATATTCTAAGGGTTGATCTACTCGAGCTAATGTTTCTATTACTTAGCTCAGCAGTTTTTGTTTCTTCTATCTGCCTACACTCATTCCTTCAGGCCTAGCTTTAGGTTATTTTTTCCCAGCTTTTGTTTTGTTTGGTGATTATTGTGTTGGTTGGGTTTTTTTATTGCCCATTTGTATTCTGAGGCAGTTTGGTTTTTGATTAGTTCTTCTTGGTTTACTAAATTATTTCCTTGCATGTTTTTTTCTTGTAGGTAGGATCTAGTTATCTTGGTTTTTGTTGTTAGGAGGATGTGTTGATTAGCTCCTTGGGGTGCTTTGGGCTTTTTCCAGGTGATCCTGTGGCTTGCTCATGGCTTATAAGTTGTATCGTTTTCCTATCTAGTGCTTGTTATCTTCTGTCTTATTTTTTTCTATAAACTTTTGTAGATTTCCAAGGCTTCTACGAGACTGCTTCTTAGGGCATCCTTAGATGGTTTTTAGGGAGTGGGATTTTTCTCCTCTTTCTGCCTTTTTTTTATCAATTGTAATCTAGTAAGGTTCTCGGGCTTAAAAGTATTTCTTTTTTTTTTTTGTCAATATAGCTCTTTGGAGCAGTAGGAGGGAGAGAGAGAGAGAATGGTTATAGCCAAAAATTCATATCTTTTTTATAAAAAATTTCATGAGGTTAATCTAGTCTATAAGAGATTAAGAGAATGAAAATACATCTTCTGCATTGCATGAGACATTCTATTCTTAATTTTTTTCTTATGGAATTCTGAATAAATTTCAATTACAAAAATGTAATAAAATAATCATACATTTTATAAGTTTTATATCTCAGATTTTTGGTAATGCGGTTTTTTAACTTTTTTTTTTTTTGGATATCGTGCAGCAAATGTGTAAATATGTTAGAAATTTATATTTTACATAAAAAAGTTTCGAATCTTTAACTCTTTAATAATAATAATTGTGAATGTTTAAAAACTATAATATATACTTAAATACAGTAAATTAAAGCACAATCGTGCATTTAATTTTTTTCATTAATAAAACCCAAAAATGTGTACAATAGCAATTGATATTTACAGCTGTGTTAGCCCTTTAAGAGTGGAGATTTTATGTACTAATAAACAATATGCAACTCAACTTGGTCCATTGGTCGGAACCTTTGACTATTAACTAATCTTGGGTTTGAACTTTGCATTAGTAATATTTTTTTTTTTAAACAATACTAAGCATATATCTTATTTTAAATAGAAGCTATATGTGGGCTCATTTATAATTTGGAAAGATCTAATGCATATCTCTTATTTTAAGTAGTGATATATTATTTTCATATCTCTTTTTTATGAAAAGATTTTATTAGCTGATATTATATTATTTATTATATTTATCTTTTAATGTAATTCTTTTTACATAGTATTGTCTTACTCTCACCTAGAAATAAGAGATTAGAGGGCAAGCATTAGGAAACAATAACAACATTCGAGCAACAAAAACACAGCTTTTCTAGAATTAACTCCTCCCCTCTCGCCTTTTCTAGTTCTCAACTTTTTGTTGGAAATCTTGCGAGCACGGTTTGGGTATCATTCACAGACAAATTTGGATCCAAAATCCTAAAAGATACGATGAGCAAGGAATGATGCCAATGAATAGAAACCGAGCTTTACAAATACAAGAACCAAAAAGGGAAGATGTTTTAGTCAACTTATACTTTTATTTTTTAATGATAACTTACTTGCTATATGATTAAATTACTATATTTGTAGTCACTATATATGAGCAATCAATTTTGTTGTAATTAAATCAGGATTATTTTTTAGATGTGATGAATAAACATATAATCTCAAATTATTTATTTAAGATTTAAAATATTTGCAATAACAAAAAAGAAGAACAAATAAGCAAAGGATACAGTCTTTTCTAAGAAATTTCTAGGCCATTAATGCATCCTTAATGAATTTGGAGCGTCTACTTCTTGCATTGTAACATAATCCAAATAGTTCTTATTTAAGACATCTTAATCCTCAATGGAAAGATTATAAAAATTATTTATTTGTTATATAAACTTTCATATCACACTATTTAAGATAACACTTATATTTATTAAAAATATTATTTAGCTTTTCTATCTTCACGTATCATATGGACGATCATCATTTGGCAAATTTGGAACAATTTTCTCAATGTTTTCTATAATAATTTTTTAGTATAAAAATTTCATAAAAATAGAAAAAAAGAAAGCAGCAGCCAAAATCTGTATCAAACAAAATCTTAGCTCTCTTAAAAACATTTAAGAAGCATGTGAAACTGATACTTACGACGAACGAAGCACATCCCAAGTGCATCCTTTAAAGTCCATGGGATGTGCTTCATTCGTCGTAAGTATTACTTTTGCATCCTTTTACATGATTCCTGAAAGCTTTTAGGAGATTCTCGTTCAACTTCAAGCTAGAAAATTTAAAGTTGGCAAGTATATAAGAAAATTGAATAATTGTATATGATGATGTAAAATATTATAAGACGATAAAAGATGATGAACTATTTAGTTGAAAATTTGTGAAATTATGCATTCTCGTGAAATATATAATTAATGTTTAATATGTAGAAATAATATATAATATAAATGGAGCAATGAGTATGATTAGATCATTTAAATTTTAGTTAAACTTTAATTTTATTATATCTTTGACTAGTACTATATCTTTAGCTATACTTTGGATAACATGGTAATGCTATTGATTAAATCATGTTCTTTTAAACAAGTTTTATTCTTAGCTTCTTCTATCGTGTCATTTTTAGATTTGAACATTGTGGATTTCTAAGCAAGCGATCAAACCTCACCTAGACCATTTCAAATTTGCTTTGATTGCTAAGTTTACTACTCACAGACTTAAGTTGGATTTTTTTCGTAACTTCTTTTTCAATCTAAAGCTCAATGGTAATTTTTTTGGCTCTTCTTGACCCTCGACATGTTCTTATTAAACTGGATAATGATCTTGACTATAGTTATATTTTTGGGCATCGTTCCTACAATGTTAATAACTACTTCATGAAGCTTATAAAGTGGTCCCAATTTTTTTTTATATTTCTGTTAAACCACATATTATTCTGATTTGGGTTTCTTTCCTAATTTTTAGATCGCATTTGTTTTCCCCTAAAACTTTATTTGGGGTTGTTTCTTTGTTTGGACGACAATTACAAATAGATTATTCTATTGCTATTTGTATTGGGCCTTCTATGGCTAAGGTTCTAGTGTAAATTAACATGCCTAAAAAGTATCAAAAAAGTGTTTTGATTGGTCCAGAAAAGTTTGGGTACATTCTAGTATAAATTCTATCGCCGCGTATATTCTAGCCCGCAACAAGAATAAAGATTATTTTTTTAATTATAAAAGCCCCTCTTGGTGCTTGGGTGAGGTTTTATACCATCATAAAGTAAGGATACCTAGTCCTTAAAAGGAACCCATAGTCTAGCAATGCTTAAAGAGCTATAATAAAAAAGAAAATAAGCCTATAGGTCACCAGATTCCTAACAAAATTACACAAATCAAACAAAAAACCTAACAACAGGCAATCCCTAGCCCAAAATAGATAGAATAGAACCGTCACAACTAGATCTCAAAATAACGCATGAAGCACACTGGCAACAAAAAAAATACAACCTGAATAAAAAATGAAGCAACAACAACATTGATTATCAGTCCTTAGAGGGATCAAACACTCACTAAGTGCTCAAAGATCTACAATCAAAAGTAGAAATCTAAAGAGTAAAAGATCTCTATCTAATTATGAAATAGTAAATAAAATGTGAAGGTAGGCAATAAGCCATAACCCAAAATAACCATACATTTGATAAGCTTTATATCTCAGATTTGGATTCCAAATATTATTATAAATTTCCTTTATATGATTAATTCTAAATCATTCATTGAATACTATTTTTGTTTAGCTTTCATCTCATTAATATTAACCTATAAATATAAGAAAGAAAATAGAGGCTGTTTCTAGGCTCATTTATATATTTGGAAAGATCTAATGCATACATCTTAGTTTAGGTAATGATATATTATTTTCATATCTCCTTTTTATGAAAGGATTTTATTAGGTGATATTATATATATATTCATGGTATTTATCTTTTAATGTAATTCTTTTTATATAGCATTGTCTCCACTCTCATCTATAAATAAAGGATTAGAGGGCAAGCCTTAGGAAACAATAATCAAATTCGAGCAACAAAATCGCATAGCTTTACTAGTATTAACTCCCCCTCCCCTCTCGCCTTTTTGTAGTCCTCTACTTTTTATTGAAAATCGTGCGAGTATGAATTGGGTATCATTCACAGGAAAATTTGGATCCAATATCCTGAAAAGTGCGGTGCGCATCGAATGATGCCAATGAATAGAAGTAAAGCCTTATAAATACTAAAATAAGAGAACAATGAGAAATGGAAGATTTTTTAATCAACTTATACTTTATTTTTTAATGGCAACTTACTTGTTATAAGATTAAATTAATATTTGTAGCCACAATGAGCAATAAATTTTGTTGTAATTAAATCAGGATTATTTTTTAGATGTAAATAAATATATAATTTCATATCATTTATTTAAAATTCAAAATATTTGAAATAACAAAAAAATAAAAACAAATAACCAAAGGATATAGTCTTTTCTAATTAAGAAATTTCTAGGTCTTTAATACATCCTTAATTTGCTCATTGATTTTATTTCCGGTAAAAAAAAAAGAATAATTAATTAATTATATATAGCACATTTACTCATTAAATGATTTGAAAAATTAATTAATGCTATTCCAAATTATGATTTAAAATTATGTATAAATCAATGCAATTTATTTGTTTTATATTATTAATGATTTGGCATCATGTATTTGTTAACTTATAACTAACTGTCCTTTGATAACTTATATATATATATATATATATATATATATATATATATATATATATATATATATATATATATATATATATATATATATATATATATATATATATATATATATATATATATATATATATATATATATATATATATATATATATATATTCTACAACACTGACTTCAAGAGAGTATTATATTCTATAAATAAAAACTCAATTTTTAGGCTACATTTGGAATTATTTTCTCAGTGTTTTCAACAATAACTTTCCAGTACAAAAATTTTATAAAATAGAAAAAAAAAAAAAAAAAAACAAAAAAACAGTATCTAAAAGCTGTTCCAAATGAACTCTTACGCTTTGGTACAAAAATTAAATTTTTTGTGCTAAAAAGCTGCTTTAAAAAATTGTAAGAAAGTCATTCCAAACTAAGCCTCATTTAGAAAAAAACTGCTTCCCAATCTCTATTTAGTATATAGATTTGCATTTTAAGTAGTGGTCAATATTCAATAATCATTAGGGCTTATTTTTATTTTTGAATTTCCAATAAAATAGGGCTGAAATCAACAAGTATCTAAGTTGAAGGAAATGTTTGAGTTCCTAGAGCTATGGAACATGTAAACTTGGAGCAATTATTATTCTTGCAGGAGTGTGAGAAATCAACAATGAGCTTAAATTAAAGGTATCTTATATTATTTACTATTTCTAAGAATTCAACAGTAATGTTATATTTCACAAGAACATATCATTTAATAAAATTTCAACTAAATGTTTTTTTTTTAATGATAAACCCGCACAGATGGGCCTATGTGTTAATTAAAAAAAATTACAAATTCCTTAAGAAGAACCTTCAACTCCCTACCTCTCCAAAGAGTAACAAAAACAATCCAAAATAGCAAACCTAAGAGCCGATAGTTCCCACTTATAAGAAAAAATACAAAAAGCATGTAAAATGGATACTTACGATGAAGGAAGCACATCCCATATGTGTCCTTTAAAGTCTGTTGTAATGGAATCTGAGGAGAGTCCTCAAATAGGGTATTCATTTAAATGTTTTAATTTACTTTTCCATTAAACATTCTCTTCACTTTTGTTCATTTCCTTTTCTTCTTGAGGAGGAACAAACAGACAAGACATGCTTAAGTAAAATAAAATAAAACTCATACAATATAAATATTATGCAAATGATATTAGTATGAGCTCAAAATAAAACATAAATTGAACCATTTAAATGAATACTCTAATTATAGACTTGGCTCATATTCCATTACAATGGACTTTAAAGGATGCATATGGGATGTGCTTCCTTCATCATAAGTATAAGGTTTTGTTTGGGATGGCTTTCTTCTTGCTTTCTAAAATAGCTTTTTTACAAAAAAAATTTGAATTTGAGATTTTTTACTAAAAAAACATTTTAAAAAGTAATATAAAAGCTATCCCAAACAAAACGTATGTTCTACATGATTCCTAAAAACTTTTAAGAGATCCTCATTCAACTTCTAGTGAGAAAATTTAAATTTGGCATGTATATAAGAAGATTGAATAAGTATATATGATGATGTAAAACATTATAAAAGGATAAAAGATGATGAATTATTTAGTTGAAATTTTATGAAATTATGCATTCTTGTGAAATATAAAATTAATGTTGAATAAGTAGAAATAATATATAATATAAAATTGATGCCTTTAGTTTAAGCTCATTGTTTATTTTTCCAAGTTGATGCTCCTGCAAGTAGATAGAAAAGTAGCATTAGAAAGGTAGAAAGATGTAAAGCTAGGAATAATTTTGAATTTAATGTGTATAGAGGGTTTTCCTAGAAGTATGAATAGATTATTTAAATTTTAGTTAGACTTTAATTTCATTAAATCTTGTACTAGTACTATATCTTTAGCTATGCTTTGGATGTACTCCAACATGTCTTAATTCTCTTTTCATTTAAATATCATTTTAGTATATTTATATCTTTGGACATTAAAAGTACAAAATCAAAACATCTTACTCACTAAGCATGACAAAAAGGTCAATTAAGTTAAACTTAGATACCTAACCGTTCAAACTTTGTGCTATGCTAGGGTTTCTGCCCTAGCCACCCCTTTTGGCTACTTGGTGATTTCTATTTTACAGGAACCTTTCTAGACTACAATCCCTATAGGTTCTTGCCTCATTCAACTCAGGGAAGTCATCGTATGGGTATGCCCGTAATAGTGCTCTGAAAGAAGACACCGAATGTTTTCTAATTGTAACTAGAAGTGCGTACAGTCCTATTTGAAAAGTAAAATAAAGTGGTTAAAAAGGAAAAACATAATGCAAAGAAAAAATAACCTTTAGATTAGCGAAAAATTATATTTTTTTCAAATAAGAAGCTTTAATCTTTTCACTTCCCTTTTTTCTGGGAATAAATTTCGATGAATTGGAATCTTTAACCTAAAATGCGCAGTGGATGGTCGACGACTCAAACCTCAGTATCACCATGAGGGATGCTGCGGGGCCCTTTGCATCGTGACACCAGACAATCGATGTCAGATTTACAGGTCACAAATTGGGGTTCCAAAACCTTAAAATCGCAATTTCAAGTGTGAACTTCAACTCACTCTCTTCTAGAGTTTAGTCCTCCTCACCCGTTTTGAATCATCTCAAAAATACAAATACATATCTCTAAACTATTGTACTCCTACACTGCTTTGAGATGATTCAAATACAAAAATGATTTGTATTTTATTTTTCTCAAAATAGATATAAGGGCTTTAAAAGTCTAAGATTGCATTTATTTTTCTTGAATTCTATTTTAATAAAATAAAATAGTCTCTAAATAAATTTTTTTGGGGAAACTCTAAATAATTCAGGTTTTTCGGATATGAAGTCTAATCATTTAACTGCTATTTAATTAGTTTCCTCTTGACTATTATGGTCTCCTCATAAGCAGGAAAACAGAGGAGCGGATGAGGAGGACTAAACTCTAAAAGTGAGTGAGTTGAAGTTCAGACTTCAAATTGAGATTTTAGGGTTTTGGAACCCCGATTTGTGACCTGTAAATCTGACGTCAATTGTTTGGCCTCACAATGTAAAGGGCCCCACAGTGTCCCTCATTGTCATATTGAGGTCTAAGTCGTCGACCATCCATCCACTGAGCATTTTAGGTTAAAGAGTCCAGTTCATTGAAATTTATTCCCACGAAAAAGGGAAATGAAAAGATTAAAACGTCTTATCTGTAAAAAATATAATTTTTTGCTAATCTAAAGGGTATTTTTGCTTTGCATTATGTCTTTTCTTTTAAAATACTTTATTTTATTTTTAAAATATGACTGTATGCACTTCTATTTATAATTAGAAAACATTCGGTGTCTTCTTTCAGAGCACTAAAATTAAGAAGATCTGAAATAAAGCATAACCATATGATCAAGTCTAGTTAAACCCATCTGTTTGGCTGGTAGAGAAGATTCTACATAATCCACAAAATCCATCATATTGCAACCTAAATCAATTAGAAAATTAGCAGCAGCATTACCTTCCCAATAAATGTGAGATATAGAATAATTGATGAAGTTCAAGCACTATTTAATCTCTATAATGATATATAAATAAGAAGGATTAGTAATATAATTATAAGTAATGTAATGAATCACAAGCGTAGCATCTATCTCAATCCAAACATTAGTAATCCCTAATGATAAACATAAATGTAAACCATACTTTAAGGCCTGAATTTCTACCATGATAGCAGTATTAGCATCCCCAAGAACCAGAACATGACCGGATGAATCACGAATAAGGCCACCACAACCAGCTTTCTCATTTTTGTAAGAATCGTGTATTAAGTTTGTGACAACCCACAATGGGTTTAAGCCACTTAACCAGAATATCTCTATATGAATGACCAAAATTCTCAACAGGAATACAAAAAAAACTCAGCCGTATAAGAATAGCCTTTAAAATAACTGAAATTAATCAAATTTGTTAAGTATGATTGCCTAACTTTGTCTTTAATCCTGATGATAATTGTCAAGGCATTCATAATAATGTTATCATGCTTCGTTTCATTCCTACATTTCCACAAAAACCAACAGATTATAGTGGGTAAAACATTACGAATATGCTTCTTAGTAGGGACCATCCAATCATGCATGGTGCTAATAATGTTGTGTACACCTTACAAAATTGGGAAACAAAAATATTATCAAAATATAACCAAACTTTAAGAGCAATGGGACCACTAGCAAAGACATGATTCAAATCTTCAATATGATAACAACATTGACATTTTGATACAATACAAAACCCTTTTTCCTCAAGATATCGTCAATAGACATGTAATTGTTAAAGATACGCCAAATTAACATATAATATGAAGTCAGAATACCTTTTTGTCAAATGGGTGATAAAATCTACGAATAAAGGTGAACAATTCTAATAGAATTCCAAACCATTTTAAGCACAAAGCTTCCATCATTGGAATTGGTAAAAATGATAGTATCTTCCTGATCAAGTTATAAAGGAAACTAAAGGATAAGGTTGATGACAAATTAAGGAACAAAGTCAGTAAGATAATCCGCATTCTAAGTTCCCTCATGGATAAAATGAGAAACTTTACATGTACTAATAGTATGTGTATTGAGCAACGAGCCAATAGAAGAGAGACCTAACCAATTATCTTGCCAAAAAACGATTTAACCCCTCCCCAAATCCCATTGAATAAAATTTTCAGCATCCCATTTAATGAAACAAAACCTTTTCCAGTTGAAAGAGTCACCATTTTTGAAAAAGTAATTAAGAGGGTGTTTGCCAACACAATATTTAGAGGTCATGAACTTAGACTAAAGGCTCTTCTTGCATCTTAAATTGAACCACATTTTAAAAGAAAAGCTACGAGCCATGTCATCCAAGTTCTTAAAACCTAACTTACCTTGATCATTCATACCAGAACATATAAACTAAGAAGCCCAAATAATAGCAAATTCATCTTCTTTGGCAGCTCAAAGAAAATTATTGAAGATTCTTTCAAGTCTATTGCAAATATTCACAGTTAGCGATAGAGTATGAAATAAGTTGATATGAACATAGTAAAGAACACTGTTAATTAACACTAATCTACCCCTAAAAGACAGGAAATTAAAAGCCCAAGAAGATTTTTTTTTTTTTTTTTTGAATTTTAGAAAAATTGTTGACAAATAAATGTGATCTTTTTTTACCTTGAAAAGAGGAGTACCTAAGTATTTAAGAGGTAAATGCTTATGCACAAAACCAAACCTTTCCTGAATAGAGATGATTCTGTGATGAGATATAGATTTAGCACAAATAAAATAACTTTCCAGAGGATTAAGAATTAAACAACTGTCCCTTTGAAATTTTCCAAGAAAGCTAAAAATAATATTAAACATTTTCCTGGAGCCTTTCATAAAAATAATAAAATCATCAGTAAAACTTAAGTGGGAGACAGGGAGACCACCAAAAGTATGATAATATAACGTGGGGTATTTTCTAAAAAAAACATTGAGACATATAGAAAGAAATTCAACAGAAATAATAAACAAAGCAGAAGAAAGAGGATCCCCATGACGGAGACCATGAGTAGATTTAAGAAAATCAAGACTTTTCCCATTAATACTAATAGAGAAAAAATAATGTTCAATATTATTTTTAATGATGTTAATGAACTCATTTTTTAAACCAAAATTTTTCATCATAAAATAAAGAAAACCCCAACTAAGATTATCATAAGCTTTAATAATATCAATTTTAAAAATAGCATTACCACCAGTGATTTTAGCCTCTCCAAATTGTAAACAAGCTCTTGAGCTAATAAAATATTATAAAAAATGGAACATACTTTCACAAAACCTATTTGTTCAAGAGAGATGACTTTGGGGGGAATCAAAGCTAATCTAGACATAATTAATGTCACGACCCGACCCGACGGGGACGGATCCCGCCCGAGCCGGATCGCGACGAGAGACTTACTAAACTAGCTTATCCAGGATCTGGCTTTGGATTAGGTTACTGAACTGATCTTCCAAATTCTTAACTCAACAGAAACACACAGAACAACAGAGCTACTAAAAACATCAAATGCAGCGGAACAAAACATCTATCTTTTCATTTCCTCAAAATAATCATCTACAGAACAGTGCATGGCTTTCAACAGAAAGAAGGACAGAACAGAAAAGCCATGACTGTACAAAAATCAAAAAGTACAAAAGTACCTAATCGGATCAGACTCTGAAACTAATCCTGGACCTCCTTGCCCTTCCCAGAACCTGAAAACCACCAGAAAGTAAGGGTGAGCTCAACAGCTCAGCAAAGCAACAAACCACCAATCTGAATTCTCAGAAACCAAAACCAAACTCAACAGACAGAAATCAGATCAGAAATCGGAACAGAATCGGAAATCAGAACTTATACGGACAGATATCAAATCAAAATCAGAGTCGTACAGATCATATCAGAACAGAACAAATCAACAGAGTCAGAATCAGAAATCAGAATCGTACGGATCATATCATATCATAATCATAATTTCGTACAGAACAGAACAGATACAGAAAACAGAACAGATACATATAGCTAAATGCCCTGACACTAACGGAATCTCTACGGATTCCGGCCCCTTATGCCTCCCTTCCCAGACACTAACTGAATCTCACAGGATCCAGGCCCCTTATGTCTCCCTTTGTGCTCACGGCACCAAAACAGATGTGCTTATAGCACCAAAACAGAATTCATCGGATCCGGAACAGAACAGATATCAAAATGTATATTGAGCTCATTTCAGAATTTCCCGTTTCACTAACTGAATCTCATAGGATTCAGGCCCCTTATAACTCCCTTTTTATAGCTTATACACATAGCATTCCAATTCAGAAGAAATTCGGACATTTCAGAAATTACCCAAAAATCGGGCAGCACAACGGCAGTATACAGAATTTACACAAAATTCCTGCAAAGAAAATTTACCGAATTCGCACAGAACATAGATAATCACATTCCAGAACATTTATTCTACTGCACAGAGAATTTACAATTTCACAGAAAATTGTAGTCTACGAAAAACATCGCCGAATCAAAAATACCCGGACAAAAATCTTCAAAATATAGTCAAAACGTGCACACCCGGCACGACAACGATATACAGAAACTTACGCGGTAAAAACTGAACCAATCAAAAGTTACGGACGAAAAATCGTAACGAAAACGAAATCCGGACAGAAAAATACCGCCAACCGCGACGGAACTGAAAATTGAGAAAGACGGAATGTGCCTTACCTCGAGCACAGCAAATTCCTCAACAGTCACTTCGATCGAAAACGGCTCCGCGTCTTCCCGAAATCAACTTTTTCTTTTTCTCTTTTTCTTCCTCTCTCCTCGGATCAAAATCTGATATTTTATAAAATTTTTCTCTCTCCTCAAAATGACTCATTTCCCTTAAGTAATGCTCATATCGGCCCGGCCGATCGTCCAGATCGTCCTGGACGATCAGACCAAATCACATAGTCCTGGGACGATTTTTCAGGACGATATTTACTGTTCATAGGCGATAAAAACCCCTATTCTCTGACTTGTGTCATCCACTGATCGTCCCGGGACGATACCTCGATCGGCCTGGACGATCCCTACAGGAAATCACCTGGAGCAATTCTGGGCAGAATCTGGAGCTGAATTCCACAGATCGTCCCAGGACGATCCCAGATCGTCCTGGACGATACTGGAGCAGATTGTGATATTACAATTAACTTGGCAACAAGTTTGTTAAAAAATGAGCAAAGACTATTAGGACGAAAATCACTACAAAAATTAGTAGCATCACTTTTGGAAATCAAAACAATAGAAGTCGAAGTAAAAAATTTAGGATAAGAATTCCTTTTAAAGAAATCAACAACAACATTAACTAAGTCATCTTTGATGATATGCCATGTTTTTTGAAAAAAAAAATTAGTAGTATAGCCATCCGACCCAGCAATAGAATCAGAATTCATATCATTTATAGTAAACCAGCTTTCCTCCTCACAAGGCAATTTAGTAAGCATAATATTATCCTCATTTGAAATAAGTGAAGGAATAAAAGAGAAATCCAAATCTAAATCCGGGGTAAAATTTTTTTAAACACATCTTTCAAGTAAGTAACTCTAGACTCAACAACTAACTCAGTAGAATCATAGTGAGAACCTTCAAAAGTGTTGATCTTATGAATATAGCTAGCCACTTTTTTATGATTGGCAATATTATGAAAAAACTTGATATTTCTATCCCCTTCAACAAGGAATTTATAAGCAGCTTTTTGTCTCCAATAATCCTCCTCTTGTACTTGGAGAACCACTAATTTGTCTTTGGCATTATTCAAAGAAGCTCTGTTATCATCATTAGGATTATTCAAAAAGTTCATATCGGCCAACTCAACAAGTTTCTTGGCATCCACAATATTAGTAAATATATTTTTGAAAACACATTTGTTCCATCAATTCAAATTTTGTTCGAGTCAATTCATCTTAAGCCAAAAATGATTCATACCAACAATATTATTATAGGGAAATAAGGGAGCATGCCAGTTAGTTTCAACATTGGAAATAAAAGAATCATGAAACGGCCACATATTTTGAAATCTAAATGGAGAATGAACAACAATATCATGTAAAGAAATATTTAAGAGCAAAGGGGAATGGTCCGAGAGAGTTTTAGACAAATGCTCAATGTGAGTATTCTGATATTTAGAAATCCAAAACATTATTGAAAAGAATACAATCCAAAAGTTTCCACATGGTACCTTGGTTCCAAGTAAAAGCATTCCCAGAAAAGCCAATATCATGTAAATTAGACATTGAAATCGTTTCATTAAAATCTTTCATAGCTTGACAATTGGGAGGTTTCCCTCCAACTCGCTTAGCAGTACAAGTAATAGTGTTAAAATCTCCTCCAACTATCCAAGGTTCACAAGCATTAATAAAAAAATCAGTAATATGATTTCATAACTTTTTTCTAATTGTTCTAGGGCAAGAAGCATAAACAAAGGAGGCTTAGCAAGAAAATTGAAAAAAGGAAATTTTTTTGTGCACAATTTGAGGAAAATCACTGATAATGCTAAGAGTAACACAAGACTTCCAAAGAATGCAAATTTTGTTAGAGCTGTTGCTAAAAGAGCAGTTAAACAAAAGTTTACTACTTACCGAAATAAGTTGAGAATATAAAATAAGAGGTTCAAGTAAGACTAAAACATTAATATTATTAATTCTGCATAAATTCCTAACCTTATCTCTAGAAGGAGAGTTACCAACTCCCTTAATATTCCAAATGAGGGTTTTAACCATTGGAATAACTATTAGAAGAAGCTCGGGTAGCTCTAAAAGATTGACCTTCATATAGTTTTGCATTTTATAGATTTTTTTTCTTCCCCGCCTTGGTATATCCCATATCAATGTTATTTGCCTCTTGTTTAGGAGTGACCAACTTAGAAACATAGCATGATCCCCCCGAATTCCCAAAAGTGGACAAATCATGGATCGGAATAATCTCTTCCTGCTCCCTAATCTCTTCTTCACCATCTTCCTCTTTATCCAATTGTTTTGCATTTGTAAAATTTAAAGTATCAACATTCTGATTTACATCACCACCCTCACCATCAATAGAAGAATTAGTAATTTTGGTTTGAATATTGCCAAAATCCTGTGTGGATAATTTAGTAATTTCCAAGGGGTTATTCTTAGTGTTTTGCTGTTCAAAAAAAAAATTTGGGTTAAAACATTGGATTCCAATAGAGATTCGTCCCCCTCATTAGCTTCCTTATTAATACTAGATGTTCCTAAAGGAAGAGTAGGTAAAGTATCTTGAACATCGTTAGGAGTTCTAGAATTTAAAGGAGCACCTTTGTCTTGAATTATAACAAGATTTTCATTGTTCACCTCATTTTCAATAAAACCATCATTAACAATTCTAACCACTTTTTCCCTCTCTTTAAAGAATTTTTCCAAAGTGGGATGAGCCACAAAACACTCATTAAAGGAATGCCCATAGACTTTGGAATGGGGATAAAAATTAGGCCAGTATGTCAAATTTGACATTTTACAAGTATCTATAAATTTTATATCCAAGCCACACATCGCAAATGTTTTTTGGTAATATCCAATTCCACCATAATGTGAGCAACATAAGGCCTAAATTTGAAAGCAATTTCTTGGTCACTTTTCAATGGTCTTCCAAATATGAAACCCAATGCATGCAGAATATGCAGGTTAAAAAAATGCAACCGTAGATGATTTGGAATGGAAATACATATTGGTACAATCAGTGACTCCTCTTTGATGTCAAAGAAAGGAGTCCATTTTAAAAGTCTCATCTGACAATTATTTATGTAGCAAGACCTTCTCGCAAAAATTCGGCTATAATCCAAATTGTTAGACAATTGAATATCAACATGTCTATCATCTAATAAACCGATAGAGAAAAACACCAGACAGTTTTTGGTTATCAAAAAAATTCTAATAGAATTTATATTTGGGAGTTTAAAGAAAAACTTCCCAATGAGCGTGAATTGATAGGGAGAAGCAAGTTTAACAATATCTTCATCCATAATAAGTAACACTGAAAACCCTTTAACCGAAGACTTATTGAAAGCAAAACCAAACTCTTTCGACGGGGCATTGCCCACAAGAAAATCACAGAAAAAACAATATTTAGAGTTAAGATCATTACCATTAGCATCAAAAAAAATCCTTTACCACTCATCGAGACATATTGCGGCTTACCCCAGGGGGAGGGATTGGAAAAAGATGGGGGCCGCCTCCACGAGGGCACGCGGATGAAAAGCTAGAGGCCCGAATGCCCTAGGTAAGAGAAACCCGTAAAAATCAACCAAAACTAAATAAGAACAAAGAGAACCATGAAATCTACAGAAAAATCCACTATAATCAATAGTAGAAACCCGATCGCGAGAAGATCGCTCTGGAGGAAATAGCCGTTAGGTCGCGTGGTATGTTAGCTTTGATTCTTCATATGTTAACTCTAGCGGGAAATTTTGGGTTTTTTGGAATAATAATATTGCTCTATCTATAGTTGGTGATTATGATCAAGTTTTACACTACAACTTATCTTTTTTTTTTTTAATGTTTCTATTATGGGTTCCATAGTATATGCTGCTTGCACTAAAGTTGGTAGGCTGCTTCTTGGGAAAAAAATTGTGATATTTTGATGAAAATTATAATGGTCCTTGGTTTATTGGAGGGATTTTAAAATTATTTCTATTTCTAATGAGAAACTTGGAGGCTCTCCTCCTAATTTATCTATGATGGATGATTTTAATAATATGAGTATGGATTATTATTTAGTTGACAATTGTTTTATTGGCTCTTGCCACACTTGGTCTAATAAAAGAGTTTGGGAAAGACTTAATAGGATTTTATTTAACTATGAGTGGCTTCCTTGCTTTCCTAATTCTTCTGTTGAGCATCTAAGTATAGTTACATCTGATCATGTTCCTTTACGTTGTAAAATTAAGCACATTAACTCTGTTGGTTTTTCTCTCTTTCATTTTCAAAATATGTGGCTTAAAGATCCTAATTTCTTTAAAGTTGTTGAAGAAAATTTCCCTTCTCCTATAGTTTTTTATGACGGGAATAAAGACATGATTTGATTTTCTCTAAAATTGAAGCAGGTTAATAAGGTTTTTAGATGGTAGAATAAAAGTACTTTTGGTTATATTTTTGCTAACATTTTAAAAGCTGAGGAAGGTGTTATTTTACTTTAAAAGTTATGTTACTAACAATTCCGATGATTTATGGAATCACTTATGTAATGCTATATTAAATATTACGAATATTCAACTTATTGAGGAAGAATTTTGGAGACAAAAGGTCATCTCTAAGCATCTTTCAGAGGGGGAAAGAAATAAAAATATTATCATGCTTTTGCCAACTCAAAAAATTCAAAATAATTCATTAATAAGGTAAAGTTGGAGTTTGTTGTTTGGTGATGATCCGGATGTATTATGTGATTTAGTCATTTATCATTTTAAAGAGTTACTTGGGTGTGCTAAAAATGTGGATGACAAGTTACAAATCAAAGGTAGTCTCTTGGCTTATAGATGTCAATTTTGTTGGCACACTGAATCCATTAATCATGTTTTCTTAAATGGTTCTATTTCTTGCAAAGTGTGGGTTGAATTGGAGAAAGTGCTATGGATTAAAGTTCTTTCATCATTTAATAATTTTTCCAATTTTTTGAAAGGTTGGTTCCCTAATAGGTCCAAAGGTCATTTACTTATTGTTATCCTATACTTGCCTTTTGGTTTATATGGATTTAAATGAACAATAGTAAGCATAACAACATTAATATGAGTGATGATAGAATCATCAATTGTTTGAAATCTAAAGCTCAGCAACTTTATAATGCTAAAGTCCTTAGACACAATCGCTTTAGAGGCAACATTTTATGGGCATCCTTCCTTAATATTAACCTTTATTCTATTAAGTGTATCACTTTACCAAAAATTGTAAAATGGGTTAAGCCTCAATTACAAGAATGCAAGCTTAATATTATGGCTCCATTAATAAACATAGTTTTGATTGTGGTGGCATTATAAGGGATCATTATGGTTATATTCTTATTGTTTTTGCTTTGAGAATTTGTATCGGTAATTCTATTTATGCTAAACTTTCATCTCTTGGCTAAAGGGCCATATTGTGTGTCGACCTAGCTTAATATTAGTAATTTCTAGACCGAAAATGGATTCTAAACTTCTAATTTTGTTACTCATGACTAAAAAATGTATTAACGCTAATTTATTTTATCTCTTCATTAAGACTTTTGCCTTCTATAAGATGGTAGTGAGGCTTGCAATGCTTTATGGTGCCGAATGTTGGCCATTATAAGAGAAGCATAATACTAAGTTAAGTGAGGTGTAGATGAGGTTGCTCAGGTGGATGAGTGGCTTTACCCTTAAAGATAGGAAAAGAAATTAGCATATACGTAGAAAGGTTGGAGTAGCTCCAGTAGAAGATAAGATTAGAGAGAGTCGCCTTAGATAGTTTGGTCACATAAAACGGCAGCCTTCCGATGACCCGGTTAGGAGAGTAGAGGTATTAGATTTGACTTATGTTAAGAAAGGTAGGGGTAGACCTAAAAAGACTTGGTTAGAAAATATTAGGAATGACCTTTCTTTATTAGATTTAAACGAGAATTTAACTTTTCATAGGATACAATGGAGAAAAAGGATTCATGTAGCCGACCACACGTAATGGGATAAAGGCTTGATGTTGTTGTTGTTGTATTAAGACTTTTGCCTTGATGAATAAAATTAATTATAGAATGACTCACATTTGGATAGAAAGCAATAACTATGCCTACTGGTTGGCTAAGGTTGGTTCTAAAATTTTAAATATTATCTATTTTCATAAGCATTCCTGCACTGTTTTTCTTAAAGGTGTGATAAGAATGAATAAGTTGGTTAATCCTAACTTCAGAAATTAATCTATGTCATTTTGTTTTTTTTTTTCTCTTTTTTATTGTTTCCGACCTTTTCTCTTTTTACAGGTTCTTTTATGGTGAGCATTTTCTTCATCTTTTACTTATGTTTTTTTATGGTTAGGTTTGTTTGTTTCGAGGTTATTTATCTTTAGTGTGGTTATCTATTTGAGCTTTCATTACTCTTGGATGATGGTACTATTGGGTCCATTTTTCCTCTCATTAGGTATTCTTCATTTTATGTGTATGATTATTTGTAGTTGTAATATATTAGATTTGTTTATGTTGTGCTTTTCTTCTTTCTGCAGGATTACCATGGCTGCTCTAGTTCTTCATCTGTGGTTACCCGCTATTTCTTCTGGGCATAATGAATATCTTAACTTTTGGGCTGCTCCAATTTTTTGAGTTTGGCTTCTTGCCTACCTTGTTTCTTCTTGTTTTTTCTATTATAATTAGACAAGAATCTTTGACTCTTAGATTATTTTTTTCTTATAACTCTTCGAGTGTAGTGAGTTATCAATCCCTTTAAAGACTTGTAATCTTTTTTAAAAAAATTAACACGTAGGCCCACTGATGTAGCAGATCATCGGAAGAATCGACCTGCAAGAAGGATTTAATTCTAATCCGGGGAACAAGAGGAACAAAAGCTTCAAAGCTTCATAAAAGATATAATATTCATTCATATGATCCTTTCTTCTTACATATTTCATTAATATATAATACTCAAATAGAGACAACCTAGAGAATCCTAGAAGGTTCTAGAAGACTTGTAACAAACTCATAACAAACTAATTAACATATGCCTAAGGAACAATTTAGCTAAGATGCTCTGCTTAATTCTCCCTTTCCGTAAAAAGGGCTCGACTCCGTCGAGTCGCGTCGTCAGGAGAAGGATAGATGTAGAAATTATGATCAACCCTCCTGGGTCGAAGACTTTGCATCTTTGATGCATATCCATAAACTTATTCGTTAGTTACATGAGTACCTTTGACCTTCCCTTAGTGGATACACGAGCTTCTTGTTGTTTTGTATATGTTTGGCCATCAACAAAAAAACAACTTGTTTGTAAGCTGAGAAGTTAACCTGGGGATAATAACATTGGTCTCATTGCCTCTGTCTCTACTTAGAATAATTATTTGTACAAAAACACCAAATCCAACAGCTTTGTCTAATTTGTCATTATTGCAAAAGCCATCAATCATTTATGAGTAAACAATTAATTTGCTTTCTCCATTCTCCTCTGCCACCTTATAAAGCTTGTTTATGAGGTTATTAAAAATGACAGTAATAGAGCAATCCAGCTTCGTCATTTTATCGAACATCCAGATTATGAAATGGCTGCAAGACTTACCTAAATGGCTAATTATCAACTTTTGGGCAGCATAGAATTTACCGATAGAGGAATGGAGAGGACCACAAACGCAATTGTCCCATAAGGTTATATGGCCGAGATATGATGAGATCCGGAATTTGCTGGCGTCGAGGAGTCCACCGGCAAGGAGGTTGTCCTGTAGTTCAACCTCAGTGATATTTGCAAGGCTAAATAGGTCTCTCGGGATGGAACCATTGTAGCATATTTCACTCATTTGAATACAGCATAAAGATGAGCATCGGTCGAAGCACAGATCTGGCGGTTGGAGAAGGCCATCCATGCATAGTCGCTGCAGCATATTATAAATAAAATAGTTTTCCCATAGTTGTAACACTTCAAACTCTGGAAGATCACTCTCGCTCCATTTACACATAGGTAGAGGGACGTGAGACTCCGTGTAAATGATGTTGCGGTCTTCACGAAAGATGCGCCAATCTTCTTTTCTCATGTCCTTACGAGTCTTCTTACCAACTGTTCTGGTATCTACAGTTTGATTCTTCAAAGATGATGCTGAGGAGATAGCGTAGCATAAGAAGCAGCAGTTTCAACAACATAAGAGGCATTTGCAGCAGATTCTCCAGCTTCAAAGGCAGCATCAACGACTTCGGCAGCCATGAGCGGGATCAGGTTGTGCAAATTGAGAGACAGAGTCCAGGAAGTGTATTCGGCCGGTGTTAGATCATGATCAACATTTGTCTCACGGTCTAGTAGGTCCAAACTGGAATGAATGGCACACCCTTTATCATCATTCATATCCGCATTTGAATCTGTATGGGTTTCTGATTGCTCCATTTCATCTTCGGAACTGCACTCGCTATTGGAAGCAGTCGGCTGCACATGTTTGTTCTTATCGAGCTACGTGGTTGAAGGATTTGATGTGGTAGGAGAACTCCTCTGCCTTTTCCTAGAGTCAGAGGGATGAGAAAATGAAATCGAGTCTTCCTCTGAAGAATTGCTATCTAATTCAAGCATAGCATTAGATTGAAGGGAGTCCTTGGGCACTACGTGTAATCCCTGAAGCTGGATGGACACACTATGGTTAGATGAAATTGAAGTAGCAGATGCTAGTGTTGCATATCGCATCTCATAGTCGAAAGGAGCTTATGATGATGGGAGTTGCGTCGAATTTTGGGAGGAAGCTGAGGCGGAGGAGTAGTCGGGCCGTGGGAGATCGGTTTGGACACAAGCTATAGAATCGCTCTTGATGCTAGTCGTGGAGTCGTGATTATGTTCGCATGCTGGAGGCGATCAGCCGAGTGCAAACGTATCTGGTCGGAAAATCTCAACCTGGAGCGGAAGGGGGTGCTTGGGGAAAGGAGTATGCAGGAGCGAAGGTGGAGGCAAGTGTTCGGTAAGGAGATTGACGAGCTGTGTTTGAGGACGTTGGTGTTGTTCGGGATCACGGATCTGACATTGAAGTGGAGGGGGGTCACGCCATCGGAGAGGAAGCTCGAGCGGAGGGTAGTCGTCAACCAAAACCGGTTAATTTCGGAACCACCCTTTGTGGTCGCGTGAAGCGGAGGAGAGGAACGAAGGCGAAGATGAATACCTCGGTATGGTTGCCAACGTTACTCGCATTCTCCTTATTTCCCAAAGGTTTTTATCTATTTGATCATGATAGAAGGCAATACGACTTCAATCATCGTCGATAGCTCCCCTTCGTTGGTGTCGATCATCGTCGACCACCATTCTTATTCTTCGACTTTTATTGCCGTCGACAGCCGACCTTCTTCTGCAGTCCATCGATCTTCGCAAGCTCCAGACTCTGATACCGACTGATGTAGTGGATCGTCGGAAGAATCGATTTGCAAGAAGGATTTAATCCCAATCCAGGGAACAAGAGGAACAAAAGCTTCAAAGCTTCATAAAATAGATAATATTCATTCATATGATCATTCATATGATCATTTCTTCTTACATATTTCATGTATATATAATACTCAAATAGAGACAACCTAGAGAATCCTAGAAGGTTCTAGAAGACTTGTAACAAACTAATTAACATATGCCTAAGAAACAATTTAGCTAAGATGCTCTGCATCACCCACCTTTGGGTTTTCTCAAAAAAAATAAAACTTCAAATAAAGCAAATGAAAAATTTTACCTCAAAATTTAAATAAATATGAAAAACCTAAATAATTTATAAAAAATATTTAAATATATAAAGATAAAACTTTCATTTTATAAAAAAACTACTTATAAATATTTTTAAATTTAGAATGTGTAATTTCATCATTATCTACAATTTCACATACAACAACAATATTAAACATTTATCTCACCACATGGGATCCCTATATGAATCAAATTTTTTCTATTGTGTCTGATTAATAATCAAATTCTCATTTAAATCAAATAAAATAAGCTCATTTCTATTACATAATTTCATAAAGATAATAATATTTTATCAAATATAAATCAACAAAAATTCCATTTCTATAAAAATAAATATCCAAGGAAAGTAGCTTCTCTCATAATGAGCTCTAACAAGCATGATATCTCCCAACGGAAAGCTCTACAAATAATCAAATAGAATATAAGATAGTGGGTGAGAGCGTCTAAGCACGCGAATTTTGATGCCAATGGACAACGTTGACGTCTAACGCAAGCGAACACTCCATCATCTTCCTCCATCATTCCTTCCTCCTCCATCATTCCTTCCTCGAGCACACGCCATTAGCCCTAAAAAATTTCAGAAAAGCTAAAAGAACAGACAGACTCATTAGGGCGACCACTCTGTGTCCCCATTTTTTTATTTCTCTTCACTAATTTATCTTCGCAGAAGCTTAACACGTGAATCCCCACTCTTGCTCATCATTCTACCCTTCTGTCTTTGGCCAACCTTTTCGATTCTTTCCCAACTTCTTTTACAAGCTTAAGGGCTACTATGTGATAAATTCACTATTATTTCAATTTTGACGTATAACGGCTATTAAAGGGCGGTTTGGGGTCTTTTTTTATTTATTTATTATTAATGTATACATATGTTTGATATCTTAAACAAGTGTTTCTATTTTTATTACATGTTGTGAAAGACGGTGAGAGCGAGTTTTAGATATATCAAGTTTACTGCTAAAAAAGAATGTGAAATAGATGAGGATATTTGTTAGTGGAATTTGAGTTGGATGATCAAAGTGGAGGAATGCATCGGGTCTGTTATGTGATAGAAAAGTATCTCTCAAACTTAAAGAAAAATTCTATAAGATGATGGTGGGACCTGCAATGATTTATGGCACAAAATGTTGGCCATAAAGGAGAAGCACAAAATTAAGTGTTATAAAGATGATGATGTTTAGGTGGATGAGTGTGGTTTTACACTTATTGGATAAAGGCTTGATGTTGTATTGTAAGAAATGATGAGAGCTAGTGGCAATTATGGCCGGTGGCAATGGTCACTGATGGCCAATGACAATGCGCACTGTCCGAGGTGATTTTAATTTAAAAAAAATATATCTAAATATTATTTTTGAGTATTTTTAAAATCAAATTACTTTTGCTTTCAAAAACTAAAGTGAATGCTGTTAAAAAACATATATTAAATATATTTTTTAAAAATAATAAAAAAAGTGATATGAAATAACCCCTAAATATCTTGGAAGGTCAGACTAAGACATCATCATTCTCGGCAACCTCCATCCAAGGACTAATCATGCCCTGAAGGCTACTCACCTTACTAGAGCTTGTTCACCCGTAACATATATCCATGGTTAGGGCCATCCGCCTACCTCTAACATTCTCAACTTAGATATAGAAATCACACACCTTAAAAGATCAAGGCTATAACTTCTTAATTGAGTTAGTCCTCAATTCATAACCATTTCTATCCAAGGGGACTAGCCCTTCACAACCAAAGGCTTGAATGATACATCTAGTGACTCACCGTTGCATAAGAAGGACTCGCCTTCACAGACTTGCTCTACGAGGATTGTGAAGATTTGCTCAAGACACTTAACCTAGAAGAATCACCCAAGGCATTCGCTCGAGAGGAGGTGGCAACTTTAATGACAGGAATTCATGTGTATGACATTCAGCTGGTTCATATGTTAGTGTTAATTTGTAACAATAATTTAAATAATTTTTTAAATATATTTTTAGATGTAGCTTTCCATGTAGCCCTCTAAACCCTATAAAAAGTATGAATAGACATATTTTAGATGTTTTGGTGTTATTATCTCACTTAGGATATGATGGGGGTAATTGAATTAGCATTCTGAAGCTTACCAACTAACTCTCCATAATTGAGTTTATTGAACTAACTCATCGGACACCATTTAGTAGGACCAATTATCATCAATAAACAAATTTGGATCTAACATTCTCAAAGTTTGATTGAGCATGAATTGATGCTAGTGACTAAAAGGCTTGAATACCACGAAGAGTAGCATAATCTCAGGTCATCAATGAACATGGAGAACCCAATCTACATCACTCATCATAGAGCTTTTCACTTACTCTCCAAACTTCTAGATTTATCCAAATATATGGCATTTGAAACCAAATGGCCACTTTAATTTATTCAAGATCCAACTTTATTTTTGTTATTTTCCTTCGATTATAGATTTAGATTACTACATTCCGCTTGAGTTCAATAACCATTATGATCCTCAACCTCTCCTAATCATCACATCCAACACTATCTTCTTTCCACACTGACCCATTGATGACCAAATTCCATCAACAAGAAAAAACAGGACTTCCATGCGTTCACACAAGCTCCCAACTCCATGGAAAACCCACCCCTCTCGCTCCTCCTCCCACTTCCCCTCCTCCTCCTCCTCCTCATCTCTCTCACCACATCATCTCCCACCGCAGACCGTCACCGCCTAATCGATAACATTATCCACACCGCCGCTCTCCATTCATAACCCAAACGCCACAAAACCGCTGTCCCCTACACCGTCTCCCTGCCACTCGCCCTCTCCGCGGCTACCGCCCACGCAATGCGCTTCCGCGCAGGCCGCCTCCGCCGCCAAGGAGCCGACTTCAAGGAATTTCACCTTTCCCCCGGCATCGTCGCCCATCCCCACACCAAGCGTCTCCTCATCGTTCATCAAAACCTCGGCAATCTCTCCGGTTCCCTCTACTCCCTCCCGGGCTACCAGCTCATCTCCCCTGTTCTCGGCCTTTTCATCTACGACGCCGTTGGATCGAACTCAACCGAACTCGATGTGAAGGTCTCCAAAGCTCCCATTGAAGTAGACTTCTCGAGGATCGCCGGAGTGCCGGAGATAAAGGAAGAGCTTTTATGCGCGGTGTTTGGGTTGGGTCGGCAGGTGGAGGTCCTCGGCAGAGGGAGAGTGTGCTTGGTGAAGGGGCAGGGGCATTTTGGGCTGGTGGTGGAGAGAGGAATGGAGAAGGTCGTGAAAAGGTGGAAGTTGGTGGTGGCAGCGGCGACGGCGGGGGCGATGGGGGCGGTGTTGATTGGGCTGTTGGTGGTCGCGGTGGTGAAGGGTAAGAAGGAGCGAAGAATGGCGGAGATGGAGAGGCGGGCGTATGAGAATGAGGCGCTGAGGGTTTCGATGGTGGGGCATTTGAGGGCGTATACGGCAGCGGCGGTGAGGACCGCGCCGGCGATGGAGCGTGAGGATGACTTGCCGATGTGAGAGAGAGGAACTTTTATTTGGTCCGGAGTAAGGATGCAGATGAACATCCGATTGTAGGTAAAATCTCACCTATACCTAGATGCTCGGTACACCTCGATATAGGCGGGATTTTTCCTACAACCGGATGTTCCTCTGCATCCGGTCAGAAGACGTAATAATTGTTCGAGAGAGAGGGGTTTGGTTTGCTCTGCTTTGCTTGAAGAATAGGATATAAATCACTATTATTTTTTGATTCATTAAGGATTTTATTTTATTTTAAGTAAATGTGAGAGACTTGCATTGTGCTTCTATCCTTCAATAAAATGAAGAATTTTGTTTCTATTGTGGAGAACTAAAATATGAGAGTGAGATGCATGGAAGATTAACAGGGTAATGTGATATAGAGGAAAGTTTCAAATAATGAGAGCTATATGATCTAAAATATGATTTAGGGTTCCTCTCAAAGTTTTTTTATCTAAGGATTCTAAGAAGAGGAAGATGATATGGATTGTATTTTCCATTTGATCAAACATGAAGTTCATCTTCAATGAAGAATAACTTCCCACTTTTGTCATCTTGCTTGAATCCTTGCTCATCAAATTTTACATATGAGTTATGCTTCTAAAAACTCATAGATGAGAGATGTTAGACTTTCTTCCATTCATAATTGTTCTGATGTATTTCTGAACATATTTCATATCAATGAGTTATTTGATTGATATATTACATATGTCATAGCTCAGCCCAAAATTTGCTCAAATTTTATTTTTGCTATTGAGCATATTTCATGTCTTGCTTTGCTTGAGTGTATGATTCTTTTTTTTTTTTTAACTCTTATCCCCAATTAGATTTCATGATTTGACTCAAAGAATGCTTTCTTTCTCCACAATGGCCTTGAAATTCTTGAATGTTACAAAATTTTTTATTTATAATTAGAAAAATATGCCCATATTTTTCATGGAAAATTGTTTATGAAGAGAATGGAGTTTTTTTTTTTTTTTAGAATAGAAATATATCTCATATTTTTATATTAAGATGATAGAGGATAAATATAAATATATAAGGTGTGTGCAAAGCCAATTATAAATAGAAGGTGGGCAATAAGCTTAATATAAATATTTTATTTATGTGAAGGTGTATAAATTCATCATAGTAATTGGTATCTAATACCTTTAAGTTAGAAGCTATAGAGTATATTACTTGGGCCAAAATCCTTTAATTAGAAATAAAGGTAGTTAATTTTATTAAATGTGTTGGGTTTAATTAGTCCACACAAATATGTATATTTAAGCTTAAGTGGCTTATAAGCTCTTGAAATTAACTCTTTTGGAAAATACTTTTTGAATTGATTCCCAAAGTCAACATCCTTCAAAAAGTAAATCTAAGTAATTGATGTAAGATAAAGCTTCTACTATCCTCTTTTTTTATAACAACTATATTTCTCTAAAATTGAGAAGCTTTAAATGGAGATATCAAAGTAAAGAAGCATCATATATCTTGTCTAAAGGCATTCTACAAGATAATTTGAATATTTAATGAAAACATTCTATTAATTGACATTTTTCAACTTGTTAGTTTATTTTTATTATCATTTCTCATAAAATAAATTTGAATTTATAATTTAATTAATAAGCCTATTCTCTAAGAGGCAATCCATACTCAAAATATAACTTTCTATAGTATGCACTTGATAAACATTTAAAGCAAATTAATGACTTTAATGTTTTGTATGAATATGGATGTTACATGTTCTTTTACCATTATTTTAAAATCATCTCCATAAGAGACATTAACACTTACTAACACGTTGAGCTTTATAATATGCTTCTTTATCGATGTATAAGATTGCTTGCACCAATGTCAATGTACCATATAATTCCTTAACCTTCATTATTATTATTGTAAGCTAATTGCATATCTCTTTTTTCATTTTCTTTTTCTTCTATATAATTGATTTCTTTCATGGACCTCTGTTATTAGGTTGTCTACATTATTTAGAATGTCCTAGAAGCTTGATACGTTTAAAAAATTCAATTTAAAATTTAATCTTGCCTTGAATTTAAAATCCTCTACCATAACTTCATTTGAACTTTGCTCCTTTCCCATTGTTGTTATTTATTTTATTGAAGCGGTAGGACTTATTATTAGAGCTCTAATCTTGTTTAAGACCACAACTACATCCATGCCCGCGGTTTCTTCTACATTTGCTTCAACTATTATCGAATCTTTCATCTTTAAAAAATAAATAAATAAAACTCATAGAGAGGTTTATACATTGATTAAGAAAATGATTACAAGTCCTTAGAGAATCAAATGCTCTCTACAGCCAAAAAGGAAATACATCTAAAACCAAAAGAAAACCTAATGAGCCAATGATCCTATATATCTAACTACAATAAGCTAAGAAAAAAAAACCATGGAGGTAAGAAGCCAACCCTCAATAAATGCCTAAGAAAGATCTTCAATGAAGCCCACAAGGAAAGATCACAAACCAGCCAAATTATGAATGAGCCAAGAGACGACCAACAAAAAGAAAAAAACCTACAAACAGAAGGAACCAAACAAATAATAGTAAAAAGAAAAAATGACACACATTACCTGAATGAGAGCCAAAAAGTAACACCATCATAAGAGCCAATAAGCTCAAACTTCCATCCAGCAAAACTTGTAAGAGAAGAAACACCACACCATCCCCAACCAACCCCTCACAATAGGGAACATGACAGCCACTCACCACCCAAGCCACAACCTAGGAACAACTACCAACACCAAACAAGCTAACCTCACACAACAGGGATCAAAACAGCCACTCACCAACCAAGACAGAACTCAGGAACAGCCACCAACAACAAAAAAAAGCCCAAGAACCAATCCCAAAAGCCAGAGACCTAAAAAAGGCCATAAAGACAAGAGAACCCAGTCCACAGTAACAAAGAAACAACCAACCAATTCACGAAAGGAAGAAACATCAGACCCCAGAAAAAAGAAATCCAAAAGAGACTAAACATTCAGAGAAGGTTCAAGAGGAGCTTTAGAAGGAGAAGAGTTTGCAACAGTGTATTTGAAGTTTTGCACCACCTTTTAACTTTTAGATTTTTTTTACTTTTTTTTACCGGACATAGTAGTAAAGCCCTCATTATTAACTTTCACCACATCCAAATTAACATCCACTTGCGAATCATGACAACTACCAATGCTCACTTCCCCAACATTCCTCACAACACCTGATGAATCATACAACCAGTTGGTATTATCAAAAGAAATGCTAGTAGAAGAGCCATCAAATGCTATTTCTCCTATCCTAAAGAGACCAAGCCATCATTAGATAAAGGAGAACAAAAAATGTTAATAATAGGATCCTTATTAGAAACATCAGAATAACTATATACATCCATAGGATCATAATGCTTTTCATGTTCAATAATATTATCCCCAACATCATTCACACTAACAAACAAGTTTAACGACACATCAGGATCAATAGAAATAGAAACTAAAGTAGGAGAAACAACCATAGCATAACCAACATCTACAACAACAACATGAGAGGTAGACAAGTCATGGGAATCAACAACAGGAGTTAACCGAGATGTTTCCTTAGCAACAACAGTCATTGGTTTATGAATAATAGTTAATTCCTTAGCTAAATAAGGATGAAGGCTAACATATTCCATTTTAAAATGGCCCAATGGTTTGCAATGCTCACAAAAGAAAGGAAATTCCTCTATCATAATATTTTGAATATAGCCAAATTTTTATGAGCCCAATCCAAACACTATTAAGATTTTATTTATTGATATCACTTCCACCAACACTCGACCAATCAAGGGACAACATCTAATCGAATTAGCGTTATCAGTATGAAGGGGATGACCAAATAGCGAACAAAGCCCGTGCAGGATACAGGGAGCGAACAAATGCAGGAAAAATTTGGGAAGGAGATCCAAATCAATATAATGGGCAATTCCTAAGAGATATCGAAGACAGAAGACCATTAAGTCAATTTCATTAAACAATTTCTAACAAATATGAAGGATGAGTAAAAACTCTGTAATAATCCATATAATTATTCAATTTTATCAACACATGCCTTGGATCCAAAAAGGTAACCAAGAACTCACCGAAAATTTTTAGATTAAAAAAGATTTTTTTAATCGAATCTAGAGCATGCCTTTGATTAAGAAACTTTCCAACCAAAGATAATTCAAAAGGGATTTCAAGTGTCAGAATCTCATCTTCCAAAATCCAATGTGACGTCATCCCTCGAAAAGTTGAAGTTTTGATATATAGAAAAGGCAACGAAGAAGAAGCCCCCAAGAGATCATCAAGAAACGATATATAATTAGATTTACTATTTAAAAACTTAGGATCGACCAATTTCACTTAATTAACCTCCATTTGAAAAGACAAGGTGGAAAGATCAAGGAAATGAAACAAAGCAAGTTAAGAAAGTTGAAAAACATAAAAAACGAATAGGAGAAGAATGGTTAAGGTAAGAGAAAACTTTCCTCAGCGAGAGAGTCAGTCTTCGACCAAAAGGTGAACCCCTCCAACAAGGTGAGACAGGTAGGGAAAAACCCTAACATAGAGCTCGTGAAAAAAAAATGTCTATTTAAATGAAAAAAAAAAATTTAAAAGAAAAAAATCTCTATTTAAATGGACATTAGTCTTTTGGGGTTATTTAACAATCTCTTATTTCTACATATGGTTGCAACAAACTCTACAGTTACTCCATCTTCATGTCCTCTACATCTTGATGCATACTTTGTGCCCTACAAGTAATATCTGTAGTAAAATGGATATTATTTTTAATAAATTCCTTTGGGGTTCCAAAGAGGGTAATCGTTCTATCATTTGGGGTTCTTTGAGTAATTTTGTTGGGATTATTGATGAGGGCAGACTTGGGTTTTGTACCTTTTCTAATATGATTAAGACTTTTAACCATAAACTTTGGTTTGCTTTCTGAGCAAACAAAAGCTTATGGGCTAAATTCATGGTTGCGAAATACTGTGGTGGGAATCACCCCTTAAATTGTTGCTTTAAACAAGGGGATTCTTTTAATTGGAAGAGGCTTTGTAATATCAAGTGGGAAGCTGAACATTTCGTTCAATGGGGGATGGGTGTAGGGAACATCTTCTTTTGGAAAGATAAGTGGTTGGGTAATTTTTCTATTGATAATCTCTTAAATACTCATTCTACTTCTACTTAGAAAGTTAAAGATTCCACTATCAATGATGGTTGGAATGTTAATTTGATTGCCAATATTCTTCCGGATTCTATTATTAACTTAATCACTAAGATCTTCATTCATATGGAGAATGAGGATTGTATTTTATTTAATCGCTATAATGATGGTAGTTTTTAAACTAAACAAGTTTGGAATGCTATTAGGTAGAATTTGCCTAAAAACTCTCTATGGCTCTATTTGGCATGCTAATATTCCTCCTACTTGCTCTTTTTTTACTTTGGAGAATTTTACACAATTATTTACCTGTTGATTCTCTTTTGGTGAAAAAATATTTGTATATTGTTTATAAATGTCAATGTTGCTATCATATTGAGAATTTGAATCATGTGTTTATCAATGGTCCGATTGCTACTAAAGTGTGGATTCACTTTGACAACATGTTTAATATCCTTTCTACTACTCGTTATGTTTGATTACTTGTCTTCTCAAAGATTGGTTGATTCCTACCAAAGGTCATATTAGAAATATTATCCCTGTTATTATATGTTAGTATTTATGGGATAGACGGAATGCTTCTAAACATGAGAATATGGTGATGAATGCTTTAAAAGTCATTTCTAAAGTGAAGAATAAGATTCTTCAACTTTATGGTGCTAATTTAATTAAAGTTGAATCTTTCAAGAATTGCATTCATGTGGCCAATGAGTTTGGCTTGCATTTTAACCTTCATTCCACCATCAAGAAAGATAAGGTGATTCATTGGAGGTTGCCTGATATTGGTTGTTTCAAACTTAATACGGATGGTTCTTCTAATAATGTCAATGCATGGTGTGGTGGCATTATTCGGGATTATAATGGTAAGGTTGTTGCGGCTTATGCAGGTCCCTCTTCTGGTATTAATGCTATCCAAGCTGACGCTGATAGCCTTCTTTATGGTGTTCAATTATGTCTCTCTCTTGGCCTCTATAATATTTGGGTTGAAGTTGATGCTATGCTGTTAATTCATTATATCAAAGGTAAATCATCTCCTAACCCCTCTAATTTCTACAAGATTAGAGATATTAAGCACTATCTTTCTCTTATCAGTTACTATATTTATCATATTAGGCGTGAGGGTAATGCGGTGGCTGATGGGTTATCTAAGATGGGTGTTCTTTGACTGGCTTCATTGATTTATATGAGAATTCTCTTCCTAAGGAAATCAAGGGGCTTATTAAACTGGATTGGTTGGGTCTTCCTTATATTCGGTTTTATTAATGTGGTTGGTTGTGTTCACTGCAAGTTTTTTGTGTGCTTTAGCATTTACTGCTTATTTTATCACTTTCTGGACATTTCTTACTGCTTTTTCTGCTTTGATGGTGGCTGATAGTTTGAATCAAACATGTTTTTTGGTGTTAACATGTGTTGACACAGCTCTTAATGTTTTATCTCAGTTTTGCAAAAGTTTTTTTTATGTCCTCATCGATTCTGGTAAAATTGATTTATGCCTTGGGTTTTATCTCCCGTTGCCCCTTGAGACTGGGTATATTGGGGACAAGTCTTGGAATTTATCAAATTTTGTATATTTTTTGGTTGGGACTATGGCGCTGGAAGTTCGTGCTATGTGGTTGGGTTTCATTCCCTATATTCTAATTAATACTGGGGGTGTTTCCAATAAGGATGTTGTGGTTGACGTTGTTGGTTTAGATAGAACTATGTTTACATATGCTCTGTATTGGTTTTATGGATCTCATTTTATGGCTTATGGTGATCATATTTCTATATTGTCCTTGGGGTTGAATCTAGAGATGATTAGCTCTACTTCACTTTATTTGCATATTTTCATTAAAGGCAATCTGAGGATTGACAGGAATGACTGTAATGGTATTGTTTCTAATGGTGTTAACTATGATTGGTGGTATTGGATGGACTAGTGGGATCGGTATTTGGGTAGCATCTGCCCTTTGTTCAACATGGCTGGTACTTTTGGGATTAACAAAGTCTATTTTATCACTTTGTATAAAATCAAGCGGAACTTTTTTCATTCAGGGAGTTTAACCAATTATCTTATCTTTTTTCCATTCTACTTTAAACTCTTTTTGGTTCTATAATTTTTGTTTCAGTATCCTTGCAGGCCTTTTTTGTAGGTTTTTGGAGCTTCGCGCTCGTTTTGTGCAGGATACATTTGTGGTTGGAAGGGCCATGCTTAAGGTGATTAATATTTCCCTTTTATTTTTGGCTCGTAGAATGTTATTAGAATCTATTGTAACTTGTTTTAGTAGGGAACTTTGGCTCTTAGTTTTCTTTTTTATTTTGTTTGTAACTCTTCGGAGCAGTAGTGAGCTGAAGGTCCCTTTAAGGACCATGTATCTTTTTCTGATATTAACACGTAAGCTCGTCGGTGGGTTTTAACCGGAAAAAAAAAATGTCCTCTACATCTTTAATTTCTTTGTTGATAGTAACAATGCAATTGAGGCCAGATCTAACGATCAAAGAATATATTTCATGATTGCTAAATATCAAATTTTCTCATTATTTATATTAAATTGATTAGAATCACTAAAACTTTAAAAAATAGTCAAAACTAACTCAATTTCATTCCTCGTCTCAAAGCTTAAAAGTACACTTTTTTTTCATTTATTTTCCCCTTTAAGAGATTTGGAACTACTCCCACATTCGTTGACAGTGATAGCTCTTCAAAGCCTCTCAATGCCATTATCATATGTTGGTTGATAGATAAGGAAAATAACCTTATTATCTTTCTTTATCGATTAATTTAAATTACCCTTTCATAGTGAGGATAAAAATGATCCATTTCTCGACTCATCCCAATCATTTTCTATGACCACCAAAAATATGATATGCATAACAAAGGGCATTCATTTTCAAACTTCACTCATTTTTCTTCTAAGATGAAATGAAACATTAAACAAAAGGATTTGCAAATAAAAGAGCTAATGCCACGACCAGTCCATAAATTGTTAAAGCTTCCATAAAAGCCAGACTAAGCAATATTAATAAAGTACCTCGTATTTTACCCTCTGTTTCTGATTGTCTCGCAATACCTTCTACAACTTGGCCCGCAGCAGTACCTTGACCAACCCCAGGTTCGATAGAAGCAAGCCCTACATCTAATCCAGCAGCAATAACAGAAGCTACATACATAAGTGGATTCATGGTAAACTCCTCGCACAAAAAGAGAATCAAAGTTCATTCACCAATTAGTCATGAAATGTTATGGTTTTTACATATGATTTCTAAATGAAATCCAATTCAGAAGTAATTCGTCGACAAAGTTTTTAATAAAAATTTAATTAATTTTTTTTTTTCAATTTTTTTTTCTTTTTTTTTATTAAAAATTTAATTGATATATATATATATATATATATATATATATATATATATATATATATATATATATATATATATATATATATATATATATTCAAAGATTGTTATAAACATCTTCGAATATAAGATATATGTTTTTCTTTTTTTTTCTAAAATAAATTTGTTGGCCTAAATAATAATATAAACATTAAAGACATAATTTTATCTAGCAAACTTCTGTTCTTCATTTGATCTGCCATCAAACAGATTAAAACATTTATTCATGCTTAACTCCTATACCTATCGAACAATCAAACGCTTAACACACAGAGCGTCTATTCTATGAGATTCCACAACATAAAAAGTATTATTATTATTATTATTATTTGTAGCCTTACACCGTAATAAATAAATAAATTTTCAATTTCTTCACAATATAAAAAATACAATAAATTCAATACATTTAAGATCTGTTTGATACTGTTGCAATTTTTTCTAAAAGTTATTAAAAAATTATTGTTAGAAAAAACTCCGTTTTAGAAATCAGTAAAAAAGTCATCCCAAACGAAGCCTTAGGCTTCTCGTTTAGGACGGCTTTCTTATTGATTCTTAAAGTAACTTTCTAGTATAAAAATTATAAATTTTACCCTAAAAAAATGTTTTAAGTAGTAAAATACCTTAGTGTTAAAGATATTTAAGAATACGAAAGATGAATATTTTGCAACAATATGATGAAATCCAATACTACTATGAAGAAATAAAATTTGGGGCCCAAAGCTCGCCTAATAAACTTCCATTTCACGTGGACAAACGTAGTTGCCGACTCTGTAATCACTATATCACCTATTAGAATACATAAATCCCCTTAAATTATTTTATAGTTGTACATAAATATTTATTCTGAAAATTTAAGAATACAAAAGGTCAAAGGTCAACCTTTCAACAACTGTTGGGTTCTTCCTCCTCCAGGCCATCCTACATACAGTTCGGTCTCTACATCCATGCCCTTGTTGTCGCATTGGGTACCCACTTCCTTCGAAGTATTTAGGCACAGCAGAGGCTCCTTCCACTTGAAACAAACAGAATGGCACTATCAGCAGATTCTCAAGATCACATAATCCTAAGAAGCTGGTTTCAATATCTGCGTTTTGAAAAGCGCGGATTCTAATTAGATGTTGAGGTAACTAGAACTTACCAATAATGAGGTTGTGTGACCTTCCTGCTTTTGCAGCAAAGCGTTCTCTTCTAGGAGGACCCTCTCCTGCATGCAGAAAATAAAATGGATATGTAAATTTGCATTAAAAGAAGATGCAGAGTCTCCATTTGAATGGTGTGAAGTGCATTTTCCAAGCTTTTGCCTAGTATGACAGAATATGTTGTTAAGAGTCATCAGCCTCCTCTCCTTCTTCACCTCACTAGATTTCTATGCTAGTTCTTGTAAAAGATTGTTATAGCATGCTTTGTGAAAGAACAAAATATAAAACAGGAACGCTGATTTTCTAAAAAAATGAGAGAAAATTTCAGCAATCACACACACTATTTTAAAACATTTTCAAACTTTAATATATCATTTCAAAATGAGATTACAATCACACAAAAAAAAAAAAACATTAAATAAAACTGAAATATTAAATTCCTCTTGATAGTTATCCACATATGCACCATTAACTTCCACTTGATAGGTATCCACGTATCCACCATTAACTTCTACTTGATAATTATCCATATATCAAATAATATGGGTAACTAATTTGATATGTGGATAATTATCAAGTTGAAGTTAATGTTGGATATGTGGATAACTATCAAGTGGAAGTTAATGATGAATATGTGGATAACTATCAAGAGGAATTTAATATTTCAATTTTATTTATTTATTTATTTTTTTATTGTAATCTCATTTTGAAAGGATGTAACTCTAGAAATGGTGGGCTATATTAAAGCCTAAAAGTTTTTTAAAGTAGTGTGTGTCATTGTTGAAATCTTCTCTCATTTTTTAGGAAATTAGTGTTCCTATTTTATTTTGTGTTCTTTCACAAATTGGTATCAAAGCCATGACAAATCTTGAAAGTTTATCGATCGAGTAGATACCGCTACCACAACTCACAAATATAAACTATGACAACTTGAGTATTCAAATACGGGCATTGCTGGGCGCACAAGATGTATGGGAAGTCGTTGAGAACAACTTCATCGAAATGACAGATACAGCGGGCATGACGACAGACCAACTAAAGGCATTAAGAGAGACACGAGCGAAGGATAAAACTGCTCTCTACTTGATATATCAAGCAATAGACAAGTTGGGCTTTGAGAAGATTGTTGGAGCGACAACTTCAAAAGAAGCATGGAACACTTTAGAGAAAGTGTTCAAAGTAGCCGATCGTGTCAAGCAAGTATGCCTCCAAACTTTGAGAGGTGAATTGGAATGGATGAAAATGAAAGAGTTAGAAGGTATATCTGACTACATCATGCGTGTGCAAATTGTAGTAAATCAACTCAAGCAAAATGGTGAGACGTTGAACGATGCTTGAGTAGTGGAGAAGATATTGCGGTCATTAATCAATGATTTTGATAATGTTGTGTGCGTGATTGAAGAGTCAAAGGCTCTCGGCACACTAACTATTGATGAGCTTGCTGGTTCTCTCAAGGCACATGAGCAACGAAAGAAGAAGGTGGAGGAATCGCTCGAAGTTCTTCAATCCAATACAACAATTAAAGACGATAAGGTACTATATTCTCAATTTTTTTGTGGAAAAGGACTTGGAAGAATAGGTGGCGGATATGAACGTAGTGGAAGAGGTCGTGGTCATAGAAGATAGTATAAGCAGTCAAATCAACAAAATTGGCGAGGAAGAGGACGAGGTCGTGGAAGAGGCGGCCGACTAAACCACTCGAATGTAGAATGTTATAAATGTGGAAAAAATGGTCACTATGCGAAGAACTGCAACTACGACAAGTGCTACAATTGTGGAAAAATTGGACATTACGCAAGAGATTGCTATGGAAAGAAGAAATTGAAGAAAACACTAATCTTGTCATAGAAGAAGAAACAAAAGATGAACTTCTCATGATAACTCAGGAAGAAAATAACACCAATGGCGAGACGAGTTAGTATCTTGACATCGGTGCTAGCAATCATATGTGCGAGTATAAACATTTGTTCAAAGAAATGCGGGTTGTTGAAGATGGGCATGTGTCATTTAGAGATGCGTCAAAGATCCAAGTGAAAGGTCAAGGTACAATCTCTTACTTATAAAAAGATGGCATGAAAGGGTTAATTGAAAATGTGTATTATGTACTTGATCTTAAAAGTAACATACATAGTATAGAGAAAGGATACTCGGTGTTTATGAAAAAGAGAGTATTACAACTTATAGACAAGAAGGGGAGGCTAGTTACACAAACTATGATGGCAAAAAAGAGAATGTATAAGATTAACCTGAGTTATGCACAAGAAAGATGCTTGTAAGTTGATGTAGAAGATAAGGCATCTTTATGACATCTGCGATTCGACCATTTACACTATGGAGGTCTACAAATTGTTAAAGAAGAAGATGGTGTATGGACTACCAAAGATAGACTACACTGACAAGATTTGTGAGGAGTGTGTACTTGGGAAACATGCGAGGAATTCATTTCAGAAGAAGACAAAATATCGAGCATCAAATATTCTCGAATTAGTACACACCGATATTTGTGGTCCAATCACTCTCGAATCTTTTAGCGGTAGAAGGTACTTTATTGCTTTTATCGACGACTATTCTAGAAAATTTTGGGTTTATTTTTTGAAGGAAAACTCAAAGGAGCTCAATGTCTTTAAGAAGTTCAAAGTCATGTTGGAAAAGACTACAGACAAGTTCATTAGAGCATTGCGCTCCAGTAGAGGTGGTAAATACAACTAAGTGGATTTTGCAAGTTACTGTGAGCAACAAGGAGTAAGAAGGTTCTTAACTGCACCATCTTCCCGCCAACAAAATGGTATGGTAGGGAGGAAGAATCAAATGATTCTTGACATGGTTCGATCAATGTTGAAGAGTAAGAAGATGCCCAAAGATATTTTGGCCGAGGCAGTGCAATGCTCTATTTACATACAAAACAGATGTCCACATGCGAAGTTAGAAGATAAAACTCCACAAGAGGCATGGAGTGGTCATAAACCGACAGTCTCGCATCTCAAAATATTCAGTAGTATGGCCTATGCACACGTGCCAGATCAACAAAGAACAAAGCTAAAAGACAAGAGCAAGAAGGTTGTGTTTAGTGGGTATGAATAGAAAACTAAAGGCTACAAACTATTCAACCCAATAAACAAAAATTAATGGTGAGTCGAAATGTTCAAGTGAATGAAGCAAGCAAGTGGGATTGGAATAATTCGTTGGAAGAGCAAATGGAAAGTGGAAAAGTGTCAACCATTTCAACAAAAAATCTTCCAACATGTTCTCAGGTAACTAGAAATCCTCAAACATCCGATAATGAGCAAGAACTATGACAATCAAAAATGTGAGTCTACAAGATCTATATGACTCGACAAGCAAGGCACGCCTCGTCTGTCTTCTCACAGATAGCGAGAATATAAGTTTTGACAAAGCAGTGAAAAATGAAATATGGCAAGCAGCTATAGACGAGGAAATTAAGTCAATCAAACGAAACAAGACATGGGAGTTCGCAGACCTACCGAAAGGAAGACGACCTGTTGGAGTAAAGTGGGTGTTCAAGAAGAAAATGAATGTTCAAGGCGAGATAGACTGATACAAGGCACAACTTGTAGCAAACGGGTACATATAGAAGACGGTGATAGACTATATATGATGAGGTTTTTGCCCAAGTTACAAGAATGGAGACAATTTGACTTCTCATCTCCCACAGCACAATTTGAATGGCCAATATATCAAATGGATGTGAAGTCTGCATTTTTTAATGGAGTATTATAAGAGAAAATTTATCTTGAACAACCACCTGGTTATAAGAAAGTCGGAGAGGAAAAAAAGGTGTTGAAATTAAAAAAGGCGCTTTATGGATTAAAACAAGACCTCGAGCTTGGAATACTCATATCGACATGTATTTCAAGAAGAATAGGTTCATTCAATGCCCATATGAGCATGCACTTTATGTGAAGAAGAAAGGAGATAACTTGTTAATTGTCACTCTTTATGTTGATGATCTTATTTTCATGGGAAATAATGGTGAGATGATTAAAAATTTTAAAGGTGAGATGGAATGAGAATTCAAGATGACAGATTTGGACTTGATGAAGTATTTTCTTGGATTGAAAGTTAGACAAAGAAAGTCAGGAAAATTTGTGTCATAATAATCATACTCAAAATACATCCTAAAGAAGAACACAATGGAAATAGTAATTCAGTAACAACACCGATAGAACCAGGTGCTAAGCTCTCAAGATTTGATGGTGGAGATCAAGTCGATGCAACAAAATATCCATGTTTAGTGGGAAGTCTACGTTATCTCACATGCACAAGGCAATATATATCCTACAGCGTTGGAGTGGTAAGTCGGTTTATAGAAGAGCCGATCTACACGCACTATAAGGCACTAAATAGAATTCTGCGATATATCCGAGGAACATAATCACTCGGGTTATTTTATTCGAAGGCAGAGAAATATAGATTGATGGATTACTCCAACGGTGATTGTTACGGAGACATAGATGATCCAAAGAGTATATCGGGGTATGTGTCTTTTATGGGAGAAACAGCATTTACATGGCTATCAAAAAAACAACCGATCGTGACACTTTTGACATGTGAAGCGGAATACGTGGTAGTATCATTGTGTGTGTGTCACGTAGTTTGGCTAAGGAATCTCCTCCATGAATTGAATCTCCAAAAGAGGCTATCGAGATTCGCATTGATAACAAATCTGCAATCGAGTTAACAAAGAATCCAGTACATCATGAAAGAAGCAAACATATCGATGAGAAGTTTCACTTCATCCGACAACACGTGAAAGAATAAAGCATAAGAATGAGTCAGGTTGCGAGTCATGATCAAGTTGCGGTTATATTTACAAAGCCGTTACCCAAAATATTGTTCGAAAAATGCAAAATGGAAATCGGTATGAAGGATGGAAGGGACTCTGAGTTTAAGGGAGGAATTACAATAAATAAAACTGAAATATTAAATTCCACTTGATAGTTATCCACATATTCACCATTAACTTCCACTTGATAGTTATCCACAGAACCACCATTAACTTCCACTTGATAATTATCCACATATCAAATTAGTTATCCATATTATCTAATTTATTTGAATTTGTCAACATGCTTCATTTAACTGCTCTCACATGCTTTTGTGAATTACGCATAGTTTGTTTTTTATAGGGTAAGTAGACAGCGGGATATAGACTTGAACTAAACTATGGAAGGTTCAGCATTTTTTGTATGTTTTATTATATATAATTAGAAAATATATCTACTTTAAAGAAACAGTAGTGTTGCATCGAGCAATAATATTAATAGCTCTGAAGAGAGTTCAGGAGATACCCTTTCTTTAAGTTGTACTACCTGCTCTTCCAGCAAATGATTCTGCAAGAAAATAAAACAAAATAAAATAAGAATTAAGATGTCATAATAGAATGCTTCGTAAGTGGCAGAAAACATTATGGAAGATATTGACAACAGATCAACCTTTCGTCCTCTAACTTTGCTTATGCTTTGCTCGAGCTGACTCTCTAATTCATGTAGCTCCTCGGTAGAGCAGGATTCAAGGTTTTCACCCATTAGCTTCCTGCAGGATTACAGTGGCTTTTAGTTTCGGCCAATTCTAGCTCCAGGAAAGATGCATAAATTGTGCTTATTTTCATTGAATAGCTAGAGCCTCACCGTTTAGAATCTTCAAGGGCGTCAATCTTCTTTGACATGAGGTCTGTATCCTTCTTCCATTGCTGCATTTCAGAGTATCATATCAACATGATCAAAGGATATCTCTGCCTATATATAGTATAAAACATAAATCTCATAATTTTCACAATATTTCTTGCATTGCGATGAATTATGTGTGAAACAGGTTGTGAGTTGGATATCTTGGAAAATTTATTCACAGAATAGAAACTTATTGTTGTTACAGGAAACAATATTACTTTCATGTCATTGTTAGTAAGGATCAGAAATAAAAAGAAGCGGCAACAAAAGAAGAAAGGATGTCATAAGCACTTTATTCTCTTTGAAAAACACCAGATAAAGGAGTTTACACCAAGAATTCCTAAATAAATGAAGTAATATTGCTACGTACCATTTAATCACAAGCAGTACAACGTAAGAGAACATAATTTGGATGGATTTTAATACCTTAATTATCCAAAGAATCTAATATATAGGTAAAGCCAGGAAGGTAACGATAAATAAATGAATAAGAAATGGAAATGAATAAATGCTTCAAGAGGAGACAAGATAAAAGAAGAGCCTCACGGCTAAGAACTCCAGAGAGGAATAAATCCCCTCATAAATGCCAAAAGAAAGTTGTTTCTTTTAAAGGCACAAAAAAACTTGTCAATCATCAAAATTAAAGTGAAACAATCATTCGTGCTTGAAGGAAAATATAAGCATAGGTCAATACTCGGGAAACATAGAACAAAAGAAAGGAATATATTTACCTCAATATTTTGTTCTGTTGATTTGCTATTAATGATCATCTCTTTGTTATTCATCTTGTAACGCTCGATAGTCTTCAGCATGCTAAGTGCCCCAGAAAATTAAAAAAAAAAAAGAGGAAGAAGAAGAAGAACAAAGCAAATCAGTCCACGACTTCGCTGAGGAAAAAAAACAAAGAAAATCAGCTTTCTTGGTAAATATTTTCTTCTATCTGCTTTCATCTAAGCAAAAACACAGCTGCAAAACATGTGCATGGTTATGGACCTGTTTCATAAATCATTTTTTCTGACTATAAAATCTTAACCTCTTTTATGAAAAGGAAATGGTCGTGCAGCCGAGCCCTGAGGTTTTACTCAATTATAATTTCCATAAACTGAACATGCTAACGGTTTGATTATTCAGGGGTAAATCTAATCTAATAAGTAACCAAGTATGACTCTTTATCAAGATTTTAATCTAACTTTCTAAAGACTAGTTCAAACAGTGATTAACAAGCTAAATGCCAATGAAACATCACTAGTCATCGCAGTTTTAATAATAAGATAATTGGACAGTAGAATTTTGATCCGTAGTTAAATAGCATCCAGCATATTAACGTTTCTCATTAATTTACTTGATCTAAAATAGGATTAGCAATCTTAGGGGCTGTTTGATAGCAGGATTTAGACCGGATTTGAGGCGGATTTGTGTGAAATCCAGCCAAACGGCATAAAATGCAAAACCGAATCTCATGGCAAATAAAAGCCGTTGAAGACAGAAAATTCCTCCTTTTCATGCTAAATCCCGGATTTCCGAAATCCTATTTTTTGCCGGATTTACAAAATTCGTTGGCTTGAGAGGAAAATTCCGCTCGTTAAATCCATTCTATAGGCAAACAGTCACACGGATTCAATAGAATTTAACATGAATGTTACCAAACAGTTTTCAGGATTTAGACCCCTTAGAATTTTCGAAATATGGATTTAGCGGATTTATGAAATCTTACTAAAATCAAATATTGGGTGCTACCAAACAGCCCTTTAGAGTTGCTGTTGAAAGTGGTATTATTTATAGAAATAATAGTACCAAAAATAGAGTTACAATGTAAGCCATTGCGTGACTGCCAAAGAGCAATGAGGCCGATTAGGCAATACTTGGTTGTAGACGTACAGTCTACTATTTTATACTTTACCTTTTCTTCCATATATATATTAAGGGAACAATAACACCAATTCTTTATTCCACTGCGTAAGGATACAGCTTAAGGGAAGAGAAAGAGATAAATATAAAATAGTTAAAAATTAAAACTTTTATTAAAAATTTTAAATTTGATAAATTATGAGTAAATATAATAGCCCTTTATTAAATATGGAAGCATTAAGAAAACTTGAAAATGTTGTTACGAAGAAAATGGATATAAAAAAATCTTTCATGTCCACAAGATATCCATCACGGGATTTATTTCTATATTGGAGATAGTGGAGCAACTAGACAAATAAATTTTTTTATGATAAAGAGAATGTCATGCAATTGGAAAAGTATTAATTGGTAAAAATTCTGGATTATTCATAATTCTTGTAATTATTGATTTATGGATCACAAAATGAAATCGTGAAGAGGATGTAACAAAACATAGAAAAAATAAATCAATATCAAACAAAGAATTTGATTTTTTTTAAGGAAAATCTACTATTAATAAGACTTTTGTTTAAAATGAGAAATCATAAAAATTAGAAAGAGCAACAAAAAAACGTCAAATTAATTTGGAGGACCCATTATTATTATTATTATTATTATTATTATTATTATTATTATTATTATTATTATTATTATTATTATTATTATTATTATGGAGTTTCGATAAGTAGTTCTGCGGCAATCAAATTATTTTCTACAAAAAGAAGATTGCATCAATAATTAGCATTAAATAGTATAACTTTTACTTGATAATGAAAATAATTAAAAAAAAAAAATTGAAGCATGGTCACTTAAATGGCATAATTCAAAGGTATGCCACACCCAAATTAAAGTGCAATAGAACAATGAAAAAAAATGTGTAGAAGAAAATAAGATTATGATGAGCATAAAAAAGATAAATTTATTTATTTAAGATAAAGTTCACAAAATGCTTGTTACAAATTTTAACCGATGCTAGACGCTAAAGAATTTCTTCAAGTCACATCCGCCAGGTTTCAAACCCAAGACCAATACTTTGAAAACCAAGTAGTAGGCGCCTAAGCTAAGGCTCCTTTGTATAAGCACATGTGATAAAAAATATTCTATGAAAGTTCATTAGATATGAAATTAATAATTCTTGATAAAAATTTTTTTAAAATGAAATGATACAGAAGAATAATAAGTAAAGTTGCAGCAAAAACAGCAAGGACACTCGTTGTGGCTTTCGAGAGGTAGATCGGCCCTCCACAAACCACCAGCCCCACTAGGAACAACTCCAAAGATAAACTACATCAAACACACAAATAAATGAAAATCAAACAACCTAATTAACCCAATATAAGTTTTGCTTGTCCTATTACCTTTCAATTTGATGATTAAATATTATCATATTGGACTTGGAGGCATTTTTTCATGGCTATAATGTACAGTTGTAATTCATAAATCATTGTATTGTATCTGAGTTTCTTTTTTATCAATATAGTAAAATATTATACGAAAATGATTACCATGTAAAGTAGATGGATATATGACATTTTAGTAATCACCTATCTACCTGCAAATAAATGATCCATTTTTTAATGTATGTATAGAAATTTCATCTGTATAGAAATAAGTGTCAATAAATCAAAGATAACAAACATAAAGTATACTTACAATTTCACGTGAGAAAAAAAAAAGTTGAAAAATCATTAAAAGCAAAAACTTTAAGTTTTATATAATGTTTAGAGAAGCATGCATCCTAATACAATATTTTTTTTATCACTGAATGATTTGAGAGGATCGCTCATAAAAAACAGCACCATTTATTCACATATGAAACCAAGAAAATAAAACTGTGCACTTGCCTCCTATAATAAAAACAAACCTAGTTCCTGCAAACAAATTTGCCCTTAGAGTTGGATCTTTTCTTCATATGACTCTCCCTTACAAACAATCCCTCTCCCTTTATTTCTTCTTCAGTCACTTCAAGCTAATAAATTTCATCATTTGATAAAAGAGAATCTTCGCATCCTCTGGGCTTATAGTAGCTGTTTCATACAACATGATATTACAAAAAAGAGAGAGAGTTAAAGAGGTCCATAACATTAAAACATGATCTTCATTATCTACAGTCACATCATTTTTTCCACAAATCATGAATATTTAAAGTAATTACTTGATTCTAATGTAGCATCACTGGCATACTTCCCTCCATGTGCAACAAATAAAACTTTTTCTTCAAAGAAAAACTTGTTCAAGGCACTTTTGGTCATGAATAGTGATCATCTTGAGGCTTTATCTTTCTACAGTTATCTCCTCAAGTGCATTTATCATAATCTCATTCACCGAACACATTCAATTGTCGTTATTACATTTCATCTGTAACATCTTTTTCCATTCACCATTGCAGTCATCTTCAAACACACCGAGAGTGTATGCTAAAAAGAACTCCATGCATCTTGATTCTCCAATTTTCAAAATTTTTTAACTGATAATTTTTTTATCTAGAACTTCAATTCATGACCTTCGATCTCAGGATTATATTTTGATACAATTGTTACGAGCTTTATGTGTGAGAAACTTTCATCATGTGTGCCAACAATATGTCGTCCCGTGCTCTACCCTATGTCTCATGTTCTCTCTTGGCGTTTCTTAGCCAGCTATTATCATCCAATGTGTTGAATCATCCATCCAATCTGGACTAAATGTCATGCTCACAAGTAGGGGTGTAAACGAGTCGAGTTTTGGCCCTTATAGAGCTTGGCTCATTAGTTGGAAAGCTAGCGAGCTCGTCTCAATATAAACAAGCTTGATCCGGCTCGTGAGCCATAGGTTGGAATTTTTAAATTTATGCATGATTTTTAAAAATTAGCCCGAATTTTTAGAACTTCAGCGAAATTTTTAAAACTTAGTCAAAATTTTAAAAATATATATATATATGAAATGTTTAACATTTAAATAAAACTTAGGTGATTTTCATTAATTTTTTTATATTTAAATTTAATAAATAAAATAAAATTATTTTAAGAAATATTAATATTTATTCGAGCCGGCTCGCGAGCTCACGAGCCGAGCCGACTCAAACTTGGGCTCGACTCGTGAGCTTGATAAGCTCGACTTGCGAGCCCATAAACAAGTCGAGCTTGAGACGGGTCGTGAGCTTACTTGGCTCACTAACACCCTTACTCACAAACATACTCGTCAACCTTACCATTGTTGAAATTCTCTAAGAAAGTCCTTGGTCATTAGCACCACCCAATGCCGACTTTCTCTCTGCTTTGAATTTGCAATATGGATTCCCCTCCAAGGTTATTTTTTTTGTTGGATTATATTTAATTTTTTTAGGCTTTCCTATTGTTCGTTCAATGTTCATTAATTTCTCCATATCCCCTTCCATCTTCTACTTCACATACTCTAGTTCTTAACCAACTTCATGACAGCTCTTTGATCGCCCTCCTATCAATAGTCCCTGGCCTTTGAGCTTAGAAGGATAAAGTTACCTTCAAGTATTGTATCACCTCCCCTAACGTAATCCTACACATCAATATTAGGCATTTGGAAATCTCTTGATTCAACTTCTCTTATTGCTAATTAGGTGTCCCTTAAACATTCTTCAAAAAAAGGGTTTTTAGGAACTGCCCCAAACCTCCCATGAGTCAACAAGCATTGATGCTCTTTAATAGTGATATGGAAAAAATCATAGCCCCATTCAACAATCATTTATTATTAAATTCTTAGGCGATGGACCTCATTTGTAACTAATTAGATTATTTGAAGGGTCATTAATTACTTTTGAAGTGGGTTTTTCATTTCCTTACTAAACCCCAAAATATTTTGCTGAATTTTGAAAAGATAGAAAATTATCCTATGGTGTTTTGTCTAGGGTATAAATTATTAATTAGGCGTTTTACATGATGATTGGAAAATGTCACAAGATTATGATCCTTTCTTAGAATACCAAATTGCTCTAGTCAATGTAGTTTTTTCGCATTATAGAATCCATCTATTTGATCAAAATTTTCTCTTCACATTTTGAATTTAGTACATCATATGGATCAAGATAAACAAGTTAAAAATCTAATTATAAGAGCTAAGATTAAAGCATAAAGAAAAAGAAAAAAAAACAAATATAATATCTCATCAATAAATAGCCCATAGTTTACAAAATTTGGAATGCAATTTATATTTAATTATTTTTCCATATTTGTATTTTCCACTAAATACTTATATGGCCACCCCTAATTTGGTTTGGAATATTGGCAAAATAATAAAACATAAGTGGTTTTAACTCCTCCCTATTAATGACAACCAACCTCATTTTTTTCTTATTCTTTTTTTTTTTTTTTTTTTACCTTCAAAGTGATTTCCCAAAAATCTTATATAAGTTACTATGCATGGTTTGATATGTATCATAATTTACAACATGGAATGAAATATCTTGTTAGAAAAATGTTCTTCATTTACTTGGTGCTTCATGATTTCAAGTATATTTGGTAAGAAAAGATAGTTAAATTTATTTTACTTAAATTAGTCACTACTCACTAACACCTACTCTAAACTCTTTACACCTCCTCATCCACTTCATAAACATCCTCCAATACCAATAAACTAGCAACTAAAACCTCATACCCACTCTAAGTACCTCCATATAGCTCTTGGCCAAACTAGGAAACACTAGGATCTACTCTTATTCCCAATACCTTGACAACCCCTTAAACTCCACCAAACTTTATCATCTACTTTATATCATAATTTCACATCCTCTAAGCTACCTATTCACCCTTGTTTCCAAATATTTAAAATCTATTTTTCTGAAGTGAACTTTCAAATTAGCCCAAATTAGCTTTAGTTGGACTAATCTTTGCATTCATGCACCATACCCCTTTAAACCCTTCATATTTCCTCCACAAACTCATATCTCTTCTTTAAATATTAAACTAAAGACCCATAGTAATTTTCTTTAATTAACCTCATTAAGAAGGCCGCCACCACTATGATATTAGGAGCCATAATAAACCTATGGAGGAACAAATCTTACAAGAACTTTTAGACAGTAAAAAGAATTTTTTTGTGATGGATTTGACTCAAAAGCATATGAGTTACTCTAGAAATTAAAGTTTGAGGCTGATAAATCTTTATCTTATGACAGATTAATTTAATATTAAAAATATGAATATAAAAAATAGTACTTACAAGTCTATGATTATAGCATAAAAATCTAACTAATTTAGCTCCACATGTAGTCTTCAATATCCATTGTATGAATTATAAAACATTATCTTGAGTGAAATTGTTAATAAGAGGGTGATTCACTTTAAAAGAACAAAGATATCCCTTAATGCGAACAAAATTTTATCAAGCCTTCTTTATTTTTCATGTTAACTATTCAAGATGAAGCTAGTAATTTATTTGCCGAATTTGACCATTTTACAATCTTGAGGATTTGAGGCTTGTAGATCTAGGCATATTATTCTTACATTCAATATTTCATGCATAAGAATATACGTATGAAAAATTTGATGTGTAGTTAAAAGACATTATAAAACAGGTCTAAACTATTTAAGAAGAGACTAGCGCAAAAAGACTTTGTACCTTTCTCTCCTCGCGTGAAAATTAACTTGAAATTAACTTTACTTTTACATCTATATTTTAACATTCAATCATGCTCATCTACACTTATTTCCCTTTCATACCTCTTCATGTTTAAAAAAATATCATCCCATGACACTCAAATCAATTCACAAGTTCAAATAGAAAACTTAATCATGATAGTTGTTTCCATAAATCTTTGGATTCATCAAATGTCATTAATAAAGAGCTATTTAAGAAAAATTGAACCCAGATGTAAGAATAGAAAGATCAAATGCAAACAATCTTAAACCATTTCAAATAAAATATAAACCCTATCGCACTTCCTACCCAAAATCATAATGCATCCTCTAAAGATGATGAATCTTACACAGAGTAAGGAGAGAACCAAACTAATTTCTAGAACCAACCGCACTAACAATGATTAGCAACTAGCCAATATGGTCATTGGACATTGGGCCGATATCACATTGCCATGCTACCTATCCCATACAGAAGTGCAAACCCTTTACATGTGAACAAAACGCACCTAACACATTCAGGAGTTCAATAAATATTGTCCTAAAGCCCTTGATAAGAATAATATCTAATTTTATATTTTGATGACATTTTAATCTTTAGCCAAAGTAAAAAAAATAATATGTAACATCTTAAACAAGCTTTTGAGGCTCATAAGAATAAGAAGTTATGCATGAATTTGAAGAAATTCTTCTTACAATGATAGGTGATTTTTTTATTGATCACCTACACAATTGGAGTAAAAAATATTTTGTTATTGCTTGACTAATAAAAACTATAAGATTTAAAATTTTGAAAAAGATAAATATTACTTGCAAAAGTAGTTTCCCCATGCTTCTATTAGACTCATATATCTATTGCATTCTCTCCACTCATTTTTAAGTTTAGTTATATTATATTAGAACGTTTTAATGAATTTTCCTCTTTTAGAACCATTCGACATTCTATTGACAGTTACAAGTTCCCAACTTCTTAATCTTCCTTATCATAGAATAAATCATATTGAACACATTGAAATTAAGAGATAAGTTTAAAAATTAATTAATAAAGTTTTTATACAAGAATATCTTAATCCATGTGATGACATAGCCTACTAAATCTTTAAAAATGTGGAACACGATGAATGTGTGTTATTAGTTTGGTTAAAAACAAAATTACTATCACATCTTAATATTCTGTTTCTCAATTGAACAAATTGTTAGAATTGATCTCAAAGAGAAATTTTTACTCTAAAATTTATCATAGAAGTGATTATTATAAAATTAGAATTCAATTAGAAGATGAATGAAAAACTATTTTCAAAATCCTTATTGAATTTTATGAATTTTTTAGTCATGCACATTGAACTCTCAAATGCCCTTATAGCATATTCATGTGGTTAATAAATAATGTCCTTAAGCCCTTCATAGTAAAACTAATTGTATGTTTTGATGAATGATTTTTTGCCCAAGTAAATTAGATCACCTACAACTTTTTAAAGATTTTTTACGACTTAGGGCTGAGAAGTGTACATTAATTTGAAGAAATATTTCTTTTTACAATCCAAGGTATTTTTTTGGGATTTATTATTAATACTATTGAGTAAAATTTGACCCTATCAAAGTTAAAACTATCTTAGACTAGCCAATACCTAAGAGTTTCACTAACTTTAAACGTTTTCATGGTTTATCCACTTTTTATAAACTATTTATCAAAGATTTTAGTATCATTGTAATTCTAACCAATATGCTACTAAAATTGAATAAATTCTATTGGACCCCAACTACATAAAAATATTTAGATCAAATTAAGATTATAATGACTTCTACCCTCCTTAAGCTTGTTAAATTCTCTAAAATCTTTTAGATGACTTGTGATGGAATTGGAATTAGAGGAATATAAAGTCAAAAAAATCATCATGTAGCTTTCTTTAATGAAAAATTGAACAAAGCAGAACATTAATATCCAACATATAATAGGAAATTTTAGGTTATCAGTCAATCTTTGAGATACTAATGACACTATCTTTTACATAGAGAGTTCATAAAATAACCAAAAAATGAAAGAAAAAATTTTAAAAGGTAAAGATTTGAAATTTAATGTTTTGAACCTTTTTGCATGTGTTTGAAAGTGTTTTTGTATATGAAAAAGATATGCATGTGTTCTAGAATATGTCCTAGGGGTTTGGAGAATTTTTTGGCAAAAATTCTAAAATTTTACTAAGCACCTAGATGTTGGGTGTTCGAGCGTCGCAGTGTTGCAATGGGGTCGAGGTGCCAAATAGTGGCATTTCAACATCATAGTCTCGAGTTCTTAGACAATAAACTTTGTTGAAAAGTTTAGCAAAATATCTCATCGACCTTTTTTGAATATCCTCTTCTAATAAAAGCACTTTTTTATCTTCATCCTTAATACGCTTCACTTGAACTATATACATATTACTCTCCTATCTCTATGTTTAGCTAACTTACACATATATCTTTTTCCCTCCTTAGTATCTAATTTATTATATAAATTACTAAAAGATAAAACTTTTGCATTGCAAATTGCTTTCTTAGAGGCAAAAATTTTACTGTTAACTACTATCATAATATTTGTTAGAATTCTATTATGGGTTTCTGCCAACACAAGTACTAAAAGTTACCTATATTTTAATATGTTAAAATTCAAAATAAATCATATTGTAGATGCTCTTTTTTTTTTTTTTGTTCTTTTTTTTTGTGGGTGGGTGTGTGTGTGTGTGTGGGGGGGGGGGGGGGGGGGGGGGGGGGGGGGGATAAAATAGCTAAAAATTAAGTTTCCATTTGATTTTTCACCATAAAAAGTTATTTTTTTCAATAATATTTCATTAATTACTATTAAATAAATCTTACATGCCAAAAGGTTCTATATCTAACCCAGAAGGAATTTTTTTATTTTTCAGTTCTTTTCTTCGTATTCAATCTTATAAGAAAATTCAAATGAGGTAATATAACACTAAAAAACATAATAAGAAAGTTGTAAGTAGCACTTTAAACAAATTCCGCATGAAAACCTTTCTACTAGAAATACCAAGGGCTTGTAATTAGCAATTTCTATAATGGCTCAGAGACCATAATAATTAGAAATTTACATTAGTGGGCCTTGGGAAATATAGCTTCAAAATCTCACAAATAGTT